>BMAV01017810.1:166244-186390 GCA_019973955.1 Trichonephila inaurata madagascariensis | reverse complement strand
CCACTTTTATTTATTTATTTACTTTATTTTTATTTTCAAAAAAATTTAATTAACATAGAAAAAGGATGTAACCTACTGACAACAAGTTAATATGCTTCTAAAATTACTTCAATTAGTACACATTTTCTATTGCATTTCTTCTTACAACGAAGTATTAGTAATACCACAATTCTGGAGAGTATTCTTATACGCTCAATTAAAATCTTATTTCGTACTCCCTGTTGAGAAGCAAGTGAATGAATCTCTGTTTAATTACCGAGAACCGATCTGAAAAGAGTGTGATTATTTACTCTTTGTCCTACATACATTTGTAAATTCTGGAATTAATTACATTTCGTGAACTTTCGGGTGTTTTTAAAAAGCCAATGAGACTTATTTACATGATCTATCATCCACGAATTCCATGTTCATTAACAGAGGATAGTTTCTTTTTTAATGCTCTGTAACCTGTAACAAGTTATTGGAGTTCATATTATACGTAATTGTACTAGCTTTCGTCCTTGTAGTAAATCAAGAGATATTTTTGCAAGCACGTGATTTCAGTAAAAATTATTAAAGGAATTTAAAAAATTTTACTACTAGAGAGAGAGAGAAACCAGCAAAAGACATCTTGAAATTATTTCAAACTATTCACCCCAGTCAGCTTTTAATTGAAAAAATTTCTAATTTTTAAAGAAAATAAAAACAATTTTTAACATACGTTGACTGCGACTTTCTGCAAAAAATATCCTTTTCCGAGTAGAGTTGGATAAAATATCAAAGGAGATTCTAGATGTGATAAAAGTTCAAAAAATAAAGATTTAAATTAACAGAACATAGATAAAAGCTTTGAAACAACTTACTAAAAGACTCTCTCTAGTTATGTCAGCATATACCAGGGATGGCGAACTATTGGCAAGCGTGCCATTCATAGCAAGTGACACAATATTTTGGGCACGCCAGCGATCAAAATGGTTTGCATTGATTTCAAAATAACAAAGTTCACTATGAAGTATTATGAGCAAACGTGAGTGATCGGTCGTGGTGTGGTGGAGAGCACACCTGTTTGTTATTTTCTTGCCTTAGTTAGGTAGTGGACTACAATTGCTTTTGATGCAATGTTGCCTACGCATAGGGTAGTCAATTTCATTGACACAATTGTATTTTAAAGTTTATTTGTGTTATATTTACGATTTTTAATTGTTATTTTACATGGCTAGTTCAACAAAAGAATAAAAAGGGCAAGATAGTAAGTGTAACACGGAATTTCAAATTTGGTGAATCTAGAAATATGGAATTATTAGTAATTGTAACAAAGTAGTATGTGTTTATGTTCTGGAATAGTCGTATGTAGAACATCATCTATAAAACAGCATTTTGAGACAAATCGCAAATCCTCTTGTCAAAAAAGTGAACCACAGAAAAAATAATTAATTGCTTAAAAACCGATTGGCAGATAACTTCAATTGAGCATTATTCTACTAAAAGTAACATCTTACACACAATCCTCATATAAGTTATTTTTCATCCCCACAATCTGTAACAGCGTCACTAATGTTACATTAATTTGAATTACACGCATAACTAAAACATTTACAACTGTACAGTACAAAAGGTATTTTATCGTAGTAAATAAAGAATTTTGTGTTCTTAGTATCTAGTTTTATTATATTATTTTCTAATAATCACTAGTCAAAATTATTTGAAGGCACATCTATACCTCATTAAACACTTCTTTAGGAAAAGATGGGACGCTGATCCATAAAGGTTCGCCTTCCCTGGCATATACTATATTAATAATATTACTTTTCAAATACAGACGAACAAACAATAAAACACAGCAATCATTCTTAATCAGTATTTATAGATAAGAATAACAGGATTCTCTCTCTCACACACAGAATTGCATTTATTTAAAATATCCCAAGAACAGAGCTAGAATAATTGAGGTAAAATAACTAAGAAGAAATTGAAAACTTAATCCAATAGCGCGTTTTTTGAAGATCTCTGAAATAAAATTCTAAATTTAGTGAGAAATCAAATCTCTTGACAGCATAATTTCCGTTCTCGTGATCTTACCTGCTTATAACAAACATGACTGATTGTGTACCTCAGAATTCATGATAATATATTTTCACTAATTAAATATAATTAAATAATAAAGATCTCCAAGCTTCTCAAGTGATTTTTTTTTCATACTTATATATATAAAACAGTATTAAATTCATAACAAAATATCATACTCGATTTTTTGTTAAAATGTGTACACACTCAACACATATTTAAAAACTCAAATGATCCCATAGTAGTTCAGGGATATTTAGACCAAAATTCGAAAGATTCTGTGGGGAAAAAAATATTTTATCTGTTCGAAAAATTTAATTAGGTATCATAAAATCAAAATGCGCATTCTGTAAGCTTCCATTCATTTCCGTTATTTTATAAATAATTTGATATATGCATGATAAGTTATATGGGTGACTTAGAGGTAGCGTGCTCGCTTAGTAAGCCTAAGGTTGAGGGTTTAATCCCGGTTGTAGTCGATCGATTTTTTCTGGATGCAAAAATCGTAGGCACGCACGTCATATGATTATGTAGCACATAAAAGATCCCTTGAGTATCAATTTGACTCTGGTACTCTCGGCAAACTTAAATCACGGCAATATTCAGCATTAGACGAGAGTTTGAAATGAATAAAAATTCAAACGTCAGTATTTGGTAGCGAGAGCCACCACTATAGATGGTGCCACTAGGAAACGTCGCTCACATTTTGGGACTTGCCGTGTCTTCAAAGGCTTTGTTGCCAATATGAAGCTCATTAGAAAATATATATATATATATAATATTAAACAAAAAATATATATAGAATTTGCTGATCATAGTAAGTTTATATTATTTGTTTTTCTAGTAAATTCCTTCCTTAGAACAAATAAATTTTTTTAACTAATTTAAACGAGAAACGCAAAAAAATATTAAATTATATGAATTATTAATAATATTTATTGTGTTTAAGGTGTATTATTTTTTGGATCTACCTATAGTTTATTTGTATTGCATTCGAACTAATGAAGTACTTATAAAAATAAAGCTCTGAAATTATAGAGAGAATAAATTAATAACATGAAATAAAAAAGGCAATTAAAATTATTGTTATCTATTTTATTTGAAACATAAGGAGAGTAAGGAGAGAAATAACCGGTTGGGAGACGTATTTTTGTGATAAATATCTGATGTACAATAACCTAAATTTCCCAAAAACTGTTTACCTGGGCTTTATTAAGTCATATATATTTTTTATTTGTTGATTCTTTAATAACATCTTAATAACATTTCTCTTCAAAGAAAAAGAGGACCAAGTCGTTCCAAGATTAGACCCTATGACTCAACAGAAATGACAGCGAATTCGTGACTATGACCACTCGACTGTCATGGTCATATAATTACAGAATTATGAATTACTTTATCCTGTTACAGTTAATTTAAAGCTATGGTACTTTCATATTGTAGAATAAATGCATTTGTCTGAATATTTTATGTCTGTATATGTTTATAATGTTTCCTTATTGTTTTTATAATTTATAATAGAAGTAATCATGTAGTCTTCAACAGACTTCGATGAGTACTTGGTATTCATTTCAAAACTTATTTTACAGTAGTTCCTTTTCTCTTGAGAAGTTTAGATATTATTCAAATACATCTTTCTTCCTTAGCATATTTGAATTCCATGAAAGACAATTTCAACATTTAAGATTTTTTATAGATACTTAGCATTTTCTAAGAATATAAAAATGTATAAACAGTTATAATGTTTGTTGCACGTCTGTTATTTCTTTTCAAAATAAAAACAGGACTAATTCATAATTTAACATTTTTTTTGTCGTAATCTGATAAGGAAATATTCATGCAACAAATTCTTGCACGATTTTGAAAATCCTGGAAATCTTGTGTGACATTTTTGTGATAAAAGTAGGAAAAGCGAAGGTGGTGTGTATTAAAATACCCGCCACTAAGAGTTTTATAGCATGACCTAATTACACTGGGCAGGTGAAATCTTTTCCTGTGTGAAACGTGGATAGAAATGGAATAAGAGGGAAAAAAGAAAGAAAAAATGCTGTCCATAGAAATTCAATGACTTCTCTACAAAGCGGAAGTATTTTTCATTTCTTAGGGGAAGGGGGATTTAGAGTCTTAGCGACAAAAACCTTTCCTAAAGCTTCGAATTATTGAATTTTATAACACTTTTTATAAAAATGAAGAAAAGCATCGTTAACTTTAAAAGGGATTTAAGATTCATTCCTTATTTTTGTCTCATGTTTTATTTACATTTATGATCCAAATAGTTGTATATATGTTTTAAATGAAGAAATTTGCAGTTTTAAAGAAAAAATTGTCTATGCTTAAGCGGTTAAGAGAATAGAAAATTTTCTTAAGCATTTTGGAGTAACTTTTATTTGTCCAAATTAAAAAAGAAAAAAAACTTTTTTTTCTAAATTATAGAGAGAAGATTCATATTTTGAATCAAGCATTTGTCAGAATATCTTCACAAATAAAAAGATTTAAACAAATAAATAAATAAAATAAAACTTCGTTCATCCTGAATCAAAAAAAGTAGAAAAAATTTAAATGTTGATTAAATGCAGTTTTTAAAGTTTCTTTCTTTCTGCTCATTTTCTTAACAAAAAATGGTGCAGAAAGTATAATTATCACAAATAGTATATAAGGCAACAAAACGGAATGGAAAAAATTTGTTAGGCTCAAAATGTACGAGTATTACCAGAAATAAAACTATCATCGTTGGTGTCTGGCATTTTACTTCACAGCAATTTGATGGGAAAATATTTCACCAGCTGAACAACATCTTCGTCTTCATGGTGTCATTGTTTGAAATTTACAAGAATCTTTTTTCTATTCAGCTTACATACGGGTTTCTAATTTAGGGAAAATTGAAGAAAAAATGTACTCTCGGCTTATACACGGAACGGCTTTCATTCGGAAATATACGATACTCACTTTACTATAAGGAATCAAAACAAAGGATATCGTATGATTATAGTGCTGTGTGGAAAAAAAATTGTTCACAAATATATTCTTTGAAAATATCAATACCGTGATACATGGAGAAAATGTGAAAACAATTTATAAAATTGAAATAACTTTTTAAAAAATTAAGCGTAATAAACCGTAACACATTTAAATAAAATCTAAAAAAATTAACTGGTAGTGATATGCTTGATTCGGTAAGGTAAATAATAAATATTAGAATGTAAATTATATAAAATTCAAATTAACTGTAAACTTATAACAATTGTAGGGGGTGGGGTTAAGAAATTTAATAGGGTAATAATGTTCAAAACAAAATCTTAAAAGAAAATTTAATAATCTTAATTTTTTATCATTATCTTCTTCTAACTAAATAAGATGTTGTAAATAGGAGAATACGAAATAAAATATATATATATTTCTTTTAATCAACAATTTTTCACGCCGGTTTGTGTTTAAAAAAGCAAGTTTTATAAAAGAATTTTCTCTTATATGATAAGAAAAAATTACGCTAAATACTTATATTTGCTTAGAAGAAACATTCATGTAAAAAATTTCACTTGGATTCAATAGCATAATATAACAAAATGAAAACACATTTTCCTCTTCACAACTGTTTGAAGGAAGTATATAAGATTGTTTATTTATTTTGAGTAGAATTGACTACAATTCTTAAAAGAATTCAGAACTTTTCTAAAATGTCAGTGTATCGTAGTTTTTTTAATTTTAAGTGAATCCTTATAGCTAGCTGATCTGTGGAATTCTGAACATGCAGTATCTAAACGTATAAATTAGTCTGACAATTATTCAACATTATCTTATTGGGTCATCTTAACAAGATTATGTTACGTCTTTACGTATCGAGTTCGTTTGCTCCATAACTAGTGAGATAGACTGATTTTATTTATAAAATAGATTGGAGAAGATTTCATTCAAAGAGCATTTTTTGTCATATATACTATTTATAGTCTATTTTCAATAAAAATTTCAATTTAAAATATATTTGCTTAAAATTCAACCCAATTCAGTACTCAGAAGTAATTGCTAAATAAACACCCTTTCAGTAGACAAGTATTTGAGCAGTTAAAAAAAAATTGCTTGTATATATTACACTCCATTGATGTGTTCAGCTGTAAATAAAATGATGTAAATTTCATTGATGAGTTAGCTATACCCAAAAAAATCCCTGGAGTAATAAAAATAGTTGAAAATGAATTATAGTCGGACCACTATTTCACTAAGTCGCTAAATCACGAAAATAAGCTCATTATATGGAAAATTCATTAAATAGAAATTCATCTTTCAATATATTTTGTATAAACTCCATAAAACAAATTTTAAGTTCATAAACACTACATATTACTAAAAAAAGTAATTATTCACATCCTTTTGTTAGTTAAAATCTATTTATTTTATATATCTTATCCATCAAAAGAAATCTGCAAGAAAAAAAAACATTGTCCAGAAATACACTATATTTCAACTTAAAAAAAAATTATTATTTATAAGTTTTAATGATATTTTCTTATTTTATGAATACAAGTAATTTTAAACATAAATTTTTTACAACTAGTAATTTCATGTATACCACGTGCGTCCTTTAATTTAACTACTGGTCAATTTTGTTAGTTTTGTGTTTGTTTGAAAAAAGGTTTTCTCTCATAATTTGTCTCGCATCTTTACAAGGCACCAAAACCCTTTCAGGCGTATTTTTTCCACACTGTAATCCACATCTAATTGTTTAAAGTGATCTTAAAATATTTTCAAAATGGGGAGAGAAAAAATCAAATCACAAGAGAAAAAGTGAGTTAAATAAAAAATGTACTCCGTGGTTTGGAGGTTATTTTACGAAGAAAGTTGTAAAATGTTCTTGGTTCCAGAAAAAAGTTCGCAAAATATAGAAATTCGTAAGATGGAGGTTCGTAAAATGGAGTCCGCATATCTTTCTTCACTAGCCCCCAAACATAATTACTGTAAAAGCATTCGAAGCAATTTATCATCTTCTGTACCAAACAAAATCTGCTAAATAATCTAAAAAAACAACAGTTACAGGGTTCTCATGACAGGACAAGAAAGATCATTCATTCTATTTTTTAATGAGAAAAATCAATGAATATACTTTTAAAAAAATCCTTAAGTATCTTATCTTTAAAGATATTTTTCGTCGTTTATACACCTCTTATCCATTTTGTTATTAATTTTATACAATCCATCACTTCCAGAAATTCTTTTACCTTGTCGTAATTGCTTGCAAGTATCTTTCTTAAGAAAGTACTTAAGAAGTCAGCATGTGGGGAAACTTAGCTACTGGGGGATCTTTCCTATTATGTGACAAGGCCATGATTTATGTTACATTGGATCAAAAGTGACTCCTATATTTCTTGCTCTTCATTCTTCCAACCCTACCCTCAATGTTACGCGTGTAGGTCAAGAAGAGGCCAAAATGGGCCAAATACTTAAACACCTTCCGTCACGGATTTCCCCCGAGTGTGACGTCACGTGAGGGGCGCCTCTTAAGGATAACCTTATACATATTATATGGTTGTTCTTACCTGACACATTCCAGAGGTAAGTGCTCCTAAAATTCAGAGTCAAGAAGCAAAAGTGGGCCATGATGTTAATGCAAGTAACTCGTATAATCTTAATTCGTAATCTTTAAGAAAAAGAATTACCATCGTTTAAGCAACTAATAAATTACCGTAAAATCCGGCATATAACGCGCACTTATACTTTCAAGCTGCATTTTTTTTTTAATTTTTAGGTATATTCGCCATGTAACACGCACCCATTTTTTTACGAAGAAACCCGAAATATATGTGTGAGATGCTTTTATGTTTTGAATTCATGTATTCGAGATATATTATTCCAAGCTTTCGAAAGTATAGTACAGTTCTAGAACTACAACCCTTTTAGTTCATAAGGAATGTCATTTATTTTAATAAAGCAGTATTTCGATTGTAGAAGTCTAATTTTTTTACTATGCTCATCTCCTTTATTTTATTTTTAATGCTCTCATTTTTGTACCCGGCGTATAACGCGCACCCGTAAGTTTCGATCCTATTTTTTGAGTTAAAGTGCGCGTTATATGCCAGATTTTAAGATGCTATTTCTCTTTGGACCTAATAAATTGGTTTTTCTGAATTTTATCCAATTTATATTCATTTTATAGCTGAGTAACAAAATAATTTAAAAACAAGTTAAAATCCGATTGCGTTCGGAAGCGTGATTTTGCAAAAGAGTACAAACGAATATTTTTTTTAACATTTAATGTCACTTAGATTAGAATACACGTAGAACAGGGGTGTCCAACACGCGGCCCGCCAGTACGTAAGTTGCGGACAGCCGACTCTTTTTAAAATTTTTTTAAATATCAGGTTTTTAATGTTTTTTTTCATTTTGAAATTTATTTAAGAGCAAATTTATATATATATATATATATAAATCTACAATGTATTTGCCTATTAACTGTTCATGTTTTAAAATAAATCCTTTTTGATAGTAGAAACGTCCTTTAGATTAAAATAGATTTATATTTTATCGAACAGTTACGTTTGATTTTACTATAATAAATTACTTTTTTGATAAATTCCGAATTGCATTATGCATATCCTTTACTATGGATGGTATATGATTCTCTGTGAGTGCGACTTTCATTTTTCCGCCTCCTTTTCTGTTTGGAGTGTCCAAAAAGCAAGAGACAGTCAGAGATGTTTTTCAAAGTTTAAAAAAAAATATTCAGAATGGTTAAGATAAAAGGCAATGTATACTTAATCGTTTGCGAATGACAGCACAATCAAATTTCAACAATGAGTAACAGAAGATCAATTCAAAAGGAACACCGTAATTTTCAAGAAAATGGCAAATGTGATAGTTTAAACATTATTTGATCATTGCATTTTTATATTGTATAAACATTATTATATTATCTATGTCTTTATATATGAAAAACAATGAAGACAATAATAATAATTCATTTTGTTTTAAATTTTCACTCCAATAATTTTTTTTTTGTTTCCAAATCTGATATAAATGTACATATTTTTATGTACGGCCAGCGAGATTATAATGTTTTTCCGAAGTGGCCCGCAAGGTCATTTGGGTTGGACACTCCTGCACGTAGAAAATTGCTTTAAGAATATTATTATAATAAAAAATTATTTAAATGCAATATTTTGGCAAAAATTGAACTTAGAATTACCTATTTTCAAAACATTCTCCTTTTAAGAAAAATGCTTCTTTAATAAAAATATTTGCTTATATTTAGTTGAGACAACTCCAGAAAACCTGAACTAGGATTTTTGAAAAATTTACATTATTTTCAGATTTACTGCCAATTGAAATAATTATCGGTGCTTTTTATGTTAAAATTTCTCCAAACTGATGCATTAAAAAAAAGATAAATCCATTTCTAAGATACGTATTTCAAAAATCCTAGTTCAAGCTCACCACTGACAGAGGTCTGAGCTACACATATTCAAAATATTATTATTATGGAAGTACTTTCCATAAAAGGAGAATTTTTTGAAAATAGCTAATTCTTTGTTAATTTTTTTTTTTTGCCAAAATATTGCACTCTTAAATCATTTTTTATTGTAATAATATATTCTTAAAACAATTTTATACGTGTATTCTAATCTAAGTGACACTAAGTATTAAAAATAATATATTTTCTTGTATTCTTTTGCAAAATCATGATTCCGAACGTAGACGAATACCTAAATGTACATTTATTGTAACTTTAAATGCTAGTTTAAAACTAAAATATTTATATTCAAAATTAAATTATTAATTTGGGATAAATTTCATATTTTCTTATCAATAAATAAATTGAATTATCAAATTTTAAATCGATATTTTAATTTTCGCTTATTTTTTTTTTACTAACTAGCTCGACTCTACTTTATTTTCCACATTTAATTTTTTGCTTCTTTTTTGTAAAAAGATAATCTGAAATCCAGTTTCATACAAGGTGTGCCATGTTCATGACAAAAGCTACCTTTTATATAATGTATTATATACTTTGCTTCATTTCATAACGTTTTCTTTATAAAACTGTCCATCGCCTTACATTTAATTAATATTAAATGTGAAAACTTTCATAAAATACACTCATGTCCAAAGTTAAGGTCACAAACATAAAATTTGTGAAAACTGGTGAACTATGTACTTTGTTGCCTCAAAATTTAGCACAAAGACATATTATAGTGTGAGAAAGAATATAGCAACATAACAATACGGAAAATATTCTAATTGGGGATTAAGATGCAAGACTTGTCAAAAAGTGTGATATCATGAATCAGAGATGAAGCATTTTTCTCGGAAAAAATCTGTCTAATAGGAATATCACCACCATGTTCTGATATAAAAGCCTCACAATGAGCTGTCATAACGTTTATGAGGGTGTTAATAAGTAATTATGCCAATAAAGCCCATTTTTCCAAAAGTGGGACTTTTAACTCCTAGGGGGTCCTAGGAGGGGAGCTACACTGAGAAAGGGCTTTTCCTAGACCATCCCAAACATATTCAGTAGAATTGTAATTCGGAGACCTCAAGGGTCAATCCATACAAGGAATATACGCTCTTCCATTATATATATATATATAGATTCATCAACAATATCAGTTCTGTGTGGCCTAGCATTATTGTTCATAAAAATGTAGTCCGGGACCAAAGTACGCAGAAAAACCTCACAGAGGCTTCCACAATCTCATCCCTATAACTCTAAGAGTTGACAGTACCCACATCTAAAACGTACAGTGGTGTACGACTGCTCAACATTATTCCACCACACACAAAGATTCCTTTGCCACCAAATATGTCGATTTTTGTCGCATAGAAGGGATGAAAGTGAGCTCCACATTTTCTCTCCAGGTGATGATTCGATGCGAATTACTTTTTTGGAACATTTCACCTCGTCACTGAAAAGAACATTCCAGTGGTATCCACGACTGATGTTTTCAGCTGTACAATATCCGGTCTTTTCTGTTAGACGCAGTCAAAGCAAAGGGACGCACCAGACTGGACGCCAGATGTAAGGACCAGTCTCTGCAAGACGGCTGCAGAGTGTTTGTTTCGAAATTCTTCTTCCAAACACAACAGAAAGGTCACGAGCAAGCCTAGGAGCCATTGTCCGTCTATGTCGTCGTGCACTTAATGCAAAGTAGTTATTCTGTGAAGATGTCGATGCTCTGTGGCGACCTTTGTGGTGACAGTATTACTTGTTTGGAATTGATTCCATAACTGGGAGACCACTTTCAGTCCCCTTGTAACCATCTATCCACCTCCCCCCGAGACTTTCCATATTCAAGCCTATCAACGGCTCTCCATCTCAAGGAATCATCTAAACAATTATGAGAAGACATTCTCATTGTAAACAGACTACCTTGTTTGTTTTAATGCGATATTCACAAAACTGGTGGCAAAATTCCCATATTCTTGAACGGTCCCCGACCCCCCCCCCCCCAGTTGGTGTTCTACAAAAACTAAAGCTAAAACAAGATATTTTTCTTAACTGAAGGTTGATATTGTACTATCCGTTCTTCAAAATCTATAAAATACAAATTGTATTAGTTTTACTAGAGGCATTTTAAAATTATGACGGAAAACATGTTTGTGACCTTATTCTTGAACATGAATATATTAATAAAAACCAATTATCTTGATTAAACTCTTTTGATAAATCGATTTGAAAAATTGGGATTTTGTTTCATTTATTTACCTTGACAACAAAAATTTAAATATGTTTATAATGACTTTCATACAAAAAAGCCTTATTTCGTAAACACTATTTTAGAATTGAATTGAAACATATAATACTTGATCTTTTATAAGGATTCTCTTGGTAAATAATTGCTCCAAATCAGATTTATGGAATATAATGTATGCTTTTAGAAAATATTTAATATTTGATCATTGGTGGTAAAAGTATGTTGAACGATAAAAGGCAAAGTTAATTCATTGCTTAAAATACTGGATTACCAGCCACTGGAACCGATGAATAAAAAAGACTTAGTAAATGGCCTACTTTTACGACCGTAATTTCTAAAAATAAAGTTTTTACATATCTACTGAACTGAGTTTTCATCTTCGTTTCGAACATAAGAGAGAGTGAGATTTACCGAATATTACAATTTCACTGAAAATATTGTCATATAAGTTATGCACTATTTATTAAATTATGCATTATTATTTCTTAAAAGGTATGTGCTGAAATTCGTGTCCACTAACTGAATCTGCAATAATTATCCCCAAATAAAAATTACTTAAAACTACTAAGTACCGTATAAAATTAGATTTTTTCCTTTAAAAACATTATATTTATAAAATGCATTTCATACTAGATTGTATTTTCTTTCAATATAAATATGATATCAGAATAATTATAAGGAGTAATCATGCCCAATTTTGATTGACACTTCTGGTAATTTATTTTAAACACAAATATTTTTGAAAACATTATATTTTCCATTTTTTTCATTTGAAGAAAAGCAAAAATCACAAAACAATCCCTCAAACACATCCCTCTTCCAAACTTTATAGAAGCCAATTAGAGAGAGTAGAAACAAAGTAAAATAAATTGCTAAATTCATATAAACCTCTTTTTTTTTTTACCATTCACCACAAATATGCATCTTAAGTCTTTTCCTTTGTTAGTTCATTATGACTGAAGAGGAGCCGGAGATTTCAGAATATGATCATACCTGTAAGAAAATACATAATAAACTTTTTATTTCGTTGAATATGAACAAAAACATACTTTATTGATTTTATATTTTTTACAATTAAATAAACCATTTAATTAAGCAAGCTGATATAAGTGCGGTCCCATACAAGTAATGTAAATGAACATCAAAAGGCTTCAATACGAATTTTGTTTGGCCTTATAAATCTACTTAGCTGACTGACCGCATTGTAATATGTTTTTGTGTGGAGTATTTTATTAGAAATTAGCTGTTATACACGTTCTTCACACGGGTGAAATGAAAAATTAAACAACAAAAAAAAAAGCTTTTTGCATATCTCAGCTGAACAAAAAAAAACCCTGTTTGTTAAATTTTAAGTCTTTAGATCTAATAGCTGATAAAAAGAATTTTTTTAAATCAATAACTCCCCGTAACTCTCTTGTGGGTCGATTTTTGAAAGCACCTTCCTTCTGCTCAGCAAAAGTAACACATTGTTACAAATTTTTTGTAATAAACGCTTAAAGTAGTATATATATCTGGACGCGTAATACGTTAATATTACTTTTTGTTGTATATTTATTTTATGTTAAAATTGTAATCTGCCTCACACTCCGCCTGCTCAAGCTTTCGCAGTTCCTGGCGCGCCTGGCGTAGACAAAACAAGAAGTCTGTTTTACCTCACACATAAAAGATAGATATATGCTGTTGCGGGCTTTTTTGCAGATGGCAGAATTTTTTCCTACTTACTTGACAATTATTGTTATATTTTGAACACTTCACACAATATCTTTATAAATTATAGCCTATGTGTTATTCTGATGTATAAGCTTTATTATTGTCAGGTTTCATTAAAATCCATTCTGTTGTTTTTGCGTGAAAGAGTAACAAACATCCATACAAACTTTCACGTTTATAATATTAGTAAGGATTCTCTTAAGAGTGGTAAAACAAATATCATCTAAAAGTACCTGTACGAAAGAACTGTAAATAGAAAAGTTTTAGTGTAAATACACCCAACTCTTTTTTAAACTGTCTTTTTTATACGATTTTGAAATAACACAGTACACGAATTTAACGGGGGGTTTTTACACAATTTTTCTGTCTTAGCACGAATCTCAAAAAAAACTTAAAAATTCCCACCCCTTGGATGAAGATTATTTGATCGAATTTATGACAGTTTATTTCATAAAAGGGTCAATAATAACGAAGTCGAAAGTGAAATTCAGCTATTAACAGCTGATTTCATTCGCGAGGGCTTAAAACTTGTTACAAGTACAGAACAACATTTTCTTACTCATGATCTGGACACAGAGCGGGCATTAAAATTTCACGTTATTATAATTTTTGTATAGCAGGTTATCAAAAATTATATAAGCACCTTGAAAAACCAAAAAAAAAAAAAAAACCGCTAATAACAGATCTTGTAACGACAAAAAAAACCTGAGGCCGTTAATAACGAACGAAATTCTTCATTTCAATCAAGACCGACATTAGTGCAAGACATACTATTTGACACGTCAACTGAAGATAGCATTTTTGATCCAGTTCATAGCATTCTTGTTATCAAGTAGCTATTAATAGCTCTTACTAATTTTATTCCTAATTTCAGTCTGAATTTTTGTATGTTGTATAATATGTACTTATAGACTGAATTTTCACTGTACACTAATTTTAATTTTTTTGTAAAAAAAATGAATTGCTTTGTTTTATAAGGCTGTTACATGGATTTTATTATTACTTTTTTTGCATGGTATTTTCTTTGGGAGGGGGAGATTTAGAGTTTTTTCATCTTACACGAATTTTATCCCCAAATTTACAAAAATACATTTTGCATGTATTTTTTTAAACGATTTTTTTTTTGTTTAATTTCCTAAGGAACGTATATACAGTGTAAACAAAGAGTTGGGTGTGTGATTGTAAATAAACTCCTAAAATAAAATAAAATATTATTATTGAAAATGAAGGAGGAAGCCTATGGGTGCTATTCTATGCAAATTGTAAATACAAAATCATCTGGTTACCCGATAATAATAGGAGTTTCTCCACAAGTTTAATGAAATTGGGACCTTAAGCCCACACATGATGTAGTATGTAAACTAAGGATGAGGTATTGTTAGCTGATATATTCCTGCGCCACTTGAAAGTGCTTGAAAATTACGGAATCCGTGTTTTTACTAGAGAAACGTTTATTCAAATCAACAAATACTGACAATGAAGCATGATGTTATTTCAATGCCGTCAACGGAACAAATTGTATATTTGCACTTCCTACTCACATACTATAAATAGCAATGCGTTTTTTTTTAGTATTTTGTTACAATAAAAAACGTGTTTTAACACGCTCAAAGTACTCTATTGGTTGCTAGGTTTTTTTTTTTTTTTTTTTTTTTTTCTAATTCTGGGCCCACAAGATTATATATTTTCTCAGTTGTTTCTTTTACCGTGTTTTAATAATCTCAAAGTAGCTTTTTGTCTTGCTCGGCTGTTTTTCTAACTGTAGAGAACGCATAATATTTTCTTTCTTTTAGATGCTTTTTTTAATATAAGTAGTTTTTTTTTTTTTTTTTATATTTCAAAAGTTTTTTTTTTATTTTTACTTTTTTTTTCATGCCTGAATTAAATCCAATATAAAATGCTAAGATCGAGTCATAAACCACATTTCGGACGGAGACGAGAATTGTCTTACCTGCAGTAATAAAGAGTGGCTGGTAGCCGAGTTTTATAAGTATCGGATCATGGCTTGCCTTGTCACGAGTTCGATCCCAGTACCACTAAAGACCCGCCTTGTAGGGCAGCGATGCACATTAAATCTGTCGAGAGCTGAAACGTCCTCCAGTTGGTGTGGTGTGGTAGTTAGGAGAGGGGGTGCCAGCTCAGGTGTCGTCCGCGTCACTTGACCATGGTTCAAAATTACGTGGTCCGTCGCCAAAAGCCCTCGTGTAGCTGAACAATGCGACGTTAATATTCGATCAATCAATCAAGCAGTAATAAAGAAAACATGATTAAAAGAATTGGTTCTATTAATAATATAATTACTAGTTTTCTCTTTATTATCTCACGACAAAAAATTAAATTAAAAAAGCTGGTTATTTTAATAAATATTTAACTAAAAAAACTGATATATTTAACATATAAATACATTCATTACCAAGAAATAACAGTGGGATTGAAAAATCAGAACCCCTTAGAGAAACACATTTAAAGGAAAATTTTGGTAACACTCATTCTATTCAATTATTGATCTTATTTAATTCTATATTTGACAGCACATCTTGATTATATATTGTTAAAAATAATTTCTACGTGTAGCTAGGATCTGTTGTGTATAGAAAAATATCATAAATTTGTTAAATGTGTTATTCATTGAAAAAAAATATATATAGTTAGAATTAATTCCCTTAAATAAGTTTTAATTGGATTTTTTTTAAACATGTATTTAAATTCATTTGATCTCAATATAGATATACAAAAGGAAGTTTCAGCAACTTAAGCAAAGTTTATTATTATAAAACTCTTCATATTGTTAATTTTAAGATCTATCGATGTGTGTATTAGTTTCAAAAACTTTCAATATCATTGTTGATATTATTAGGTGTCTCATTTTCAAATTCTAGAATATGTTGTCCTTTATAAATGTGAATTAAAAATGTACAATGAATAAATACAAATTCATCAATCAATTTAAATTTTAACTTTAATATTTTTAATTAACACGGTACTTTTCTTATTAATTTTGAACTCTCCTTCTCTCTTTAAATGGTTCTTTTTAATTCAATGTAGAATGTCAAAAGATACTAAAAACATTCTTTTGAAATAAATTTAAGAATTAAATGGTAATTAAATTTATAAATTTGTAGTTAAAGCCAACAATATCATAACTCATTGTCTGTGTTTCATTGAAAAAATATCTAATTTTGCTTATCTTAACTCAGTGGTGCAACAGCCCGCGAGGGCCAAAACCTATTGTGCCCCACTCAGTATACGCGACCTTGGGCCCTGAGGTGCATGAGCATATGTTCTGGTAAAGTGGTCAGTCTGACGTGAAACCTCCAGTGTTAAGTTCCCAAGCGAGCTTGGTACTCATTTCATCGACGCACTGAAGGGATGAAAGGCTGAGTCAACCTTACCCAGCCGGGGTTTTAATTTTGCTTAGTTTCATAAAATATGTGTTCATGTACTTAATTGCTCAGATGGAACATACTACTTGAAACGTATTGCTAAAGGTTCAGTAGTACTTGCAAAGAAAATAAGAACTGGGAGCAATAGATAATTTTTTAAGTTATTCGACAACTCTACCTTGTTTGAATAAACACAAAAACTTTTATCTTTACTATGCTGACATAAAAAGCCCCAAAAAATTCCAATTGCCATTTGCATATTTAAGTGTGCTTTAGAGGCAGAATATCAGTTCCCCCTTTTTGCTAAGCCAAAAGTATGCTGAACACATATATAATGGATTAGATATTTTAAATAGAGGTTATATCAAGATCTATATAAAGGCTAAGGCTGTCTCCTACCTTTGTAGAGACATTTTAATAGCGAATCACTTTTTTTAGAAGTGCACAAGATTCATCGCGCTAAACAGTTTGGTTTTAAATTTCTTTTTTACTCCTACGTATCATTTTTGAGAACATGAAAAATAAATTGACAAGTTAACGAGATTGTAATTTAAAAATGTGAAGTATTTCATCCATGAATATTTAACCAAATTCATCAAAACATGAATATTTGATTCGATAAGAGCAGAGCTGTCGAGATATCGGATTAAAATAACCAAGTAGTGATGGTCAAAGAATACGGATAAAATGATTTGACTTTGTAGATAAAAATGTTTTCGAAGGGTTATTTTTTTTAAATATAGAGGGCTAAGCATCGTTGATCTTTCATGTAGCATTGAATTTGAGAATAGTGCTTTTAGATACTATCAAAAAGACTTTTCCATGAATAAACGAAGCATGTTTTTTACGAAACAATTACAGGAACAATTTCTCTTTAACTCAATCCGAAATTAAAAATCCCTTTCAAATTATTTAAATGTACTTATTTCATCTCTTGAAGAAATGATATTATCGAAAATGTTTTGGGGAAAAAATTTGACAGTTCCTTGTTTGAAGTCATACACGAACACGCTTATATATACGAATATATAAAGGTTGTCTCGACTAAATAACAACAATATCTTTTAAAATTATTGCACAAAACACGAAGCAGGTTTTTTTTTATTTTAGACACTAACTATCCACATATCTCAAGGAATATACGCACCAGCATAAGACCATTTGATAACCAATTTTTCTCCTAATTATCAAACTAAAATGAGCTTAAATATTAAATAAAAAACTGTGTTGTTGTTCCTAATAACTGTCCTTGATTCATATTTTTTATGCCTTAACATTTTATTCAATGCCAAAAATTATGATTAGTGTCTAATTTTCAAGAAACATAGACTATAGTATCAATAAAAACACTTAACTATAAATATTTAGTTTGCATGTTCATTAAATATTTTTATTTTTTTTTTAAATTCCTACTATTAGTTCACAATCTCCCTATTATATTTTTATATACACATATATCTTGCTCAAATTTTCAATCGTTAATAAATTCACTTCTCAATCATCTACTCATGTTCAAATACATTTTTTTAAACTTGTAGTGGATGACACTTGATGTTAATACAGTTTTTTCAAATATGAATTCATTAATTTTATTTAATAAATCAATAAATTGTTACAAACGAAAATAATAGTTCAACACCATACATAAAAAAGGAAAATCGTTCGTTGTGTCCCTGTAGCGCAATGGATAGCGCGTTGGACTTCTATCCAAAGGGCGTGGGTTCGAATCCCACCTGGGAAGGTCTACTTTTTGAGACTGTGCTTTCTTTTTAATGGAATTATTAAATTTATAATTAATGAATAACTTGTTTCAAACAAAAATAATAGTCGAACGCCATATATAGAAAGGAAAATGGAAAATTGTAAGGAAAATTGCTTCCTATTTTGCCACTTAGTATTGTGATTCTGTCATATGCATATACATATTTATATTAATTGTAATTATTTAATAAAAAGTAAATAAAATAAAATTTTTCTTTGTTGAACTAAGTAGGAATTGACTGAAAAGAATTTTTTTTTATATTACTTGTTAGAAATATAATTTCTTTAAGCAATGTTTATTTCTTAATTTCACTTTTGATATCTTCAGATTCTGTTCATTTAACGTAGAATCTAATGTAGTCATTATGTTTAACAAAGAGCGAAAATGTAATGCATTGGCCGATTTAATCTGATCATTAATTTTTTTTTCTTGACAATATCAGGACAAATAAAAATAAATTCGCTAAATATAAAACGTTTCACTTAAAAAATGAACGTAATTGCACCAGTTCTTTTAGGTCAAGTGCAATCATGTTCGAAGAACGGAAATAAAAAAATAAAGAAAGTTACATCCTCCGCCGGACAAAGGATCAAAGACCATTCTTCCTTAATGAACTTTGTTAAGGGAAAAAAATTGTAGCCCTCTAAGAAAGGAATAATTTCCCTCTTATATCTCGTAAGCTATTACGGACCTCATGCCTAATTGCCCTTGTACTAAGACCAGCTTTTCCCGTCTCTGCCCTTAGCCTATTTTACAAGTCGAAAGCTATCGAAGCTTGTGCTATTTAGCGCGGAACACACCTTTCCAAAAATACCTATAAACGCGGAGTAAGCAGTGTGACAGCTAGCGTTCGATTGCACGGATCTCTGAACTTAGGATGTGCTACATATCCACATATCCCCATTGATAGTAAAACCAGTCCACAAACAGATCTAAGACAACTTTAAATATGGTGGAAATCGAATGTGTTAGACACGCTATTTTAATACGCAAAGCTTTTATTAGAAGCTACAGATTAACACAGAAATCTTTTTTTAAAACTGTTTTGGAGAGTGGTTTCTTTTCTGTAAGTAATCAAGTACAGCTCAAACACACTTTCTTCGTGATCCTAATGAACTAGCATTTATTTTACCAGTTGATAGCAGTGTTTCATAAAATAGGGGTCGCGACCCAAAATGGGGTCGTGAGGCAGCTGGTGTCACCAAAAATTTTAGGATTCTTTGTGTATCTTTTTGCATAAAATAACTTGTTCGCCATTAACAAATAGTTTAACACAGTGTTTCTCAAACTTCCAGTATATGCGACCCAATTTTCAATCCTAACTTTTATCGCCCCCCCCATACAATAACAATGTATTGAATGTAATAATAACGTACTTAGACGCTAAAGCTACTATATTTTACTTATATATATATATATATATATATAAATTATACACTGTACACAAATTATGAAGAGAAGTATTAAATTTTGTGTACGTTACTTTTAAGTAAAATATTTTAAATTACTTTTAAGTAAAATATTTTAAATTACTTTTAAATAATAATTTAAAAAAAAAAAATTTC
>BMAV01017810.1:149707-161244 GCA_019973955.1 Trichonephila inaurata madagascariensis | reverse complement strand
GCAAAATATTATTATAATAGAAGCATTTTTCACAAAAGGAGAATATTTTGAAAATGGGTTATTCTATGTTCATTTTTTGTCAAAATATTGTACTTAAATAATTTTTATTGTAATAATATTCTTAAAACAATTTAATATACATTTTTTAACCTAAGTGACACTAAATATGATAAATATTATCCGTTTAAACGCTTTTGCAAAATCACGGTTCTGAACGTAGTCGGATACCTTAAGGAAAATGCCTCTCCATTGTAAACACTCATTTAATTTTATTAAATTAGAAATTTAATCTAAAAATAGTTTTTTTCCTGTATTTTAAGCTGCTGCTCTCTTGTTGCCCGCAGAAACAATTTGGCAACCTAAAGCTCTCCAACCCCTTAAAGACCATACTCAAAAAATTGTAAGTTTTTGTTCAATTTTTTAACTGGTACAAAACTTCATATTTTTTATTTGCCTACAATATAGTGAATGAACTTAAATTATTTATTACTCCGTGTGTATTTTTCTATTCCCATATCTTACATCGCCAATGACTCATATATCAATCAATAAAATATTTCTTTTTATCCATAGTTCTTATTTAAAATAACAATGTACCCTGATTGTCTGAATATATTTTATATAATTCACGTATAAAAATTAGTTAATCTTGCCCTTATCTATATTTACCTGAATGCAAGTCAAGTACGATTCATAACAGTTTTGGGGCTTAGTAAATTGTCACTGAAAATCTATGGATTTAATAAATTTAATTGAATTTATTGTTTTTGCACACAAAACACACACACACACACAAGTAATTGCTGTCGAAAAAGCCACACTTCAATGTTTAACATCTGCGATGTAGATTTAACATGACATACATGTACTCAAAAGTTTGAATTTACGAAATTATGGCTTTATTCTAGTGCAATATCTAGAATCGGTTTCCATTTCATGGATAATTAAAATTAAAAGAATCCCATTTAGCAACAATTGATGCTAATGTTAAAATAGGATTTTTTCTTTCTTTCATATGAACAAATAACTCCCTTTTATTTATTAAGTAATCAGTTTGTGTAACTGAAATATATAGCATGCCTTTATATTAAATGACACAAATAACTCAGAATAATCATCAAACTTCTTATATTTCCTTAATCCGCATCACAAAATTAAACAAAAACGTATGATTTCTTGAGTATACTCTCTGAGGGGACTGGTGTATTTTCTCGCGTAGATCAGAGCTTTCAGTTGCAGAATTTTTTAAGCGGATAAAAGAAACCAGCAGTTTAAAATACTAGAAAGAATCCTTAAAGATAAACCTTTCCTTTTAATCGAATTTAATTAGTGTTTAAAATGGAGAGGCTTTCTCCGAAAATTTATTTTGTGATTTGAAGGAATTCCAGAAACTATGAATTCGTTTAATTGTTCTGCCTATGTTACATATACATAAACGGCAATCATTTCGCTTTCAAACAGTTCGGTTGAAGTCAGTAGTATTTTTTACACATGCTATGGAGATCAATGAATAGTGTATAGTTGTGTAAATGTATTTTTATTTAATAGGTGTTCCACTGTTGATGGTACATTGATTTTATTTTAATATGTGATTTTATTCAAAAATTCGAATCTAGTATCAACTGTATAGTATCAACGGTATATTCAGTTAAGGTACCAGTAAAGCCAACAGAGTACGTTTCTTTTATTTATTTATTTTTTAATCCTTAGTGCCGTTGCTATCACCTTTCTTCATTTTATGTATGTACTCTTTCTTCACAAAATGCCCTATTTGTTAAACGTTTATTTATGTAAATTTTTTTTCTGAAACAATAATCGGAATATAACCATTATATTTGCATTAAATTCTTCGTAAAATTTAGATAATAATATGCCATTGATTACACCCATTAATATTTTGTTAATCCAAATAAAGTAATTTTTGGAGCGACAAATGAAACATTATAAACGAAATCCTCAAAAGTTACCAAACAAAAATCCACTGAGCAAAATTTTCTTTTCTAAGCACAACCGTAATTGACATCAGCTCAGCAACTATTTGAAAACAGCCTCTCAGAAAATTAATTTTTGCGGTGAGGAAATTGATTGCTCTTTATTTTATTTTTATTCTGCAAGCAAATATAATCAAACTTTACGCAAATTCATTTTTGTAACTCAGAGAGAAGAATCATTTGTAAAAAAAAATAATTACAACAATATGAAAGAAATTACAAGTAAAAACGATAGAAAAATGAAGTTTATTTATTTTAATGGCGTAAAAGGATGGGGGAGTGTAAATAAAGCAAGAAAATTGCTTTGTAATTAATAAAAGCCAAATAATAAATGCTGAAAAGTTGCACATGCGTAGTTAAATTCGGGAACTGCTTGATAAATTTTCTGTTGAATTATAGCTACTGTTTAATTCTACTGTATGTTGTAATACTAAATTATAAGTTTCGTACACCCACATAAATGAAACTTTAAAAAAAAAAAAAAAAAACGTAATTTTTAAATTAAGTTTCGTTATTTATTGCAAAATAAAGAATATCAGTGCACTAGTGATTAATATAATATCTATTTCGTATTTATCTGTTAACTAGTTTATCATGAAATAATTATGTTGTGTTATTGAAATCAATGTCTAATTCCTGTATAGTTTAATATGTTATTTTAATCTATAAAGGGATGTTTTTTAAATGTATGTTAAATGCACCCGTAAAAAATATTATATATTACGAATAAGATATTAGTAGTATATTTTAATTATGAATTTAATTTACGTATTACTTACAAATGGAAATAGAAATGGCAACTCAACAATACTCTAATCATTGATCCTTAAGCGATTTATTTCGACACTTTTTCTCTGGTTATGAAAGGTTAAGTTGAACCTTTTCTTGAAAGAACTTAATAAAAATTTATAATCCAACTAAGCTAAACGAAAGAAAGTTACAGTGTTCCCAATAATCACTTTTGATATTTACATTAAAAACACAGGAATGAGATTATTTTTTAAAAGAATAATAATAAATTCCTGTATCACGTTATCTAACACAAATTAGGTTAAAATATTTTTAAATGCAAGTAATATATATAAAAGAAGAGCATTTTTTTTATGCAATCAAATGATACTATTTTCTAAACACACAAATAAATAAATAAAAAATTTGCTTTTAACATTCAAAACCTTTTTTCCCTTAAGTTTAAAGTAAACGCGTTTTCTTTTGTGCAACTGAAACTAAATGAAAATTGTTTAACACGAATGTGTTAATTTAATATGCAACTTGTTTAAAGTTTAGAACGAACTTTATGGTCAGGATGAAAGGTAACGTGAAATGGGACGAGGCAGAACGCTTCAGTGAACTTAACGCTTCGAGTAAAACGGCAAAAGTTAATTTGTGTTTCCTTAAAGGATAAGAGGTTTTTGAAGTTTAAAAAGTAAAGAAACATTATGAGTTGGTGAAGTAATAGAAATGACTTTCTAAGATATTTATAACTTGCTACAATAACCTATGCTTTATTCATTTTTTTTATGTAGCTTATAATTTCTTATATAGGTTTAATTAATGTTTCACATGAAGGTACTTCGAAAATATTGAACTGCCGTACTCATCCAATAATTCATACTTCTTAACCAAAAAGCACATTATATTTATTTACTTGTAGATAGGTAAGAGTTAAAAGCATCTCAGGTAATAGTCAAATATAAAGCCTTTTTATGAGCAAAGCCAAAATAAATAATTGAACATAATTTTTTTAAAAAAAAAAGATTTAGTACAAAATAATAATTACTGGAACATTTCTTTGCTTGTTTCACATTTGGTACTCGATAAAATTGTATTTTTCCTTAAAAATGTCAGTATAAAAGTGTTAACACCTTAACTGGTTTGACGGTACACCATACAGGGGCTACCGAAATCTGGCCACAATCGGTTTGAACATACGCTGTACGGGCACTGAAATTTTCTTCTTTCTATCTTTCATTTGCATGCCTTTTTAATTCTTATAGTGAGATTATTAGTGCTAGTTTTTTTAAGAGATTCAATTTGTCTATGGTACCGAGAGAAATATTTCTCGTCCGGGATTTTCTTTGTGGAATTTAAATTCTTGGGAATATTCGATAAAGTCTATGTAATGGCATTTCAATGTGCAATTTGTTGCTCGAGAAGAAATAAAAATGGAAAGATAATCCAAAAAAGCCTATAAGTATTTCTGTTCTGATTGCAATGTAAGACTGTATTACACCATGGTTCAAATTGTGTGTGCATATATATATGAACACACACACAAAACCCTCACCCCTTTGAAAAAGAGGTACGAACAGGAAAATTTTTAGTAAGTATAAGAGAATTCCTTTAAGATATATGAAACATTCCTCATAGCATGCAGAGCGTACTTGTAAAAAACAAACATTTAGGGGATTTTGTGTTCCACAATTATGAAATTTAAAAAAAAAAATAGTGTGAAAACGGTAAGATATTGAAAATTAAAATAAAATTCTTCCATTTACGCATTCTGTCTCGTATTAAGCTTAGTTATGTGCAATAAAAAATGTGCCTTTCTTTCAAACATTTCGGGCAAAAAAATTTACCTTTTAAGGGGTTAAAAAGAACCTTATGAACTTCGAAAAAACACGCATCACGAACTTTACCTAACAGGGTTAATAATGTGTGAACTCAATCAAATAACAAACTTAACATGAATTTGCTTCCTAGAGAAAGTGTATAAAGTCAATGTTGGTAAAAGAGAGGATATTTTGGAAAAAATATTACCTTATTTAGAAATGCTAGATAATTAGTCTTTGAAAGCTAGTTCTACTTATTCCGATACTAATCAATCCTGATGTCTTCACTGAACATTAAAACAATTCTAAAAAAATTACTTAATTCAATGCAGTAAAATATATCCGGGCTTAAAAAACCTTTTTGTCACGCTATGTATTTGTTAATCTTTTGTTAAGGAATCAAATGTTAGTATATAAGCAATATATTCTGTCGTTTGAATTCAAACGTGGTCTCATAAATCCTTTCGAGTGCCTTTTAATGAAATCTCCTGAAGAAATGGTAACAATGCTCTTTGTTTTTGTTCTTGGTCTAGCAAAAGTGCAATAAACATACTTTTTGCACTCAAGAGGAGATGATTAGCTTTCGAAATCCTTGGCCCTCGTCGTTTGTATGAGAAATCTATAGAAAAGTATCGGAATTAAATAAAATTGTTCCAACTGTGCCACTTTCGTCAAAACAAAGAACCCCTCATTAAGGTAAAAATTGTTCATCCTGAAGAAATACTATGAAAAATGCATTATCTTCTTGACCCGAGGTTGAATCAATTGTCCTTTCGGATATACTAAAAGGAAAAGTAATGAGCAGTTTGGGAATATTTTTGACCTTCAAATGAATATCCTTTGTTTTTTTTTAAAAAAAGTAGCTCTGTCCCTTCCTCTCTCCCCCTTTTTTTCCCCCGTACTTTATTTTTTTCAATGCGAAGGGGAAAATATGGCAGCAAAAAAAAAAAAAATGTTAATGGAAAATATTGTGCAACTTTATTTCCTGGAACTTGAAAAATTGAATGAATTTGCTAAAAGAAATAAACATACACTAGCAAGAAGCATGGAAAAAAAATAATTTTACTTGTATAAGTACGATATATTTATGTTGTGTTCATTTTAACTACTTATTTTCATACCTTAGATACACTCAATTGTAAATTTTAAAAAAACACATCTTTTTTTTTTTACGTAATATTAAAATTAGTACTGCTTTTCTAAATCTTTCTTCAGTTTTTCTTCCCTTGTTTTTAAAAATTCATTTTTAATATGAAAATACTTATTATTATTAATATGAACCGGATATTAAGTACGGCATCTACTCTTAACTTACTTCAATAGATAATAACGCTAATAACTCACTTTTTATCATTTTAGTATTTAAAAAACTGACGATTAATTGGACATTGGCTTAGTAAAGTATTGCAAGTAGTAAAGGTGAAAAATTTTTTTCCTAATCTTGTCAAAGCTATAAACTTCACTTTTTAATTTAATGTTTAATTAAGAAGATAAATAAAATTTTGAGGGAGAAATTATAGTCAATGAAGGCAATGATGGAAAAAAGTTTAACTTTTTTTAGTGAAAAAAATGTGATGATTGAAGTTATATTAAAACTAAAGTAATTTTTGTATTATTTTTAAAAATTAAATCAAAATCTGCATAAAAAATTGTGCCAAAGTTTTCTTTAGAAAACTAGATAAATCTACGAAAAAAGTTTCATGAGTTTCTGAGAATACTTTGTTTCATTTAATTTCTGTAATTAATAAGCAAAGAAATCTATTTAGAAAACATAAAATAGCTAACTTCATCACACATTGTAAATTTATTCCTAGGAAAATGAGAAATAAAGTATACAAATGAAAAAAAAAAGTCTTAATTCTATGAATTATATATTTTTTAAAAATTTTTGTTATGTCTATATTAGAAACTAAACATATTTGTTTCATCTGTTTTATTTCATGAGTGGTATACGTAAGTATAACATGCAAAAATATGGAGCAAAAATACTCGAATTCTAGAGCTATGTTACAAGGCTTCACTGTGATAAAAGTTTTTAAAACTATTTATTTAACTATTACATCATATACATAACATATATACATCGTTATATCTGTTATGTATACAGACATCATTATAACATCGTTATCAGATATTACATCGTATCATAACTATAATACAGCATGTTAAAAATAAACTAATTGTGATGAGGAAAATAAAATTAAAATAACTGTTTCTGTCTCATTTTGTGAAAAGAAAAGTTATTTTTAAGCTTATAAACTAAAAGAAAAGAATAAATCACACATAAAAATTTATTACATGTATCACAAAAACTACATTCGTAACATTAAACTCAAATTAATCTATTAAGTTTTCATATAAGGAATACTGTAAAATTTTTATGAGACTTGACAAGAGCAAGAATTTTTCATTAATATTGATGAATATTAAACCGAAGAAAAGTAATTATCTAACTAATGTGAGAAGAAAAGCATATTTTATATATATATTCTGTTTATAATCTTTGAAATTATATTCATGTGTTGATAAAAAATAATCATGTTCCGCATGTTCTTGAAAATAAATTAATCTTAATGATAACATAAACCTAACGAAAGTAATTGAGCTCCTGCACATTTTCAGCTTGATTCATTGCACAGCCGTATCTTATTGCATATAGTAACATGGAGAAATTCAGAAATTGCAGGCACGAATTTTTTCTCTTCCAGAGGAGGATCAAGCAATAAAACCTCAACATGAAATAGTACAATTTTCCCCATATTCTCAAGAAAGTTACATTTTAGTTTTACTGTTACTTTAAAACTTCTAACTTTGCAAATTTAATGGGTTTCTGTAACCGAATATGATGCACACCATATATTTAAGTTTTAATAACCTCTATTACAACTATTAAAAGTTATAATAAACTTTTTCAAACATTTATAACCTTATTGTGTTAAAGGTTTTAATAAATGTAATATATAATAATTCTTACGAGCATAACTTGTGTCTTCGAACAATAGGTATACTTAAAAAGGATTAAGGCTAATAAATTTAAAAATCATATCTTTTATTCGTGTGACAATTATTATTATATTATTATTATTATTATTATTTGTAAACTGTTGCATGGATAGATTGACTAAAAAAATAAAGTAATTAGTTGTATTGCTGTATATATAGTGAGTGTTTATTGACTTCGACCTATAAAGCAACACGAGAGCCATTGATAAAGGACCTGGACCTCATAATTTTGAATCATGGTCAAGTGACGAGGACGACACCTCAGCTGGCACCCCCTCTTATAAACTACCACACCAAGTCATCGGGAGAACTTTGAACTTCGACAGCATCTGCCCCTCAGCACGGCGGGTCTTTTAGTGACACTAGGGTTTGAATTCATGACACGCTGGCCACGAGTTCGTGACCGTAACTAATAAACTACCATTTCCATTTTTATTGTACGCAACAGTCTGAAAACGGGAATTTCGAAAGCAATTCTCCCATAATTTAATAAATAGGAGATGATTATATATAAGTTTAGTTTCCTTTTCAAATCATATAAATGTGGACTAGTTCTCCTTTTTTGTCCAGGGGATTGACATTCAACCCGAACAAAGTTTGATTTTTATTCCATTGACAATTTTCCGTTTCGGTATTTCAAATTTATGTTGTTTTTTTAAGCAATATTGCTTTCTTTTAGCTCTTTCCTCTTCATTTTCTTAAATCTTTTAAAGTTAACATGAAACCAAATTGTTTTGAGAAAAAATTTCACTAAACAAAGGGAAGGCTGAAATAGTAAAATAATTCAAAGTCCTTTTTTCGAAAAGGTTTATGGATCATACAAAATTGGGGTTAGGGGATTGAGAAAAATTTTACATTTGAGTTTTCATTTCGATATACTTTCAAAAATTATACAGTTTCCTTTTTAAACTGACTATTCCATTAGTTTTCATTTTAATATCATTATAATTTTCTTTATTCAACACACACAAATGTAGTTTGGCTGTCTGTATAGGTGGTCGGAAACGTCTGGTTCAGAAAGCCTTGGATTATTCTGGGCTATCGCTTCGTGGCTGATGCTGTGAATATTTTCAACCAATATTATTTATATTTGACCCCTTAAATGGTTCACCCGTACACAGTACGAGCTGCCAAAAGCTAGCCGCAATCGGTTTGCCCGTACGCTGTACGGGCACTGATATTTTCTTTTTTCTATCTTTGTGTGTGATTTGCATATTTTAAATTCTTATATTGAAATTATTAGCGCTAGTGTTTTTCAGATGTAGTTTGTCCATGGTACTGAAATGCTTTTCATCCGGGATTTTCTTTGTGGTAAAGGTAGGAATTTTTCACTGAAGGCAGAAATTTAGGTTCTTGAAAATATTCGATAAAGAACAGGGCAAGGCAATGTACAATTTGTTGATTGAAAAGAAATGAAAATGGAAAGATAATCCAAAAAAGTCGATATTATGTTTGTCCCTATTACAATGTAAGACTGACACACCCAAAACCCTCAACCGTTTGAAAAAGAAGTACAAACGGGATTTTTTTCTTTTTGTCAGTATGAGAGAAATTATTTTAAGATCTATGAAATATTCTTCGTAGCATGTGGAGTGTACTTATAAAAAGCAAGTATTTATGGGTTTTGTGTTCCACAATTATAAAATAAAAAATAGTGGGAAAACTTTAAAATTTAAAACTAAAACAAAATTCTTCCATTTTTGCATTCTGTTAAGTGGTATGCTTAGTTATATGCAATAAAAAAATGTGCCGTTTTTGGAACATTTTGGGCAAAAAAAAAAATTATCGCTTAAAGGGTTAAGGTTTATGTGCTCTTATATATTTATAATATTTGTTTATTATTATTATTATTGTTATTGTTATTATTTCAACCTTGAAATAGAGTTTCTGGAGCTGATGATAGTCCCCAATTAACAAAGCAGAAAGCATTAAATATCTAAATGAAGAAAGGAAAATGACTTTACTCAACAAAAGTGTATAAAACAAACCGGAGTGAATCGCAGTATGTGTTCAAGTTACGTTTATTAAGAGAGTTATTGTACTTGAAACGCTCATTGTTGCATTTCATGCTAAGCGGTTTAAGTTTTACAGAAAACAAATGTAAACCGCTTCTTTTTGTCAAGTTTTTTTGTTCTATGACTATAGCTTTTATATTCTTGGAGTACTCATCTATAGAATTACAAGAAAGAAATTACTACCTTTTATACGCAATGTAGTTCCTCCTTCTCGAATTATTTTTATGGTTAAATTATTCTTTCATAACTTCTTTTTCATGAAGAAAAAAGTTCAAAGTAATCCATTCTTCAATTTCTTACTGCAAAAGGCAGAAAAAAATGTTGTTGTTTTTTTAATGTTTTGTTAAATGTTTCCCACATTAAAAATACTTGAAATCAAAATTTAAACTTTTAATCTGTCTCTTTATAGAGTAAGACAAGTAATTTTTTTTTCTGCGATTTGATTTCCAAATCATCCTAATTTTAAGTATGTTTTATCTATAAAAAGACATCACACTTTCCCTTCGTCCACAAAAAACTTTATTTTTCGGTTCGAACTAACTTCAACTTTGTCAATTTATGAATCATTTCCTTTAAGTTAAATACTCGGGTTATTAAACTTACTGTCAATGAATTTTCCAAATTATATATATATGTATGTATTCTAGCCGTTACCCTCCTATTTCGCTGGGTATTTCATGATATTTAAGACTATACATTCTTTTTTAGGTTATTATCGTCTCAGTCTTAGCATTAAGTTTTCGATTGTATTAAAAAAATATTCTTATAGCACTCCCCTCTTGATTTAAAAAGGAACATATTTATCATGTGCGCTCCTGTATCCCTCCTCCCTCTTAGTTAATTCTCTCAAAAATCAATTTTAATTAATCTCTACTCATTAAAAGAAACATGCTTGCCAAATTCCAAGTCTGTAAGTCTAATTGTTCAAAAACGGGAATTTTTTTTTAATAACCCCCCGTTAACCCATTAAACCTCACTTGGGAGTCGATTTCTGCAAAATCTGTTATTAGTGGATCTCTACTCACTAAAGGAAACACTCTTGCCAAATTTCAAGAATGAAGGTCTAATTGTTAAGGAGATCTAGAGATAAATGAGTGCGTCGCTTGTTTCCTATATATATAGAGAGATATATATAATTTGGGAAAAAAAGAAATATTTAGTGATAATATTTAGCTTTTAATGATACCATACCAAAAAGTCATAACTACTTCAGATAATGTTGTGTATCTAATTTTGCAGCATTTAGAGGCTTTTTTGTAGCTAAATTAATTATTTTTCTATTAGTTGTACATAATTTAAAAACTAATTTTCCATTAGTAGTAATTTTAACTTATGAATTCCTGTGCTAATACTTTTACTTAAATTTCAAATCATATTTGAATAACTAGTAAGATAAGTATAAAAAGTCTTTTAATTCTTAATTAAACATATTTAAATGCTACAAATTCATTTATTTTGTATTTTTTATAAACCCATTGCAGTTTTCTCCATTTTCAGCAAATAGGTTGATTGATTACTTTATTTTTATAATTCAAAATCAAATTTTACCATTTCTTAAATTAAATAAAGTATTAAAGAGAAACACATTTTATTTAAATCCAATATTACTATTTTTCATATTTCTTTTATCAGTTGTTAATTATTTGTCTTTAAACCCTAATTTTTTTTGCCCAAGATGTTCCAAAAAAAGACACATTTTATATTGCATATAACTAAGTATAATTCTTAACAGAATGCGAAAAAGGAAGCATTTTCGTTTAATTTTCAATTTTAACGTTTTCACACTATTTTTTATTTCGCAGTTGTGGAACACAAAAACCCTTAAATGTTTGCTTTTTATAAGAACATTACGCATGCTATGAAGAATGATTCATATTCTAAAAAGAATTTCTCTCATACTCGCTTGTTATCAAGCAGCGGGGTTAGTTAATTGTTTTATTCTTAATTTCATTTTGAATTTTTATGCGTCGTATGTA
>BMAV01017810.1:136418-149307 GCA_019973955.1 Trichonephila inaurata madagascariensis | reverse complement strand
AAAAATAGTATAACTATTTTTTTAAAAAATTAATTATCAAAAAGCTATAAAAAATTTCGCCACAAAAGTCTTCGTACACTTAACAAAAATTTTAACTTAGCTTTAAATATTGTATTTCTTTCTTAATTTAGTACTTAGTAGGATATCTTTTAGTGTCCACAACAACTTTTAAACGTCTTGGTATAGATTTAATCAGTTTTTGTAATTTCTGCATCGATTTTCCACCATTCTTCTGTGATTATTGTTTTTACTTCACATTATGCGTTTACATATGTCGCGTTTTCTTTATTTTACATCAAAATCTAACCAAATATGTTCTTCTGGGCAAAATAAAGTGATTTAGGAGGTGTTTTCATAATTTCGGGACAGTTATACAAACACCAGTGGCGTACATTGAGAGCAGTGCGCTTGGCGTTATTATCCTGTTAAAAAATGAATTCGTTTCCAATATCCAAAAATTTTGGGCGGATAATTTAAAATTTCTCTTTAAAATATTTAAATAGAGCTCATTATTTACAATATCAACAAAAAATACCAAATTACCTAATTCTGTGGCCGATTTACACCCCCAAACAAGAACACTTCTACCTCCCTGTTTTAATGATCCAACTAGATTCTTGGAATTAAGTTTCAGAAAATTCAGAATTGACAACAAATTGATTGGGATGGCAGACAATTCAACATTTTTGGTTCCGATGGGCCTATTACATCTTATTAATGAAAAAATAAGGAGTTTAATCCCATGGATTTATGTGGAACAAAAACTCCTTCACTTCCATACTTCAGCATGGAAGTGAAGGTGTTCTGGCAGGGGGTGTAAATTGGCCTCAGAATTAGGTAATTTGGTATTTTTTCATGGTATTATGAATCATGAGCTCTATTTCACTATTTTAAAGAGAAATTTTAAATTATCCGCCCGAAATTTGGATGTAGGAGACTACTTAATTTTTTAACAGGGGGATGACGCCATGTGCACTGCTCTCATTGTACGCCACTGGTGTCTCTATAATTGTCCCCAAATTATGAAAACACCTCCTCAATCACTTTATTTAGCCCAGTAGAAGATATTTGGTGAGATTTTGATGTAAAAAAAAAGAAAACGTGACAAATAAACACAAAATGTAAAGTAAAAATAATCACAGAAGAATGGAGGAAAATCGATGCAGAAATTACAAAAAACTGATTAAATCTACACCAAGACGCTTAAAAGTTGTTAAGGACACTAAAAGATATCCTACTAAGTACTAAATTAAGAAAGAAATACAATATTTAAAGCTATGTTGAGATTTTTTTAAGTGTACGAAGACATTTGTGGCGTAATTTTTTGTAGCTTTTTGATAATTAATTTTTAAAAAAAATAGTGATTCTATTTTTAAAAAATTAATTATGTCATTCCATTAAGAACAAGTTGTAGATATCATAAAAAAATTACAATTACAATATATTAATTTTTATTAGTCGAAAACATTAAATTTTATAAGAAATTGCAAGTGTATGAACACTTTTGTGGCCCACTGTATATGCACACGCACACAATTGTACATTGCCTTGCCAGTCCATGTTCTTTATCGAATATTTTCAAGAATCTAAATTCTTGCCTTTAATGAAAAATTACCGCCTTCACCACAAAGATAATTCCGGATGAGAAATATTTCAGTATTATGGACAACCTGCATCTCTTTAAAACACTAGCACTAACAATCACTATAAGAATAAAAAATATGCACAAATCAAACACAGATAGAAGAAAATATGAGTGCCCGTACAGCGTACGGGCAAACTAGTAGAGGCCAGCTTTCGGTAGCCCGTACGGTATACGGGTAGATTAGTTAAGAGGTTAAAATTCAGAAAGGTGTTTCCAATCCAAATATCTGACAACTAGGTTTTACTGTAAGACTAAGAAAATCGATAGTTTATAATTCCTTGCTAAAATACATATACGGATCATGTTATGAATTCTTTTCTAGGGGAAAAAAACTGCTCATATGTAAGTAATAAAAAAATGTATTGATTTGCAGGTATGCTGAACATATTCTTATATTTTTATATTTTACGTTACAAATAATAATGAATCGAAATTCTGGATAACTTAACATATTTTGTGCAAAGCAACCAATGACCGTTGAAAAAAGGTAAAAGAAATCACAGTTTAATAGGTTTAAACGATAAAAAAAAAAATCATAAAATCATTCAACCATTAAAACTGCGGCATTTGTCGTAATATCAACATTATCGCTTAGTAAGACAAAATATCTAATACTCTTAGAACATATTAAGGATAGTAAAAGATTTCGACTCGTATTCTAAGTATTTTGATTTCGAATACCATAATATACACAAAGGATTAAAGATTAAGGTATATAATATTCATGAAGAATTAAACTCTTTTATTTGATTGAATTCTATAATTAACACTAAATAAGTTAATTGTGCAAATATTTTAATGTGTGAATATAAGTTTGTTAATATTTGTGATAAATAAAAAGAAGTAAAATGTTTTCGAATAATATTATTTTATAAAATTACTTGTGACGCTATGCTCAAAGAAAATACAGTAATACCCCGAACTTACGCCATAGGTGGGACAGAGTGATAACCACGAAATTCGAATTCGCATATAAATACTTATTAATTATTTATATTTGGATCCGGAGACGAAAGAAAAAATATTAATATAGAAAAAATGTTTAATAAAATCTTAGTTGACACAAATACACAAACTGATGTTATTTTGTTGTAGATGATTTTATAAAATCTAACAAGTAATCTGCTGTGGCTCAAAGATTTCTTTTTCTCCCGTAAAATTTCTTCTTAGCATACTATTATTTTTTTATTCCTTCTTTCGTTGAGAAAAAATGCTGATCGTTGGAGTCTGTATTTTCCCAAATTTGTAGATCTTTTTCAATTAAACTGAGGCTTGATGTCAAACTCCCAACTGTCATTCAGTCTTCTGATTAAACTGGTTCTAAAGACAGGTTCTTCAATGTGTTGTTCTTGCTTAGGCATTTCTATGAGCTCATCAATTGTCAGTTCCTAATTGTGGTAATCTAGCAGTTCTTGAACAAAAACACTATTTTCTTCTAAGCTTATTTGCCGACACGATCAACAAATTCTTCAGTCACATTAATAATTTCAACAATTTTACCAATTTTTCCCCCTCATACAAAAGACGAATTGACGAGATTTGAAAATAGCGCAACACCGGGTTAATGTAACTCGGGGTAGCATAAGTCGAAGCATTACTGTATTCTGAATTTTAATTTTATCCAAGATAAACACTGTTTTTACAGAATTTTTGTGAAATATGCATACAACATGCATCTGAAAATCAAATTTTAATCATTTGAATGTTACAATAATCTAAAGCATTTACTTAGTAAAACTGTATTTTCGTCGTAAGAAAATTATAAAAGTACTTGACTTTTTCAGGCATAGATTATATTCTCATGTAAATTGCTCAATAAGTTCTGTAACTTGTAATAAAATCTAAAAAATTCAGTAAAATTTGATTCTAGAAGCTTCTACTTTCTAATGCTACAAATGGAAAAATAATTAAAATCACTAAACATTCATACTTTAACCTCATTTTCAGATCAGCTTTGAAAATTGTTTACTTTCAGATGTTCACAATTGCAGTATTTAGAATAGATACAATATGGTACGTAATAATCAGCAAAAGAGTACTTAAGAAATTTTTTCCTGTAAGATAAATTTTCTAGCTTGGTAATTTCTGTATTTGAAACTACTGTATGTGTTTAAGTAAAAAAGGCTTGACATTTTATGGGAGTAATTCTATAATCAAAGCTTAGTTTAAAAAAATATACAACATTTTTCAAATTGTTAACTCCCTTGTCTATGAATCTCAATATCACATAAATTATCAATAATTCTATTGTTAAAGTGTATTTAATTAGTGTATTCTTGATGATTTATATATGCAAGCAAAAAATTCTCTTAAAATTTGTATCCTAAAATTGGTTATTCCTTTTGTTTAAAAAAGTAATTGATTAATGAATTTTTTTACTCGATTATTCATGTAAAAAATTATATTTTACGTTATTTTATATAACCTACATATTACATTTCGAATAAAGACTTCGAAAAATAATAATGTATTATAATTTAAGCAATAATTTCAACCATTAGTCACATAAATCTTAAGGTTCTAAGACTTGAACAAACTACTTTTCTTCTGTTTCCAGTCCTTAACCTTATCTTTGAGTAAAAGCAAAACGTGATATTTATCATTTATATCTTTAAAAAATATATAATTAACTAAAAGCAATTTACTAGTTTATCTTTCTATATGTATAATAATAATAAATAAAATAAAATATTGATAAATTTGATATCCTACAAATCAGAGGGAGCTTAAATACTGAAATTGAGGACCAAGAATAAGATACCAATATATGAAGAAAAGTCAATTGACCCAAATGAAAAAATGTTATCCACGAGTCTAAACATGGCAATTTATAATCTGTTTTGATTATGAAGGTTCTTTAATAACCTTTCAGAAAAAAAGACATGAAAAAAAGGAAAGAAAATTTCTAAAATTTTTACATTTTTTCATGTTTAAATGAAAAAAAAATTAATTTTATATTCCATTTTCATGTATTATAATTTTTTTAGGATTGAATCTCTTTTAAAGTCATGTAAAATTATAAAATATTTTTTTTTTAAATTTCTAAAAAAAATAAACACAACCGACTTCTAATTTCTCAGAAATTTTAATGCTCTTTATATATTTAAAAATAACTTTAAAATTGTTTTTGCTTGAAGATGCATGAAAGAAATTTATAAAACATTTAAAAAACTGCATTACCGTTGCATTGTATAGAAAGTACTCTTTAATGCTAAAAATTGAAATTTTTTTATAGAATCCAGCATTTTAAGAACAACGACATGAGAAAATGTAAGTTGTTGTTACTAATGCCACCTGATCAGCAAAGGGCAGATCAAGGCCCACGAAAGTCATCATGGTAGAGGGCTAAATGACGCCTGTCGTTAGCCGTAGCTTTGAGCACCATACAGGTGACAGAACGATTTAGCTCGGTTTCATCCCAATTTTGAGGGAGAACACCCTGGGGGTGGTCAGGGGACTCCCACCTCTCTTCCCGTTCCACCAACTTCACGAGAGGACTTGCGGCTCGACGGCTATTTAAAGTACCCCATGCCGTGAAGGCACTATACATTTATAAACATCCATGTCTTCTCCGGAATTCAAACCCAGACCCAACGGCACAGAAGTCAGCGTCGCTAACCACTATACCGGATAAAAATGTAAGTAAAAGTTAATATAATAAAAGCATCTGCATATATAAGATTAACTAATAGAGAGAGAGAGTAAAGAGAACCAATAATCATAAATTAGAAATCTTAATTTAATTGTGTGCATAGTAGTTTTGATTCTAATATAATTATAATTTGAATATTCAAGTTTAAATTTATAAGGGAAATATTTGTCACTACCCTGAGGTCACAGGTGAAGTTTGGGACTCCGAAAGAACGGGCATTGTTATGAAAATAACTAAATTTTATTTGGTTCAATCAGTTTACTATCAATCAAGATTATAAACCGAGGGAGCAATAAAATTAATTGGCTCTCTTATATTTGTAAGACAAATAATTAAAAACTTAACTGAGTGCGATGGAAGATCACTCGTCAGATCTCTCCTGGGTCAACTCTACTCCAGTCTAAAGCTTCTTCCCCCTTTCACCAAAGATTCCGAATGTCACTTCGTTAATCTCACTTTAATAACAGCGTAATGAGAGAGACTTACTCTAACACTCACTTTGCAATCTTTTAAATAATACTCATATTAGCATAAAATCAAGTTCTTTCCACGGAAGGCGGTTTAAAACTCAAACAACAGTTAAAGAAGTGTTTCCCCAAGAGGATTAGTGAAAGGGCGTGAACAGGGCACGTGACATATTGAGAATAATTTTAAGGTTCGCCAGGAGCTAAGTACAGATCGTGCTTTAGGTTAATGCAATTCAAACTTCAAGGGCATAAAGTATAACATTAAGTTATTAGGTTTTTAAGAAAAGTTGAAAATAGAGTTCCAAAGAATTAGCACCTGATATCTCATACTTCTTTATCATTCCTTATATATCACTATGAAATTAAAATCGGGGAATCAATAGTTATTTGCTCTTATACTATACTTCCTCTTGGTATGTGTCACTCTTCTAAACAGAAAAAAAAAATTTTAAATAATTGTTCAATATTTTTGCAACACTTGATTATACACTTTTCAGGTATATTATAGTGATGACTAACACTATGCGCTTGCAAAGCAAAATGTCCTCGTCACTTGACCATGGTTCAAAATGACGAGGTCCGTCGTCAAAAGCCCTCTTGTTGCTGAACAATGTGACGTTAACATTCACTCACTCACTTGAAAAGCAAAATAATTTCCTTCTTTGATTAAGCTTGTAAATTACGTGTTCCTTTCACAATTTTCTTGCAGTTAATTCCTTAACGTTTCTTCTTTAAAATCCACTTATTCTCATTCTGTTAATTTTATAGTTACTTTTGTTTTATTTGATGAAAAACTTGAATGGAAATTTTGTCCACTAGCAATATAAGTTTTCACAGACTTTATCGATATATCTATCAGTTAACGAATTTTGAAAGTACTTTTTACACGATAGATATGTTCCTTAGAAAACCGTGCAAGAAAAATTGAGTAAAAAAATACATGCGACATATGGTAAATTTGGAGATATGTTCCGCAATTTTAAAAAATCGTGTAAAAGGGAAAAAAATGTCTAAATTTATTCCCAAAAAACCGTGCAAAAAATGTAATTATAAAATACATGTTACATATTTGTAAAAGAAAAACAAATCATTTTTATTACAAAAAAATTAAAATTAATGTACAGTAAAAATTCAGTCTATAAGTACATACAACACACAAAAATCCAAATTGAAATTAGGAATATATATTGCTACTAACTAATAACAATTCATTTCTACTTGATAACAAGCGTGCATGTTCATTACGAACTGGATAAAAAAGGCATGTGTCACATATGTCTAGCACAGAAAAATTTCGTTTGTTATTAACAAACTCAGTTTTTATTTTATTTTATTTTTGTTACAAAATCTGTTATTAACGGTTTTTTTTTTCAATTTGCCTATATATTTCTTGATATCCTGTTACACAAAACTTAAGATAACGTTGGAATGGTAGTGTACACTTTATGTAAGGATCATGGGTAAGAAAATGTTGTTCCATACTTATAGTAAATTTCAAGCCCTCGCGAATTAAATCAGCTGTTAATAGCTGAACTTCACCTTCAACTTTGTCATTATCGACTTCTTTATTGTCATAAACTGCCATAAATTCGATCAAATTGTCCTTATCCTAAGGGCACGAGTCCCCAAGTTATTTGGGGGTACGTGCTAGACAAAAAGTTCGTGTAAAAAAAATTCGTTAAATTCATGTACCGTGTTATTTCAAAATCGTGTAAAAAAAGAGTTAGATGTATACTGTTTAGTTTTTTTGAAGGTATAAATGACCCGCGTCTTAATTTAATATCGTTCCATTTTCTAAATGGTTTTGTTTAATAGTACATTTTCTTTTTAAAAACGACTTTCTCTAAGTCCTAGTAAAGGTTTTTAAAACTTAAGATAAAAATCTTTAAATTCTCCAAACACAGAAAAAAAAATCGTTAAGCTTAATTCTATCCCACAAAAACCACAACATGCGAACTCAATCTCACTTCCCAACACCATTCGCAAAAGTCTTCTTAATACCATATTTGCAAAAAACAGTCTTAGAGACAATAAATAGACTGAGCAAAGTGTTTTGTCTAGATCGCCTTTGGGCTTTCACATAATCATAATGCTTGGAAAAGCGGCGATTTAAATATCCCGTGGAAATATATATATATTTTTTTCCTTCTTTTACTTTTCAATCTTTCTGCTTCTTTCAAACTTTTTCGTGTCACCCGATTGACGTACAATACCCCCGGCGCTAAAGCCAGAATCACTCACAATTTCAGCGAAATTCACAACATCCCATAGGCTAAAAAAAGTAGGTCTTGCAAATGCCTTGCAACTCCCCCAATCCGCCTGCTTGTTAGGCTCCACTAACACATATTCTCAGTCGAATCGACAACAGCATCTTCTTCCCTTCTGCTCTTCAGTCGACTCGAAAGGGAGGAAAGATAGCCGCGTCCTGCCGTGTAAGGAAGGAGCTCGGGCGGCTAGAGAATTGACGCTTCAATCGGTGAATCGCGAAGCGTGGAAGAGATCTCGAGTGAACTTGGCCCAGTTATATTTATACCATCTCTTCATTCTTCTTTTTATCCTGGAGGCTGTGTGTCATTTAGGGGGATTTTCGGTTTTACCTTCGTCCGAGCGGCGAATATAAAATTGGATGGTTTCGATTTTCAAAAGCATCAACAGAAGCAACTGCTCAAGTAAGTTATTTTATTAACGTTACACTATACTTATTTGTGTGTGGGGATCTTTAATAATTTGTCTAGTTTGAGTTTGTTTGCTTACCATTCTAGAAGATATTGCTCATATTAGCATTATGCAAAAAGCGGTGTATATTAATTTTAAAAATTCATTGATGTAAATATGTTAAATTGTACTTCTGCTAGGAGGGAGGAATACACAAATAACAGATATTGCATATAAATTAGCAAAGAGTATTGCCGATTCCACGAAACACTTCTTTCGTATAATTTTTCTTTAAACATTTGTTTGGTCTATCTTAGAAAATACTTTGATTTACGAATTAAAATGTCGGTAATGGGTTTTAGATATTTACATACTTTTTCTTTCTTAGTGCATATGAATTACTTCATTATCTTTACTTCACTTGCTTTGTTTTGTTTTTTAAAAAATCGTCTCTTTACCCAAACCTTTAAATGTATAAGACAGTCAGTTGTTCCTTCATTAAAGGAGCAATACAAATACAAATGTTTTGCAGTATTTTTTAAGTTTCTTATAAATATGTGTATCCTTTTCTACAGACTATTAAGAAATATCTTGTTTACGAAATTTTAAGATAAAATAATTAAATTTTAAATAAAAAATAATTTTTATGTTATGTTATTTTCAAACTAAGCATATACATAAAAAAGGATAGCTGCTAAAACATTTTTAATGTTCAATTGACTTATACATATATACATTTGCATGTGTAATTGCAAATAACTTTCAAAGTTTGTTACCGCACAATATTACTCTAATATTTAAATTAACCCTTTCTACGATCTTTTCACGTTTCGTAAGAAGTAACTGCAATAAATAATCCGCAAAATCTGTCATTATAATTTGAATTTAAATAAAGTATTAAAAACCTTAATAAAAGAGAATTGTTAGCAAAATTTTATTCTTAACATTTGAAGTTATTTTGTTAATTTATTGCTTTTAATAACCTTCTTAAATGGCAGGAATTTTAACAGAAACTATTAATTATCTTGCTCAAACTGAGTGTCCAAAAGACTTAATATTTTCGATCGGCAAAAATCAAATGACCCATAGGTTCAAATAAATATGATAAAATTTGTTAAATCACTTTTTGAAATGACTCTTAAATTAAACTTTATTGCATGTTTCTGTAAATTTAATCATCTTAAATATATATTGTCTTGCCATTTTAATTTTGTCATAAACATAAAGTACAGTTAGTTCTTTAGAATACACAACTGTTTATCAACTCAGATATTTTACTATTAACATTTATCGAATTCCATTGGCGTAGATAGTTCTGAATGGGCCCTGTATCAAAATTCTTAGGAGGCATTTTTGGGAGTCCCTTGCAATTTTTTACTTACATTTGTTGCGGCCCCTGTGGCTTGGGGGCCCCGTATCATTGATACGGCTAATACGGTGGTAGCTATGACCCTGTCGAATTGACTCTTTCATTTCAACTGAAAAGTAAATGTATTTTAAAACGTTAAAAATTAAAAGTAAAATGCTTTATTTAAAATTATAACAAACAGTGTCAAAATGAAATAAAATACATTTTGTCAATTTTTTTTTATTAAAAGTGGGAAGATTATGTAGTAAACTTATATATTGTAAGATATCTCTACCAAACTCACAAGTTTACAGGATCATGAAAAGAGATTGCCTTGACTTTTTTATAATGTGTATTCTTTAGCTTTGATTCAATGCGGTACTAATGGGACCTCCGTGGTTATTCCTGATGAATGAAAAAACCATGTTTAATGATACTAGTAAGATCGAAAAAGCAGTATTTAGATCAATATTTCATCAATAATAATCTAAGTATGCTCATTTTAAAATCGGATGACATATATTCTTGAATAAATATTTACGAATCAAAAAATAAATACCTAGCAGCTATTTTTTTCAAAAAAAAAAATAATAATAATAATAAATTTATTCATCAAAATAAGTTTTAGCACAATGAGGATGAATTCGCAGATCGTTAAGATCCAAATAAGCGATAAATCAAAGTCACTTAAGTATTAATGCAAGTTTATTGGTATCTGATGTTTATGTATAATTAACTCCCTTTTAAAAAAAGCTATAAAAAATGGAAATATCCAAGGGGATGACAGAACATTTGTTGTTTTTTCCTCTTTGTCGAAACGTTTTCAGTAGCAGAATGATAATGATCTGATAACTAATTCATATTCATGATCTGAACCTTGACCAACTACAGAGATGAGAAAGAGATTAAGTTGTCAAGTATTTTCTTGATGATAAAAAATATTCCTAACTTCTGTTTTCTTTATTAATCGGTTAAATTAGAAATATTTTTCTAAGATGTTCGTTCAAAAAAAATGCATTGCTTTTTTACACCAATAAAAAAAATATATCGATTTGCTGTTAAAATTACTTACCGTGTTTATTTGAATCTAAGCCACCATCAATTCTAGGGGGCAGCCTCAATTCTCATCAAGTTTTTGTGAAAAATAAAAAATAGTGTCCAATAATTTATCGAGAGATATCCAATTTTACGAAATTAAAATAATTATAAAATGAGAACTAAGAATAAGTGAATAATTAGTTATTTTATATCAATATTATAAACTTTTAAATACATACATGAACCTGTAATTGCTCTCTTTGCCCCATCCAACGGATTTCTTTCCCTTCGATTCTAAGCCACTCGCGACTTTCAGTAGCATTAACATTGGGAAAAAAAGTGCGGCTTAGATTCAAGCAAATACGGTAATTACGCGCTTTTGTAACACGAATAAAGTGATTCAAAAAATATACTCATAAAGAACTTAAAGAAAAAATTTAACTGCTTCAATGTTAAGCAGTGGCTTATGTTTGTATCTTGATTTTGAAATTATATATATAAAATGTTTTCCATATATTCACACACATACAGCAATTTAAATTATAGAGAGTATTTTTAAAACAACTATATAAAACTGAAACTAAATAATCTTCTGATATAGGTATGAAAACGCTTTATCACTGATTTATCATATATTATTATATGTGCGTATGCCAAATTATCAATACTGTATTAGTGTATAATTACAATGTAATCATTGATATATTATTGTACACCTTATGATCTCATAACTGCCTTATGATCTCAAATATCATTATAATCAATGTCGTATATTATATTGTATGTCATATAATCATTACAGTGTTACTTACTATTTTTACAAATATCATGTAATTAATACTTAAATTATTAAGAATATTTTTAAACATCACTATATATATATATTTATATAAAATATGGAAAGAATATGAAAAACGACATTAAAATTAAATCGCATAGTTAAATAAATTGTAGTATTTCAAATGTTTTTAAATACAATACTTCAAATAAATATAAAAAAAAAAAACTGTGTACATTTATTGAATTCATCATTACGTCAAAAAAAAAGCATAAGTATTATGTTTAATTATTTGTATCGAAATATATTTTTCATGATTTTACAAAAATATGAACAAATTTTAACTGTGGGAAGATTACAGAAGTTTGTATTGAAGTAGCCTTTTGAGAAATTACTCGAGAAATTAACATGAATGATCTTAAAGTAAGTGATTCTTTGATTTATATGAGAATCATCATTCCATACTTGATAGTTCCTCAAGCAAAAATAAGTAAGTCTCTTAATTCTCTTCAATTTTACTATGGTTCAAATACATGTTGACTGTCATTTTAACAGCAAAATTCTGATGGGTAAGTCATTTTATCATTATTTCCCTGAGTAATTTTGGGAATTTTGACTGATGAAGTGTATATTCATTTTTCGGGGGGGAAAATTACAAATTACTAAAATATTTCTTCTTAAATGTTTATTTTTGCTTCTTTTTATATAAAACATACTATTTTCAGATGTTGCAGAAGTTATGAAACAAAGAAAATTCTGTGAATTCAGTATGAACCTAAACAATTTAATTGCTAGCTTTGATGATATTTTTGACCAAAATCTAAAAAATTTCACTTGAGCGAATACTTTTATGTTCAAGTATAAATTTAAAGAATTTTTAGACAAATTATTCTTTTTGTTTATTATACACTCTTTTATTGTAAACTATCAATTTTTCTTTATCTGGTTTTCCTTTTCGATTTTAAGCAATCGAATTTCAAGCAGCAAAGATTTTGCATTTATTTTTTCAAAAAATGTATGAAGAATTTTATGATTTTACTCGACTGATATAATGATTGTACTTTTAGAAATGCACAAGATTTTAGTTTGGATATCTGTGTTCCAGTTCAGTCAATATGATCCTAAAATTTTCATGCTATAATTCTAAAAGGTTGATCAATTGCAGAAATAAAAGAGAATGGAAAAGGATTTTATTCATGAATATAGTAATGGGGGTATTGTCTGATTTGTTGTTTTTCTGCTTCAAAAAATTTCTGCAGTAATTTAAAAACAACATTCTGCAATAAATATACGATGATAACGAAAA
>BMAV01017810.1:110380-136408 GCA_019973955.1 Trichonephila inaurata madagascariensis | reverse complement strand
TAAGAAGTTATAGAGCTTCTAAAAATTCTTGAAATTTTTTTTTATTTTAAAAAGAAGGTCTTCGTGCCAAAACTTTTATGTGATTCCTTTTATTTATTTATTTATTTATTTTTCATTTAACACCTAGATTTTAAGTTTTTAAAACATTTCTTTTTTATTTTTAAAATATTATTCCGGTGGTAGAATTAAATATCATTGATTTCTTTCATTGCTTGTCTATATTTTGTGAATATCGTAAATATGGCGTATAACGCGCACCTATATTTTCAAGCTGTAATTTTCAATTTTTAGGTATATTTGCCGTATAACGTGAACCCTTTTTTTACGAAGAAAATATGAACTGTGCGTACGCAATGCTCTTGTGTTTTGAAGTCATTTATTCGTGTTGTTATTCCAAGCTTTAGAAAAAAATAGTTTTTCTTCTAGAACAACAACCCTTCAAGTTCATAAGGAATGTCATTTCTTTAAAATAAACAATATTTCGACATATATAGAACTCTAATTTTTTCCTATGCTTTTTTTTTTATTTTCAAATCTCTCATTTTTACACTCGGCGTATAATGCGCACCAGTAAATTTCGATCATATTTTTTTGCGTTAAAAGTGCGAATTACAGATTTTACGGTACTTTTTTTCGTCTAAGTTCAACAAAGCGTTCTCATTTCATTTTGTTGACAATTAATTTATTGAAAATGCAATTTTTCGTTTTGATAGCATTGAAAAACATAGAAGTATAGAGCCTCCCGTATGTAATGTGCTTATAGAAAGAATCTACTGTTTTCCATCTGTTGGAGGAAAACAAAAGATAAAGATCTTCAAAATCTAACAAACGGATCAAGAAAATCCTTTTTCAATCTGCAAAAATTATTCTGAACAATTGTAATTCTAAGCCACTATGCTAGTTTCCGATCTATTCGTTATCATCCTAGAATAACAAGAATGTCATGCCATATAATCAATTTAAATCCTCTTCAACAGTACTCCTAAACAATCAACAATAATTTTTGGAACCTGTGGTTAGAATAATAAAAATGTGCAGTTAGCTAATCAAATGATTTTACCTTTACCATAAGAGCTACTTCGTTTCCAAATCATTACGCTCTGTCCGAGATGGTATCTTGAAAATATCTACAAAGGAATAGATACTTAAAATGCAAGAAGGCGTTATGTTGTACAATAAAGATAGAAATGCCACTATGAAAGGTTAGCAGTAACAAGCAGCTTTTTGTTCCCGCATATAAATAAATATCTATAGGTGTATGATGTCTCAGTCAAAACACATTGAATTCATTCGACGTACCAGTATTTACGACAAAAGGCTAAACGTGATGAGCAAGCAAAGCAACAATACTTTTAAATCTCAGTTCACAAAGAACTATTGGCTAAAAAAAATCAACTTCGGCTTCAAAAGTTTGTTGATGATTTATCGTGTCTTTGCTTTTCTTAGTATAGAGTTTTTAGTGGGTTTAAAATAAATAAACAAAAATTAAAACATTATAATAAAAGAGTAGATTTTTACTAATTTCATCATCGTGAAAACTCAAAATCTAATCGAAAACTTTTTATTTAAATGTCATTACTTAAATTTATTTAATAAAGGATTTTAAACTGACTTTTAAGAAAATAAGTGAAACATTTAAAGAAAAAGAAATTAATTCAATCAATAACTTCCTTATATTGAACCCTATTGAAGAACAAAGTCATCCTATTTACTGGCTTTTTTACTAATCAATTTATTAGTAAGATCTTTTTTGACAGTAGCTATAATTTAATCGGACGTACACCATGTTTTTCGAAGCAATGCAAAATAGTATATATAAAATCAAGTGCAATTATTTTTCAAATTATCTCAAAAAATTTTAGCTACGTAACTAATTTGTCATAAGTCAGAGTATGTCAACGCCCAGTGGCGTACACAGACTTCTCTCTTGGGGGAGGGGGAGGGTACAATCTAAAAAACACGTAAATCAAAGCAACAAGGGTATGGTAAAAAGTAACAATCTGTGGGTCTGTAGGGGTTGCCCCCCCCCCGGGTAGAAGTTCGCGATAGCTAAGTATTTAGAAGAAGTTAGTGGTCTATCGCTATTTTTTGTGCATATTATCCAGTAAGATAATTGAATATGAAATAATGAAAAGAGCATATAATATCTGAAAATCTAGTAATCCTTTTAAGTGTCAATGCGGGCCTAAATAGCCATGACTTACCGTAAAACCCGGGGTATTACGCGCACCACCGTATAACGAGCACCTATACATTCAAGCTGCAATTTTTAATTTTTAGGTATATTCACCGTATAACGCGCACCCCCTTTTTTACGAAGAAATCTGAAGTGTACGTGTGCATTGCTCTTATGTTTTAAAGTCATTTATCCGAGGTATTTTTTATTTAAAGCTTTAGAAAAAAATACCATACTTCTAGAACTACAACCCTTTTAGTTCATAAGAGGAATGTCATTTCTTTTAAATAAGCTCTAATTTGATCTTTGAATAAATCTAATTTTTTTCTATTCTCTCATCTCTTTATTTATTTTTAAAAGCTCTCATTTTTATACCCGGCGTATAACGCGCACCCGTAAATTTCGATCCTATTTTTTGTGTTTAACGCCGGATTTTACGGTAGTTATTTTTCTATAAATATTGTTGAAAGACTTCATAAAAACATATTCTACGATAAGTAAATATATTTATTAAAATAATAGATGTAGTTCAGACAATACAAATAAATATGAAATAAAATAATTATATAGCTTCATTTAATTTTTATACCTCGCTATTTATTTTCTGTTAAATACATAAGGGTCCATCAATATCATCTTTTACTTTTCACTATAAGAAAGTAACTTGATTGTAAACTCCTAAGTAAGTTTAAGTTTAGTTAGATTTTATAATACAATTAATTCGTTGAGAGTAGAGAATTAAAAATAATTTAGTTATATCGATTGTTCCGTACGAATGTACTTATTACTTTAAATGCAGAAAACAACTCAAAAATAAGCAAATCTAATTTTTAAGATATTATATATCCAATGAATTTATTATTTTTCTTTTAATACCCGAGAATACCGGGAAATTTTACTAATATGTGGCTGGTATTTTAATAAAATACTAAAATATAATTTGAAATACTAAATCTTATAAGAACATTTTACATAAAAGGTTAAAAAAATAGTACTTCCATGAATTGTTTACATACATTTTTAATTAAAAAATTAATTAGTTAATTCATATTAATTTTTAGATAAATTTAAAAAATGTTAACAGCAAACTTCAATTATCAGTTAAAATCTTTTTAAAAGATTCGGCTGGCAACAGGTTTTTTGAGTTATTTTCTCAACAAAAATAAAGAAATTTGTTTGAACTTTTGGAACATTTTTTTAATTATATTAACTAGATCTCGATAATTTACGAAAATAAAGCAATCAGAAAGAAATCAAGCATTTTAAATTGGTTAAAAGAGAAATTTCCCTACTATTATCTTACTTCTTTTCCTATAAAGACAGAAATATGGGAATTTCGTAAGCAGTTCTCATTACTTCAAACTAAAAATTACTACAACATTCAACTAGATTTGAAAATTATTATCAACTGCACATTAAAATTTATTAGAAGTAAAATTTTCACAAAACTGATGAAATGTATAAATAGCAGTTTTGGCTATATATTGTCGGAACTACATTTAACGAAGTCGCTAAATCCCGGAAAAAAACTCGTTATACGGAAAATTCGTTAAATAGAGATTCATCTTTTAATATACTTTAGAGACCACATAAAACAAATTTTTAAATTCACAAAAACACTATATCTTATTTAAAAAAGGAAATTATTCACACTTTTTTTTTCAAAATTAATATCTATTCGTATTATATATTTTACCTATCCAAAAGATTCTGCAAGGAGGACAAGGAAAAAAAATCATTTTCCAGGAATGCACTGTGTTTTCAACTTCAAAAAATATATTTATATTAAAATTAATTAATTTTCTAATTTTAAGCCTGCAAGTAATTTTAAACACACATTATTTTATAACGAGTAATTTTAAGCATACACTACCCCATGCGTACTTAAATTTAATTACAGATAAAATTTATTAATTTTACTTGAGTTTTTTATTGTTCTAGGTGAGCTACGCATCTGGTAAAACCAGTTCAATGCCTTTTATCACCCTAAAATGTTCTTAAAAACAGAAAAAAAAATTTAAAGTTCTGAAATACTTTAAAAATAAGGGGGGGACGAATCACAAAAGGAAAAGTTCGTTAAATAGAAAATGCACTTCGATATTTAGATGTTATTTTACGAAGAAAATAGTAAAATGTTCTTGGTTCTTGGAAAAAGTTCGCAAAATAGAGAAATTCACAAAATAGAGGTTAGTTGTATGGAGGTTTGACTGTATTTATAGTTTTGCTAAAATTAAAGAAACTTTCATGCGTGAAGTGCAAACATTTTAGAGTAAATAATAAAAAGTATTCTCATTTTCAAAAGACAAACACTACCAACTATTTTCTTATATTACCCTTAATACTAAATTCTCTTCCAAAGATAATATCTACATTCCAGATAATACGATTCTTCAAGAAATGTGTACAGAAAAACAAGCGCAATTAACTCCTACTAAAAAAAAAATCCGTTGTTATTTTGTGTGTGTGCGCGTGTGTTTGAATGTAATCTCTTGATAAAATAAACAATGTCCAAATATCAATGTAGACATTTATTTTTCTGTCCAAATTCTTCAGAAATTTTTTTACAACACGAATAAACACAAGGTAAATCAGTGGCTTTTCAAAAGGAACAATATTTGCATGATTTTACTAGGGATATTCGGGATTTAAAACAATTTCGAGGCAATTACCCGAAAATTTCTATTGTTCAGGGATTAATGAAAATTGCACAACATGAGTAAAATTAAGGTACACAAAAATTGATAAAACTCGTAAAAGTTAAGTGGTTTGTTGCTGTTTTAATGTTACTTTCCTAGTGATTCAGGGCATAAAATAGCTTTTTGGCAACATTTCGCAACAAGTGAAGGGATGGCGGATTGTGTAGACTAAATTATAATAATAAGCATAAATCATGAAGAAGAGAATTGATAAGAATAGAGAGAGAGAATTCGATTCCACGCTAAATTAACTTGTCAAGTCTGAGGAATCTTCCCCTTCTCTCCCTCCCCCCAAAGTCTACAGCCTCAGGAAAACCTCTTAGGCCGCCTTAGGGCAAATCCGTTCAAACGCTTACATGTGCTGTGAAGCACGACGGGAAACATTTGAATATGGGAGAGAAATAAACCATTTTAAAGCTCGTTTGCTAGAAGCTTTCAGTATTAAATTTACTACAGTTTGAAGTTGCATCGACTAAGCAGAGATTTGCTCAGTTTCGTTAGTTTTCCATTCAGGATTACGGATTTTTGCTAATGTCTTCATCTAATATCTTTTCTGAAATGTTTTTAAAAGTAGTGACACTGTTTAACTAAAATAGACCATGAGAAAATTTCTATACAATTTCTATTCAAAGTATAATATCCCACAGAAATATCAGAGCTATATCTTCAGGTAGCTCAGATGAAATTAGATTATTCACTTTCAGATTTGTGATGCAATCAAATTATTGATAGTTAATATCCAATCAGATAAAGTCTAGCAATCAATGCATCTATCTTTTCCTTGTCCATTAATTTCATCGTCACTGACCTCTTTTCATGTCTTTTAGTAAAATTATGATTATTAGCATAATATATATTGCCCACTAATTATTATTTTTTAAAAAAGCTTTCACCGAAGATCATATTAACGCAGCATTTCTCAAACTGTGAGGCGCGCCCCCTTGGGGGCATGATAACGAGGGGGCGTGAGCATATTGGAAAGTCTAAAATAAAAGATTATTTTAAAAAATTACTAATTTACTGAAAGTAAACAAAATACATTCTGACATAATAAAAATAAAAAATACATATTTTCACTGATATATAATATACTTATAAATGTATCAATACTACACAATGTATTTGATAATTAATTTAACAATACTAATTTAAGAACAAGTTTAATAATTACCAGTGATCCCATTGTCTTGTCATATATAAAAAAGTTATAAACAAAAATAAAAACACTTGTCTTGATAATTTGTTCAGTTTATATTTAATCCCTTAACTGCCAATTGAATGTTACGCAATTCGCTCCCAGTGCCACTGGACACACTGTCAAGGACCTTTTATTGCATTTCATAGCCTTCATAATAATTTTATGGATAGTAGTGCACAGAAAAAAATCGTATTTCGGAAAGACGTATATATACGTCTGGGGAAAATAATGTTTTGGCTGAGTGAGACGTTTATTCGTCGCATTCTAGCTTTAGCGTCAAAGTATAGTATAATTGAATTCAATACATTGTTATTGTATGGAGGGGGACGCGATGAAAATTATGATTGAGTATTGGGTCGCAAATATTAAAAGTTTGAGAAGCACTCTGTGTTAACGTTCATTTACTTCATGTAGATTCGATATTGTATTCTCATTTGAATTTGAATCAAATAAATTTGATTTCATTTGTTTAATTAAATTAAATTAAAGAAGTATACAGTTTCGATGCAATATACATAGAGAACAGTGTAAGATATTGAATGTAACCTGTATCAGAATTGTATAGGACTATTTTAAGTTGGGTTTGAGACAGTCACACGGGTATTCTGTGTGTGAACCCTTAGACACACATCAAGCCGATAATCCGTTCCACCCAAACATGTGTTAAGGTACCAACTCCATCTATAGCGGCTGGGATATGTTGTTTAAGCTTCACCCAGGACTTTTATTTTTGAACATGATTAGTCACATGACATGCCCACTATTGCTTACGTCACTTTTGTCTAGGGTTGGATAAAAACTAAGAACGTACATCTACATTACGGTTCGTTGATGCTGTGCCTGTTTTTGACTATTACTGTTTTACAGCATCTGGAAAGTGTATAACTATTTTGTGAATCACCCTGAAACTCATAAAAAAATCACTTAAAAAACACCTTTTTTTTTTATCAAACTTGAAATGTGTTATGCATTTTCTACAATTTCGTTTTATCGAGTAATTATTTCTTGAGCAATGTGATTATATGTCTTATTTTGCATAAAGAAAACTAATTTTATGTTTTGGAACTGTATTTACAAACCATTTTATTCGTGAAATAAAACGGTTTGTTTGAACTGTGAAATTTGTGAAAATTTCACAGTTTCTAAAAAGTTTAATTTTGCATTAATCAAACGCTTCGCATTTTTCTTTATTAATATGTGTTCTATTTAAGATTATTTTTTAAAAATCAAGCTATAAAATACTTTTTATTGAAATTTTAATAAATCATTTCTTTTTTGATATATTTTAAAATACAAATTTCATAATTACCAATTTCTTTTCTTTTTTCAATTAATGATAAAAAAAATATTTGCTTATATTTTTTTACGTAAGATTTACGTTTTTTAGACAAATATATTACTATGTATATGAACTATATATAGTTTTATATTCTCATTTAAACCTTTTTAGACCATTTAAAATTACATTATTATCCAAACTATTCAACGTGCAAATATTTATGTTTACAATGCACAATTTAATAAGATTTTTTCCTAAATGCGAATAATTTTAGCAAAATTATGTTTTTATCATGCTGCTGCATGAAACTTAAAAAATTATTTATTTTTGTCATTTCTGTTCTTATCATTTTTCTTCAAATGCAACAAGTATCAAAATGCTCTAAGGAAATACGAAAGCGAAGTGAATTGAAAAAAAGTAATTGTAAAAGTAAAATTATGGTTCTAATGGTTGCTGTTACCCCTCAAACCATACAAAAAATAATAATTGCAAGTAAAAGCGGTTCAAGTAACATTTTCTGCTTCTGGCTATTGCCCTAAAAAGAAAGGAAAAAGGGAACCATCAAAGGTCACTAACCAAAATTAAGGCCTAATAATTCCAGGTCAAAGTCAGAATATAACCGAGAGAGTAAATCCTGTTACATCACTAAGCCCGAGTTTGATGCAATATGTTCTGATCCTTTCTTCTTTTCTTTATTTCTTCTTCATACTCTCCCTGCTAGTCAACACTTCTTTTTATCTAATTAATTGACACAGTAGATGAGCTTTTCTTTACCTGTATCCACTTCAATGAAACTGAATAATTTGCGTACCGTCACTATCAAATGAAACTCATATGCCAAAAATCATCAAAGCATCAGCTAAATGAGAAATTAATGTATAAGCAATGAGGAAAAACATTTTAATCGTGTCTCATTTTAGATATTGTTTAATTTCTAATTGTCATTATCACAATGGGGTGTAAATAAGATCTGATTTCATATAAGATGGGCTTTACAAAAAAAGAATGTTTTATATACTATTTTAATTTATATAAGTCAAATTTGAAGAAATAGACAGATATAAATTTCCTCCTTTAAGAGCAATTTTATACAACCGAAAAGTCTTACCTCGCCAAGTTATATTTGTAAATTACGATTAAATTGTTTTCTTTATTAAGAGAGCACTAGTAAGATAAGAAATCTGGAATTTATAGAGTTCCGCTGTATAAAAATAATCAATACCGTAAAAATAGGCAAAATATTGCAAAACAAAATTTTTATACTTTTTTTTGCGCAATTAAATACTTGTTATACTCTTTCAAGCAAGGTTTTTTACTGGCTAAAGAAAAAAATTTCAAAAAAAAAAAAGTTAGAATTTATTTATTAGAATTAACTCTATTCCTTTGTGTATAATGAGATTTACAAAAGACAAAAATACTTTTTTAAATTTATAAGTTAAATTTCGAAGGAGTAGAAAAAAAAAGGTAAATATCCTTGATAATTAATTTTTTTCCAAAGGGCTACATATTTGCAACTAAGCCTTTGCATACACACCAAGTCCCCAAGAGTGGAAGCCATTTCATTGATGACACCATCGAGTTGTGGCTTCAACTGCCAAATTGTGATGTTTGAATTTTATTTAATTCAAACTCTCGTCGGACTCCAAATAAGAGCCAAATTAATACTCAAAGGATCTTTTACATGCTACATAATCATATGGCAAGTATGCCTACGATTTTTACGTCCAGAAAATCTATAGACACCAACCGGGGGCAAAACCGCAACCTTGGGCTTACGAAACGGGCACACTATCTATAAGCCACCTGAGCCAACCGATAATTATTTATAAAAAATAATATTTCATACACAAAGATATTCATTAAAGTTTATGAAAAAGATTTAATGAGCATCATCTTGTACTGCACAATAATATGTTTAATTAAAATGTACCAAAAATATCTTTTACAGTAAATAATTTACAAAAAAAAAAAAAAAAAAAAAACTGGGATTGGCCTGTGATATTCAAATAAAAGTCTTTGTTATACCGAAGATAAAACTCTATAAAAATCGCGAGATATATTTCTACTAACTACTAACATTTATATATTAAAGGAAGAACTGATACCACAGGAGAAGAGAACTTTATACAAAGCTTTATGCAAATTAGATGCGGCACGTTCAATAGCGGTATGATTAAATAGCATCACGATCTGCATATACAGTAGAACGTCATTTAGCCGAATCAATTGGGACCGGACATCGTTCGGATACGCGATTGTTCGGATAACCGAAAACCGAATGTGATCCATGCAGTATATGAAACCGGACACTATACGAATATTGAAAATCATCACATGCGGGAAACGTACGGAAAGAAAAAGCAAAATAGGTACAAAATATCGCAATTTTACCTTTATTGTGGAAAATAATCACTTATTTTTCGCTGTACCGTTGACACCTTCGGTTTTTCGCTGCAAGGTCTCTGACTCTCATGACTAGCAGTAGTTGAGTAGGACAGCACTCTGATTGTTGTTCGTACCTCTCCATAGCTGTCTCTAACGCAGAAAACGCGTCAGCATTTGATGGATTCTTGTGACTTTTGTTGTTGTTCTCATCTTCATCCGTTTCATAGTCGACGGGTCGGATTCTTCTTGCACGGAAGTCACAATCTCGTCATCGTTTAACATTTGAAATCCACAGTCTTCTGCATCGCATGCCATCTAGGTTTCTACATCTTCTTCATCGCATTCTTGAAATCTTGAGATCAATTGGACAAAGTCGGTAATCTCCTCCCTGTGGTCATCATTGAAGTCTTTTTCCCCTTCTAAATTGGCCACAGCTTATTCCATGCCTTTTTCAAGCTCCGTCTTTCTAGCGAGTCCCCGCACTGTTCGAACACATATTCATATACAGTACATGTAGTTGACAAAAAGAAACTGGTCCGGATATTTGACGCTTCGGATAATAAACGTTCGGATAAACGACGTTCTACTGTACTTTGCTTAGCGGAAATTCCAAGTGAGATAGAAAATTGATCTACAGCATGTTGAAGGTTTATTTCCAGCAAAAAACAATGCACAAAACTTAAAAAAAGTTGCTAATGATAAAATTTTCATTTTAGATGCCCCTAATACAAATAAATTGATCTAATTTGTTGTATTTTCTTAACTTCTTGTTAGTTTAACACATTAGTATAACAAATAAAAGAAATGAAAAATAATAATTTTATTTTCGTTGCAACTACTTTCATTTATTGTCCTCTTAAGTTTAAAATCGTTAAAGTTACATAATTAAACAACGTTTTTAATCAATCAACAAAGAAACAATAAATAATAATTTTATTCTAATGACAAATTTTAAAATGCAAAAATCCACTGTGTGTGTGATTAAAAGTGTTTGCAAATATCATAAGATATACAGATGCACATTTGAATAAAGTAAATACATTTTCAATCGTTATTACATCAAGCATACTTCAAGTTTTTTCAAGTATGTTGTGCTATCAGATTTCCAATAAGTTTTATAGTTTTGCATTTATTATCACTGTATCATACTTATAACATTAAATTTATTTTAATGTATAATATTTAATTTTAAACGAGATTTTACAATCTTAATGCAATTATCTCACTTTTTAAGCAATTTTGTCGCGTAAATTTTTCATTTTAATTAGTTTATTAATATTAAAATGTCACTTATGGTCAAAGTTATCAATAACCCTTAAGGCAGAAGGCCAAGGCCCCAGAGGGCCAAGTGCTACAAGTTTGCCCCCAACTACTCGACGCTATAAACGGAAAATATATGCACATGCTTATAAATTATTTAATATTTCTTTGCTTAGAGGTATTCATATACTAGGAGCAGGATATATTACTTACGAATAAAGGAATTAAGATATAAACTGAAGCAACAGCGAAACTTGATTTATATTTATGCTTTACTTACCAACATCAGTGACTAATAAACAGAGTTGCACGCAATACTGCCTACACGCATTTCATCTCTCTACCCAGCCGTATATTGCTGTAATCCAGTGGTATTCAATCTATGTATCGTGACCCCATTTGGAGTCGCAAAAAATTATCTTCTATTGCAAGATGAATGAAAAAACTATAAGTAAATTTAATAATTTTCACATTAGCTAGAGAAAAATGGTTAAGAAAATGGAAATTTGCCAATTAGAGTTGCGCTCTCAAAAAGTTTGAATAACTCTAGTCTACGTTACGATTTCTCCTCCCCCCCCCCCGGGTCATTCTGGTCACTTTGTGAGAGGTCTTCACCTCTTTCTTGGGCACCTAGATATGTAGGAGGTAGGGAAGAAATACTAGACATGATCCAATCAATATATTTATTGATCACACAATATAACGACACAAATTCAATTAATAACAGCAAGAGAATGTATCGGTGCTAACCGGGAAAGTGGAACAACGACGAAATACACGAAAGATTAAGACACTATCAAACTCGATCCTTACTTTATATAGGATCTAATCTATTATCCGATTTTATTCACATTATTATTATTTATTTACAATAATTCAATAATACCTATCAGTAACAACCCACCTGATTTCTGGTTTGCATCCACCTGTACTCTCTATTCTAGCTAGAAAATTTCGTCTATATATAGTAAACTTAATTTGCATATCACGATTTTTTTCTTCCGAAGGGTTGGTTGTGAATAACGCGAATTGATAGCCCAAAAATTTCCCAAGAGGATTGGTGGAAGGATCGCGAATAGATATGTCACAACTTTACCATGGTCTAAAATTATGTGATCTGTTACCAAAAGCTCTAGTGTTGCTTCAGAGTGTGACATTAGAGATTCTAAGCTAAGGGAGAGCAATCAAATTAAATATCTTATATTCATAAGACAAATAACTAAACACTTATCTTAATGTGATCCGATAGAAGAGCACTCGTCAAATCTCTCCTGGATCAACTATATTCCAGTCTAAAATTTCTCCCTTTCACCAAGACTTCCAAAAGGCACTTCCTTCGTTAATCTCTCTAGAATAATAGCATAATGACTAACTCTAACACTTACATTTCTAGGGTTTAAATAGCTCTCTAATTAGCATAAAATCAAGTTTACTCTACGGAAGGCGATTTTAAGCTTAAACAACAGTTAAAGAAGTATTTTGCCCCAAGAGGATTAGTAGAAGTGAGTGAATAAGACCCATCACTACTTTACCGTGTTTAAAGATTACGTGGTCTGTTGCCAGTAGCTCTAATGTTGCTTCAGAGGGTGAGATGTTAGTAAGCAAACACCCATCACATTTAATGCATTTTTCCAAACAAGAAGCATATACAATTTAATACAAATTGTTTTCCGCGTCGAATAAATGCAATACATTATCAATTTTATGCATTCAGAATTTTAAAGAGTTCAAATCAGTTTTCTTAATTCGCACGACAGAGCAAAGCTTTATTTTAATAATAATAAATCTAATGATAAAAATAAGTACAGTTTCTTAACTTTTTCTGTTAATTTTTATTTGTTTCATCGAATGTAATGAGATAAAATAAAGAGACTTAAAAATAACTATTGAATTTTTGGAATAAAATTTATTTTACCTCAGACTTGCAAATGTACTTAAAAGATTAATGGAAAATTTTTATAAATAATATGGATGTTTATTGCAGGTTACAAAAAAAGCCGGGAGATATAAAGCTCTATGATATAGAACTAGTTCATGGCAACTAAGATCAAAAACACCTTTAGTAGAACCTCCAGGTATGTTGTGTGTTCTGTTTATTTACCTCTCTGATGCTTCACATAATTACTAGCGTAAAACCTGAACAATTGAAATAAAAAAGAAACCATCCGCATAACAAAACGGAAGAATTATCCATTGCAACACACTCTTTTATTACGCTTTTGCGACGAAAACCTACTGCGAACTACTATTGTGAGCTAAGAAAATTGCTATGTGTGTTAGCAAAATAGCGATTGTCCGATATTAACGGTAGGAAACGTTATTATATGAGAAAATGACCTTTGAATAAGAAAAATTGTTGAAGAAAAAAACATCAGTAGTCAAGATTTTTTTTTTCCCCCTCTTTTGTAAAGTCATATAAAAGAGATAACTTTTACTATTTGCTTCCTTTAGAAAATTCAATTAAATATTATGGAATGCCTTGGGGGTTAAATGGAATATAATTTTAAAATTTTATTAAAAATAAAATCTGAGTTCAATAATTTGTGCAAAAGTAGAATATTGCAAAAATTCGGCTTTCCTAATCGTGTTTTGTAATGAAGGATTATATTTTGAGCCATCAGATTGGATGACTAAATTCAAATTTTTCAGTAATTAGTACCCACATACATAAAGCAATTTGAGTTTTTAAATAGTAAATTAATAATGTCCGTAGCATGCTATTTATATACTGAATCCATGTCAAAAACAGGATATATAGAAATGTGTTACATATACTTATTGTTTTTCTTCTCTATGTGTTAAGTTCGCGATTCATCAACTCGATAAAATTTCAAGTGATGCTATTTCTTTCGAAAGATCATTCCAATTCCTATTAAAGGAATTTACAAGGTAACTAAGAAAAATAAATAGTTAAAATTGTGTTTACATCTTTAAAGACTCATAAGTGGAAAAAATTTTAAAAATAACTAACCAAATTTTTCAGCAGGATAAAATCTCTTACAACAATGTAGGGAATACCATTTTGAGTATTTATATATATATATATATATATATATATATATATAATTTCTTGAATTTATATATATATATAATTAAACAAAAGATAAGCGAAGAAAAATAGAGAGAATATTTATGGATCTGTGAAAGTCTATATAATTCTCAGCTTTTTCTCACTCTTTGGGTTATTAGATGTACAGTATTGCATTTCTTTGCATTTATGATAAATTTCTAAGCTATTTTTAAGGCAATCAAATAGCTTTCAACTGAAATGATTCCCGGTGGCTTGAATGAAAATAATTTTTCAAACATAATATTTTCAGCTTATTTAAAAATATTTATAAATTTAATTTTGATTATTGTAATGCTAAATCAACTTAAATGTTTATCGGTTATAAATAAAAAATTCAACTCGCAAAAATAAATGTTCATGCACGTTTTTGCTATTGGTTTACTTAATTCCATTTGTTGTAAGGTCATTTCTCTTTGCACATCTCGCAGTTTATTACCTGTTATAATGCTCACTAATTTTCATAACATGTTTGAAATTATTTTAACAGAATAAAACATATCGCTAAAAATAATCTTGAAAATGTTATTTTCCACAACAAATATTTCCGTTTTACATATTACTTGTGAATTTTCAGTCATTAAGAATAACTTTGGGGGAAATTAAGAATCTACTAAATAAATTAAGCAAGTCGCAAAAAATAATATTTATCTAAAAAACTTTTTGGGTAAAAAAATATACGATACGTGATATTGAAAATACAAGACCAAGAAGGAGTTGCTAGGAAATTATGGAAATTTCAGGATAGACGCACCTCACCGAGTGATGCAAATTATGTGAAATGTGCAGCACTCCATAAAACATTGAGTAAGAAACTGCAGAATGGGCAATACCCATGTCGTTATTTTTACTGTACAAATAAATCATTGAGGAAATATTTTTCTTGTCTCAGAGGACACACGGAATAGCTGAGAATGCTAAGCCACCACAAAACGAGAAACTTCCAACAGGAAGATGATTTTACGAGGAGCATTGTGATTTGACTGAGATGGACAGTTTGATCTATACGTTAAATCTTAACTTGTCCTCTCGTAGTAGAGTCCATGGTGCACCATTTGTGACAAAGATGGTTAAAACTTGGAAATGCTCTGCAAGTTTGAGAAATTCTAGTGTAGCGAGAATTATGTCAGCACACGTGGATGATGGAATGCTGTGTTCTCAGATGAGTCACACTTTTTGTTTGTCTAATGATAGTCATCATGTACTAGTGGGGTGTCATTGTGGTGACAAGTCCAATTTAGCCAAATTTGTGGGAAGCCACATCGCTCAGCAACCCGATATCATGGTTTGGGGCAGAGGTCGCCAAAGTGGTGGTCCGCGCGAAAATTTCGCTGATCCCCAAAAAAATGTGGAATATATTTACGCATCACGTTAAACTATATTTTAAGATGCATTGAAACATAAATCAATTCATTACAATACGTGAAACGCGTTATAAAAACGCTACATCATAGAATAATGCCATTTTATAGGAATGTATAATGCTAAAAGTTTGATGTACTTAAACCATTTTTTTTAATTGCTTTGTTTTTACAGTTTTTGTTTGTTTTATTATGGTTTATTAATAAAGCTTTCATAATTTGGGTACAATTAATAGTTTCATTTTATTAACTAGGTACATTTTTTGTGTTCTTACATCACATTTTTATATATATATATATATATATAAATATATTTAACAGTGAAAAAATCCTATTAGTGGTCCGTGGGATTTAAATAATAAATTTACTGGTCCATGAGGTCAAAAAGTTTGGCGACCGCTGGTTTGGGAAACCATCGCGTAGAATAGCAAGTCACTCTGTTTCGTATTCAGAATACTATGACGGCGGAATAATTCGTGAGTGATGGGCTGGGACCGACGATACCCCCTTCCTTAAGAGGATTGTCCATTGCTCTTTATCAGCAGGATAATGTCCAAACATTCACTATACGCTTCAGCCAATGCGTGTGTCCTCAGAAAAATGTATATGCTTCCCTGTCCACCATTATCCTCTGATTTCTCATCAATCGAATACGTCTTGGACGTGATTGAATGTCACTTGTATACGCTGACGCCACTACGTTCAAAAAGCTAATTGTGACAAATGATTGACCGAAAATGAACCTTTCCTCAGGACGCCCTCTGTACTCTCATTGACTCTGTACCTGGACGTTTTTGCTTCATATATCGCCGTCTAAAGTGAATGCAACCTACTGAGCTGGCGTTGTTCTAGTTTTGTTTTACGGTACCCTTTTAAAGTAAACATCTCTTATTGTTTGTTGCTGTCTCTCTCTGTGTCTGCCAATTTTCTTCTCTTTCGGGCCACTTCTTGGTATTACAATTTAAATGTCACGTAGTATATTTCTTTATTTTCATTTTACGTTTCCAATTGTTCTAATCCATGATCGCCCTACAGCCTAGTGAACTGACACTGTCCTCGCTCTGTATTACGAGTACCATTTTAAAATAAATATCACCTATTGTTCGTTGTTACCTCTATCTGTAGAACTTCTTCACTTTCAAGCAACTTCTTGATGTTCCATTTTCAAAGTCTCGTAGAGTATAAGAAAAAGTTTTTTTCTACAGTGTATATATAATTATTTCTCATATAATTAAAGTTATTAGTTTAGTTTACAATATTTTCTCTGTAACTTTCAAAGCGTTTTTAATATGTTCTACATGGTTAGAAAGAGTGTATCAGATCAATGACTCAAGTATCGTATGCAACCTAAAAAAAAATTTTTTTTTTTTTTTTTTTTTTTTTTTTTTTTTTGCGATTTATCCAATCTAACAAAATATAGGAAACATTTTTAAAATTCTTAAATAAACACAAAGTATTAATATTTTCAACTTTTTTAATTGTTAATATATAACAAACTGAAATATTTAATAATGGTGATTATTAGTTTTAGTTTTGGTCAATATTTTTCAGATATTACCCTCGTTCTCTTTTATATTGTTTTTAATAAACTTACGTATATCAAAGAAATTGAAACTTGGAATTTTTTTCAATTTTCTTTTCACACAATTTTCAAACTATATTTATTTAGCTTATATTAGCCTTTGAGTTTGTGACCTGCTTGGATAACAAAATACCTATGAATTTATATTTTATTTTACTTATAAGTATCTCAGTTTCACATACTCAACCATTTAAGCAGAAATTGAACTGGAAGACACGTACAGATGATTGGTAGAAGTCTGTTTTTATGGCTATGAGCAACGACTTTTTATTCCTGTTTTTTAAGTAAAATTGGTTTCAACTCTTTTTTTTAGTAATAAGAATAACAGAAGCGTAAATTTTTTCAGCTAAAATACTTTGTATATAATGTTTGCTCTTATAAGATCCCTTGTGTTACAGTATTCACTAGACTATATAAGTATATATATATATAAACACCATATTAACTCGAATCAAAGCCGCACTTTTTTTTCCAATGTTAATGCTACTGAAAATTGGGTGCAGCTTAGAACTGAAGGGAAAAAAATTCGCTGGATGGGACAATTGGAGCAATTATAGATTCATGAATATATTAAAAAGTTTATAATTCTGGTAAAATAACTAATTATTCACTTCTAATTAGATCTCATTTTAAATTATTTTAATTTCGTAAAATTGGATATCTCTCTCGATAAACCATTTTACACTATTTTTCATTTTTCCCAAAAACTTGTTGAGAATTCAGTGTGCGGCTTAGATTCGAATAAATCCGGTACATATTCCAAGAAAAAAATATTTCCGCAGAGCAATAATTTATAGAAGGATTTATTTTTTTCGGGATAACAAAAGTAAATGTACCGGATTCTTTTAATCAATTAAGCGCCTGCTTAAACAGAAACCATGGAACTGAAATCCTTGAGCAGAAAACGAAATGAATAATTAAGCTGAATTTACGAAAGTTAACTAAATTTAAACTGAAATAATTAAGCAGTAATAATCACGAATAATAATCGCATGAAATGATATCAACTTAACCATAGCATTATGCAGTCTGTTTAACTACACAAAGTACATATTTAACGGAAAGCTAAAAGCAAAAAATAAGCTTTGTACGAGTCCTTCTCCATTTAACAGTCCGTTAAAAAGAGCTTACATAGGTGGTCTTCGACTTTCGTACATAATTAGTGACTGAAAGGGAGCGCGAATGTTTAATGCTCGAAATTAAAGAAGTGTAAGAAAAATGTGCACCAAAAAATGTATATAATTTAAAGTGTTTATTTATCACTATATATATATAACGAAGTTAAAGAGGCGTTATTGTTTTTTCGGGTGTTTTCTTTGTAAACTTATCAAGAGTTAATTGTGTGTGTGTGAAAATCCCTCATTTATTTTTGTTTGATAAAGATTTCTGTAACATTCTGTGTCTTTCCTAATTGTTCTATGTACTTTAAATTTACGCCTTCCACTGGGATCACATTTTTCCATTTAGTCAAACATTTGTCGAAATGCAAGTAGGCTTCATTCATATTTTTAATAGTTAGTCTTGACGTTTTTATTAGCTTCTCCCTCGCTTTTTCATTGAGATTTCATTCTTACTCAGTTGCAGCTGAATTGAGTATTCATTTGACAGCAGTACTGAGAGAGATTCAATCAGCTCATTAACATCTTCATTGTTTACCACCAAGTTTAGTTCATTCATTCATTCTATTTTATTTGTGATAGTTTCCGAGGTTTCTTCACAAAGTTTATAAAATCACTCGTCATTTATTAGCATAATTGTTTCCAGAAACTTTTCTCGTTCTCGACTCTTTTATTTTAGCCCATTAGTTTCCTATATAGCTTACTGAGTTCCATATAATGAAATTCTTCCAAGAATACAGGTACTGTTGTACCATCTTCCTGTCAGTTGTCTTGATAGTTTTAGCCTTTTTTTGTCCTCGTGTAATATCGTCTATATGTAGCCGTCCCTGTGTTTGGCTCATGGGCTGTATGAGGCAGGTATTAATGGGAGGAATAAGCTCAATGTGCGAAACTTAAAAATGTGCGAATTAGTGAATTATGATTTAATCGGGGGCCACTTATATTTAACCTTATTCATATTTGGCCACGTCTTCTCATACATCCAACAATATATAATACTCCCAGTCAATTAAAATATTACTCCTTGAAAAAATCGTGCCACAATCTTGAAACTTTGAGAATAATAAAAGATCAAAATTTCGCGCAATCGTGTATGCGTACATATTCAGCAGAATTGATGCAATCCTGAACCAGAAAATATAAATATTGCTATTTTGTAGGCTTCATGTGAATGCTAAAGACACTAACTAGTGTAATAATGCGTAAGAAAAATGAAGAATACCTTTTAGACTTAGAAACTATATATATTCTATTTTAAAATGTTCAATTCAGAAAAAACAATCAAACGTGTTATATATGTACTCAAATGCTATCATGAATAAAGATATGCCCACTCAAATTTTGCTACCTCGGACACGAGCCATATAAGTTCGGACTGTAAATATACACTATTGTTTGTAAAGATTGTAATACATTCAAATATTAAATAAAACTTTCAGAATATGCAAAAGAGGGATTAAAATTTGTCAATTATTAACATCACAAAAAGCATATGTGGGCTGGGAAACACCCTTTAAATTTCTAAGTGAACCATTTATAAAAAGTACTATGAATGCGCTATGAAATATGTATATTTTCGTTTGATTGTCATAAATGATTGATTAAAGTGTAAAAGCTTCACCAAAAATACAGAGTGTCATACTAACAATTAACGGAGTTTGTACAAGGCCGCATGATTGACCTTCGTGAAAGTAGATTTTTCGTCCCTTGTAACGCTTGTTAAGAAGAAAATGGAACCTGTCGTGCATGGAAGGGTTGTACTTTCCAAACAGCATGTGGACAGGTATAGTTTTGCTGAAATACAGCTCCTGAAATGCTTTGCAAGAGTGTAGGAAATCGGGAGCTAGAAGTTCCCGAATGTAGTCCTCACAATTTGGAGTAGGTGGAGTCCTACATGATACCTAATAGCACCCAGACTATAATGCCAGGTGATCGTCCAATATAATTTTAAATAAAATACTATTCGGGAGAAGGCGCTCATTTCTGAAGCATCAGACATCCAGCATTCTGTAGCGCGCATCCGGTTATGGTTAATATTGTAAACAGGACAATTTGTTACCAACCTACTTGCAGTTGATACGTTGGTGAGCTCATTCTTCTCAAAATCATGCACCTTATTGGTTTTCATACCCTTTGAACTTCTGCAGTTTCACAAATATAGGAGTGAGTTTCATGAGCTTTGAATATGTTTCACGAATGATTCTTCAGTCCTCTCTATTAGTAGTTTATCTGATCATTCCCCTGAACCAAAAAAAATCCAGCGTGTATTACTTTTTTGAAGCATCCTTTGTTATCATACATCTTTGTGGCTATACGGCAAGCTGACCATCCTGCGATTTTTATTTCAATGATGGAACCTTAATTAAACTTAATCAAGTGGTCTTATTGTCTGAATATGTTCCATTTTCAAAGTAGGTCTGAAAATTCCTGTTTAGAAAAATACATTTTACTGTCAGAATTTTGATCAACATAAAATTTTATAGTAAAGCGCATTTTTGTTAAAATCCTTTCAGTAATCTCTATCTGTTTTTTTTAAAAAGAATCTTATTTCAAAGCAGAAGGTCTTTTTTTTTAAATAGATATCAGGAAATAACAATTACAGTTAGTTCGAAGAAAGCCGTTATACATCATCTGCTCTTCCGTTGTTCTAAATATTACCTAAATGATAATTTTCTAACTAAAAATGGAAGCTAAATAGTTTGCTTTATCAATTTGATCTTCATTTCTTTTTCTGTAATAAATAATAACGCACGAATATTTCTCGTGGACACATTCTAATTATATAAAAATGTTTCGATCTGAAAGGCGATGTTTGGATAATACGTTCTAGTTCTATTTCAAGAAAGTAAACAATTTGAAAATGGAAAATAAAATTGCATTTCCTTGGGAAAACGTAAAATTATAGTTTTTTAAAAGAAAAATTACAGATATATGACAAATAATAAAATTTAAATGAATATTTTGCATTAACATTTGTAAGGTGAAATCTACTTTTACATTTCATATAATGAAAGAAAATATTCTCTCAGATAAATTAAAATGTAAAAGTATGTATGATTAATTAAAATGCAGAATATTCCCAAAATATATTTTCATATTGTGCATCAAATGGAATATTTTTATAAAAATAACAGTTAATAGATATTCATGATTGTAAGACTTAAACTTTTGAATAGCAATGAAACTGAATAAGTTTTTCACAGTCCATACTTCATATATATTTTGTTGCAAGGTTATTATTCATATAATTTAACTTATTACGTGTCTCATAATAATTTCAAGAATTGATATACTAACATATATAATACAAATCAGTATATATATATATAAGAAATAGATTATGTGTATCGATATCAATTTTTTAGCCATCGATTGTCTTACTAATAATTCACTCAATTCCATAAAGAACATTCTTGTATGAAAAATGATGCAAGACACTTTTTGATTCATAATTTCAAATAAAATGAATTAATAATTGAAATTTTAAGAAATTACATTTCTGTTAGACAGTAAGAAAATGCCTTTTTTCTCATAGAAAATGGAATTTCGTTTCGTGCTTCCAAATGTAGTGAGTTAATTTCGAAGCGAGTGAGTGTTTAACCCTTTATCTATCGCATTATGATTTATTGCAGTTTTTTTCACACAATATTTTTTTTTTGAATCACTACATTGAAAATTAAGGGATATACATAAACAAAATACTCAACTTTGGGAAATTTAATTCGTTAGAGCTAATTAATTAATTAAAGATATTCAGCTGTAAAATTAATTATATACGATGTTCACTTAAAATAAATAGTCAAATCGTTTTCTAAGGTCTTCACCAACATACAAAAAAATAAGACACTTAAATGTTGACATTAACTGTTTTTTCGGAACAAAAATGACAATCTTTGCAATCCGCTGAAAACGCCGTCAGCTGAAAACACAATTTCTGCTATAAAGCTATTCTCCTTTCCCGCTAAAACATTCATCATAGAACCCGTACTGCCATATATCTTGGAAGACTGGATTTCAAAGAACATTCCTGCTAAGTATCGTCAGAGTATTCGTAAAAATGGTTATTCTATGTAATATTAAAGTAAAAGTGGTACTTATAAGTACCGTCGGTAGATAAAAGGTTATATATATTGATGTGGCACTATAAAGCAACACAAGGGCTTTTGGCGACGGACCTCGTAATTTTGAACCATAGTCAAATGAAGAGGAAAAAACTTGAGCTGTTACCCACCTCTCCAAGCATCCACACCACGTCAACGGAAGGACTTTGAGCCTCGACATATTTAACGTTCATTAGACCCTTTACGCAGCGGGTCTTCAGTAGAACTAAGGCTGGAACTCATGATACGTCGTTCCCGAGTTCATGACCATAAAGGATTCCGAAAAGGTAACGCTAAGTAATATATGAACTTTGTCGACCCGAAGACAAAATGTTTAAAGCACCGTCATGTGCAAGAAAAATTCATCTGACATTTCAAAGTGTGACTATAAGTTTCAATGTTGTATACTAATTTAATTAAATGTAAAGTAATAAAACTTATTTTTGTAATCCTTTTTTATTTTGAATCGCACCTATATTCTGCAAATACCATAAAGAAAAAAAGAAAAAAAATCACACTTTTTTTGTAAATAAATATTTATAAACTAATAAAATAAAAAATAATTGAATAATTTTTAACGAGATATTTTTTTAATTCTAAAACATCACTTTGAATATTTTCCTTCAAATAGCGTTTTCACATATATAATAGTTTTCTAATATTCTTCTTTTATTAAAAAGGAATTTTTATTATTCGGCTGAAATAAAATCAGGCTCACACACAGAATCAGAATCATCAAAATTCTTCGATTCATGCTTATCATCAATTTCAACACAATAATTTTCACCTCCTTCGGAGCAGAATGTTTTTCTTCAACATCATGTTCAGTATCAATATCTTGTTCTTCGTCTCTCATTTTTTAAAATAAAATCTCAAAAAAAAAATAATAATAATTTTAACTAGATTTTAAATTGCCAAAAATCAGTGAAGTGATAAAAAAATATATAAAAAGCATAAGAAGTGGTTTGATTTCTAAATGAAAATGCAACCTACTCGTAGAACAAGTTCATCGTCATTATAATGCGTTATATGTATGTATATACAGTCGAACCCCGATTTAACGCATTTCGCGATTTAATGACTTTTTTCTTTCTCCGATTAAAATGAAAGCAAAACCCCCTATTATACGATAACGAGTAATAAATCCCGAATTAACGAGTTATTTCAACAGTTGCCAATTTTTTTTTATTAGTTTGTATTAGAAAAAGTTGGATTTTTTTTCAAATGATATTCTTTTTGTCTGGAACATAAAAAAGGATTTTTCTTGTAAACAGCAAATTTCGACGGGAAAGAGTGCAGACCATTATTAGACTTTAAAGGTAGGGAGGAGTCATGAGGGCAATCTATAGTGTGAATTTTGGAAAAGACAGGAAACTCCTTCTTATCTCATCCCACTCCACAACGTAAGGGATATTTAAAAATTTTAACGATTATGTTACATTTGATGAGGGACTGTCTATCTGTGCAACTGAAACTCAGGAAATTGTTCATTTGTCGGAGCTAATGAATAGCAATTCTGACGCAGAAATCGATTATGAAACTCGTATCATCAAAACTGTTACATTTTCTAACGCTTTACATTGTATGGAAACATATCTCATGCAGCAGGATGTAAATGACGCAGTATTTTCTACACTGCATAAAGTCGGAAAGAAAAAAAATCTTTTGAGTCAGGATTTAAAAATATTGTCAAACGTCTATTAATAAATATTTTGAAATTTCCAATTAACTGGCGCTTAATAATTCTCTAATAGTATTTTTAGCTGTTGAATAAAAAGCGTGTAATTTCTAACTATGGATAGTTTTTGTGTAGTAACTTGTTATACAGTTTTTAAAATATAAGTGCAAAAAATTTGTAATTTGTTTAGACCCCGATAAAACGAATTACCCCGATTTAACGAACAAAATATTCGGTCCCGATGAATTTGTTAAATTGGAGTCCGACTGTATGTATGTATGTATATATATATATATATATATATATAGGCTTATTCTCCACAAACAAGAGATAACATCTAACAATCACATTCGAAAAACACATAGGCAGTAGGAAAATCACACAATGAAGGACATATGAGTAACCGAGATTAAAAATTATAAAATGGATGCTGCAGTGTTATAAACATTGCTGACTTAGGACAACTAATATATAAAATAATTTATACAAAAGTGGGGTTGAACATGTTTTTTGGCCAGCCAACCTTCCCCCTTTATGTAAATAACACTGAGCAAAAACCAATAGAAAATAATGGATAGGAATATCTAAATCCATTACAAGATAGAGGTAACTTATCTAAAAAGTGCACTAACAAATGCAAAGCCCGCGCTAAATCTGAGTGCAATAAATAAGTTATTGCCAGATTCTGGACCCTAATGCAGATTTAAATCATGTGAAGAGCTGAAATGTAGCACTTAACAAAAGTATAAAAAGAATTGAAATAAAAATTAATAAGAGTTGCAAATTATAGCATAACTTTAATAACACTAGAGTAAATATGAATAAAATAATAATAAGTAATTTTATCTAATATTAGATTACGGAGATAACTACAACTAAGAAATATTTAAGTTTATAGTAATAAACTATTATCAATCTCAGAATTTTTAATCCTAACTGTTTTGAATAGCTTTATTCATATAACTATTAATAAAATTTATTGGGCATTTCTGATTTAAGCAATATTTAGTAAAATGTTTATAGTTATTTATTATGTCTGATTTATTTGACTCCAGAAACTTATTACGTTGTATATAATTAATAACAATATTTCTGAATATAGAAACATGTACATTACTCTCCCAATGAGGAACTTTTATAATATTGAAATTAAATTCTTCTCTTTTATCATAAATATTAGAAACTATTACATTATCATTTGATTTGACATGTATGTCAAGAAAATTTGCTTCATTGTTGTTACTATTTGTCTGCATTAAATTAAGATATTGTGGATAAAAATTAACGTTAGGTATAAAATTAGCTTGTTTGCCAAAAATGATTATGTCATCTATATAACGATAAATATAATATTTCGAATTATTAATGTAACTACTTTCAAAATAATGTAAGTATAAATTGGCAAGACAGTTGCTTGCAGGGCCACTTGTGGCAAACCTTTAATCTGCAGTTAATAGTTACCTTTATGATATATATAGTTCTCTTTAAGTACAAACCTAAGTAGTGAACCAAATCTATCATAATTAATATTATTAAATAAATTATCTTTATGTAAATTTACAAGTATATTAATCAAATCATCAATATTAATAGAGTTAAAGAGATCTTCAAAATCTAAACTATAGACTGAATAAATTTTTTTATCTTTCATTTGTTCAATAAGTGATTTACTATTTTTAAGAATGGCTGTGGATTTAAGATTATTTATTGTATCATGTAATATTTCATGGAGAATTTTGCCTGTTTTGCTGATATATGTATTAAAACCATTTGTAACTGTCCCAAATTTAACTGGGTCTTTATGAAATTTGGGAGTAAGAAATATATGTGGAAATTTAAAATTATTATTAATTTGAATTTTTAACTGTTTATGAAAAGCCAAGATACGTTTATTTATTTCTCTATCAGAAACAGAAGACTTAATAAAAGCTGTATTATTATCGAAATAATTGTTGATCATTAAATTATAATAGTATTTACATATGAAGGCAAAATTTCCTGGCACTTTATCAACATAAACTATAATAAATTTATTTTGCAAATTTTTAATCTGATTTTTAATATTATTAAAAAAGATTTTATTATCTTTAGTTATATTTATTAAGCTGCTGTGTAATATTACCTTTGA
>BMAV01017810.1:90518-105380 GCA_019973955.1 Trichonephila inaurata madagascariensis | reverse complement strand
TGACATTTTAGTCTAAAATAAGAAAATGTTTATAGTACTATTACAGGATGAAAATTTTATTTATATATGTTATAAAAATATTTATTGTAGTAACTAACCATTTTTAAAAAGCAGCATTCTTTTCTTCAAACAACGTATTTATAAACATTTAATCTTCAAGCAAAAATTACTTAAATGAGACTTACAAAAAATTTTGTGAGTCTCACATAGTCTCACATTTTGTATGTCTCTATTTTTTTTTTCTTTTAATTCCTATCGTTGTTTTTAGTGCTTTTTCTAAAAAAAAGATTCAATACATTTTGATAAATTATCAAGAGTTCTTCGACAATGTATGTAACAATATTTAACTCTAAATATTACTTTCGGATAAAAGAAAAGTAATTCTCGATGTATCCAAAAATCCCACAATAACCTCTGCCAAATTTCTAGCGATAGTTGTTTAACAAAAATTTTAAAAACATCATTTTCGATTGTCACAATTTTTTAAAGAAAAAAAAATTTGTTTACTGCATTTAAAAATCAATACATGCTTAATGCAAAAATTTGAGGAACTGAGACCCACAATTTAACACCATTCATTAATATGAATAATTCCATTAAATAAATATATCCGAATCCACACAATGAATCACTATGTCAAATCCATGTATAAGTGCTTTGCATTGAGGGCTTAATTCCCTTCCCTTAGCCCCTTAGCTTATATTTGAGAACAAACTTGCGAATGTATAATTTTTGTTGTTATTAATAATGCCACCTGATCGGTATGTGCCAGATCGAAGCCCACGAAATTTGTCATGGCAAAGGCTAGATTGTAAGCCTGTCGTTAGCCGTAGACTGGAGCACCACGCAGGGGACAGTTGGCCTTGGCTCGTTTCCTCTCCGATTTTGAGAGAGAACACCCTAAGGATGGTCTGGGGTCTCGCATCTTTCTTCCCCTTCCACCAGCCTCACGAGAGGACTTGCGGCTCGACGGCTATTTAGAATACTCCCATGCCGCGAAAACTCTATGCATTTGCAGGCATCCATGCCTTCTCCGGGATTCGAACCCCGGTCCTACGACACAGCTGTCAGCGTCACTTACCATTATACCGGATGGGTGAGTGAGTGAATATTAACGTCGCACCGTTCAGCTACACGAGGGCTTTTGGACTAAACCGGATGGGCGACATATATAATTATAAATGATGTATATCAGAGATTTAATCATTTTTAGATTCCTCTTTTTTCAAATATTCACGTTAAATACGAATATTTCAATTTTTTTTCCCCTTATGATGATTTTTTGGAGGAGTTGCCAAAGGAATTATTTCTTTTAACAGCATTTTAGATTTGATCATTGATTTTAAATAATTGGTTGGCTCTTTTCATTTCTTTGAAAGAGTAATAATTTTTGTCACATTTAATTCAATCTGTTTTAAATATCTTTATTTTTTTCCACTAGATTAGTTATAGTTAATATTTTTGTTTTTAATCTGTCTAAATATTATTCATTAATCTTTTCGTGAATAATTTGGCTACCTCAGTTATTTCATTTTTAAAATTCAATTTAATTTAATTAATTGAAAAATATTGCGTGAATAAAAATTCTGACCGAGAGGTATTTTTTTTTTATCTTCAAAATATTTTCAATTCCATTTTATACAGTAAAATTAAAAAACTCCTACAATAAGTTGATATGAATGATACACAGTTCATCAGTATAGCTAATACAGGGTGACTACAAATGACGGATCTGAATTTAAAAAATCAGGTTATTGAAACTATCGCACATATGACAATAAGTGATACATGAGTGTAAAGAAATATACCAAGTTCTTTTCTGTTACTAATTTTCGATGTGTAACTCTCTTTTTACACGGCTGCAATCAATCACGTTCCAATCTGTAATCTAGTTCGTTCCATACATTTTGTAACATCACTCTATCAATCTTTCGTAATGCTGCACAAATGCTTACTTATCCTCCTCTGTTATTTGTGTTGTCAATAAAAAATAACACGGCTTTAAATTTAATTTTTTTCGTAAAATTTTTCATACCGTTTTCTGGGGCATCCAAAGTTTACAGGCGGCAATTCTCATAGAATTCCGTGGACTTTGAACAAAATTCTGTCTCATCTTCTCCACTGCTTCTGAGACGCGCTTGACCGGCAGCTGTTTCTTTCTTTTTATACAAAAAAAGCGTTTTCTTAAATTAATTATACCCTAGCAGAATGTTGTTGGTTAGTGCTTCTTTTCCGTGCTGAACCGAAATAAATGAAAAAACCTGTGCATACTCTAATAAGTAAAAACTCTTCTCTGTCTTTGTTGCCTTGTTTGGATTGGCAAGAAAACTTGGTATACTTCTCTTTATATTCATATATCACTTATTGCAATATATGCAGTAGTTTCAAAAACATGGTTTTTCAAAATCGGGTCCATCATTTATGCTCACACTGTACTTTCAGAAAATCTTTATTAATAATAAATGTAATTTAAAGTTTCAGCAGAAAATCGTTATTTGGAGTTATTGAAATACTGTATCAAAATGGAGTAAAATTTTCCAAGATTTTTTTTTTGTAATATTTTTGTTGAGAATATCCACTCCCTTCCTTCTGCTTTTGACAAAAAATATATTTTTATTCTTCAAACTTAATATTAATTGAAAAAATTCAGAAAATCAGTCATTAAGTTACAGACAGAATTTCTTTTTTTCAAAAAAATTTTTATTATCAAAATGCTCGGGGTTTATTAATGTAGAAAAAATTATTTATAAGAAACATTTTATATCATTAATTTAATGTATTAATTCTATTTTACATATATGTATGTGTTACAAATTATAGTAAATAATTTCTTTTTAAAGTTACTTAATACATTTAAATGATTCTAATTTAAGAGTTTGTGTTGTATAGCAACATTTCTTTAAACTGATACGGTAAGTATGTATAGATGTCGTAATGCACGTTAAAATGTGTACTATTGTTCTTTTGTGATGGAGAAAATTAAGGTATCCGAATAAGTTAAACTGAACAAATTTGGTCAAAACGCATATTTTTTTTTTATTTATTTATTTTATTGATTTGAACTATCTTTTGGCTTTACAAAACATTCTTTGTTTTGTTTGTACGTTACCTAGAAGCCAATTTACAATCAATTTTATAAAATTAGAAAAACCGAAAGTGGGTCTTACCAGAAGTGGTCATTTAAATTGTTCAAAATTTGTCATTGCGAGTCTGATAGCTCAAAATATAACAAATCTATTTTTCTAAAACTTTTTGACCCTGATATTTATATTATTTTCTAGAGAATGTACTAAAATATTTCTTATTGTATGAATATGTTTTGAGTTTTGGCCTGATTTATATAATGGTCTCCTAAATAATGTCACATTTTTTTTAATATTTACTCAATCAGCTCTAAAATTTTTAAATTTAAAGTCTTTTACTGATATAAGTTTATTACTTTTTCTCTTATTGCTTTCAAGTTTTTCAAAAATATTGCTAAAATTTCACTTATAATTGTGATTTTGTAAAATTTAGATAACTTTTTCAAAATATTGCTAGTTAAATTTTCGTAATTATTGGTATTGATTCCCAAAAAAGCATTTTTAATGTTTTAGTACGCTATTTTTTTTTAAAAAAAAAAAAAAAAGTACTCCAAACGTGTTCGCATACCTTAAATAGATTGAAACTACTGTCAAAATTATTAAATGACTTAATTAGAGCTTTATTGTTTATTTCTTTATTATATTTTTTCCGTTCAAATAAATTATGGTTATTCCTTAACATGTATTAATCATATTACGGAGTACAGTAGTCTCGAAAACTCGGCACTCGATAAGCCGGCAGTCCGGATAACTTGCCTACACCCTTGCAAGTCGAAGATCCAGTACAGTACCAAGCAAGACATTATATCCAATGCAGAAGCCATTGTTTTTGTCACAGTTAGTAAAAAAATGTCGGAAAATGAAGAAGACGTAACGTTGAGGACACCATACAAATTCTTAAAATATATAGTGAGGGACTAAAGTATGTCGAAACCACCCTTCAGTATTTTGAACAAGGTGCGTCGGTAGTGGACATTCATCATCTTCGCAATGAAGCAAAAAAACTCCTTGTGCAGTGCGGAAGACAACAGAACATTATGCATTTCTTTTTAAAAAGTAACCAGGTTTTACAAAGTCTACTACTTAATTTTCTTTATAGATAGCTTCATGCCTTCATAAAGTATTTTTCTGAGGTGAGTCTGATCAAGAAAATTACTATACACTATGTATTCATTAATTTTCACTTTGTTTTATGCCTTCATGAAATACGTAATTTCCCTTCTGTATTTGGGCAGTTTATTTTCTGTTGTGTTCTCAAGAAATCAATAAATGCATGTGCAGTACAATTATTTCTGAGGAAACACTCGTACTTATTCTTTTTTAATCCCTTTCTCGATAACCCAGGATTTTCACAAACTCGCGCGGCCACCCTTCGGACCACATTAGGCCGAGTTTTCGGGACTCTATTGTAATAGCCTCTAAAACTAAATTCGCTGTAGAAATTTAAATATATTATATATAATATTTTTTTCGACTGCAGATACTGTTTATTCTATTCAAACCAGATTTGCATCAATGTTGTGCTTGTAAAAGTTATCATTGCTGTAAATATTGTTATAATTGTTGAAACTTTTATTTAACTTTTCTCATTCATATTGCAAAAAAAAATAATAGTTTTTAATATTTAGTCTCCTTTGCACTAAGTATGAAATCTGAAAAATCGCAAAAAACAGATATTAAAAATTAGTAAATAAAAAGTTATTTAACCATGTCCTTCATTTTTAACACGTTAGTTACCTAAAAAGCAAAATACTAAAGACCAATTTTATTCCTTTTCTTCATAAGCTATTTAAAACTTATGAATCGCACTTTTATAATTCAGATTAAAAAATTTTATTTAAATAAAAAAAAATCATTTTTTTTAAAAAATTGTATTGAAAGAATCGCAAAGAAAAATCTGAAGAATCGCAAAGAAGTTATTCTAAAAAATTTTTAAATAAAAAGTTACTTAACCGTTCCCTTGATTTTTAATACTTTAGTTATAATAAAGACTAAATTTATTCCTTTTCTTCTTAAACTATTTGAAACTTATGAATCGTCCTATTATAATTCAAATTAATTTTTTTTTATTTAAATAAAAGGAATTGCATTTTTTAAAAAAATTGTATTGAAAGAACCGCAAAAAAAAAGAACATATTCTAAAAATTATTTAAATAAAAAGTTACTTAATCACATGCCCTTGACACTTTAGTTACCTGAAAACCAAAATTTAATAAAGACTAATTTCATTTTATTTCTTTTCTTCGTAGAATACTGAAAACTTATGAATCGCACTTTTATTATTCAGATATAAATTTTATTATTTAAATTTTTAAGAAATCAATTTTTTAAAAAAAAAATTGTATTGAAAGATTTGCAAAGAACAGATTCTAAAAATTATTTAAATATAAAGTTACTTAATCTTACCCTTGATTTTTAACACTTTAGTTACCTGAAAAGTAAAATTTAATAAAGACTAATTTTATATCCTTTTTTTTTCTTCATAAAATATTGAAAATTTATGAATCGCACTTTTATTATTTAGATATAAATATTACTATTTAAATAAATAAAAAATCTATTTTTTTAAAAGAATTGTATTGAAAGTTTTTGCAAAGCACTCATTGAGTGCTTGTTTAAGAAAAAAGAATTATATAATGAAATATTCTTTTTAAAAAACTAAAATAAGAGCCTTTATTCTGCATTTCTGCTCGAATAATAAAAATAATGAACATTTAATGTTAAGCTGAGAGTAAAACTTCGAATAAAAAAGTAATTCTGAAAAGTGATAATTGAGCACAAAGAAATGAACTAAATTTCTGAATATTTAATGTAATCTAGATAGTGATTAATGGAAGAATTATACAGCTTAGAGAAGCTGTTCATATAGAACTAAAAAATTCTTGTTTTACTTATTTATACAGAGAAATATTTTTCTTTTTTCGCATTATATGCATATCACCTAGTTTTTCAATAAATATGAATCAAAAAAATAAATTCCTAAAATATATACGAAAGTTAATTTTTATTTAATCAATACATTTTTGAAAATTTTGAAATGAAAAAATTGAATACTTGTAGCTTAACTATTTTGTTTTGATGGAGGTATTAACTTAGCAGTAACTAACATTGACTATCATTGACTTGACACAATGTTAAAGAGACATTCTCCAGTTTTTCTTAAATAATAAGGAAATATAACAAATTATTATAGATTTGTTAACATTATTTTTAAGCAATGTTGATATTTATTTAATTTTGATTTAATTAACATTGACTATCATTGACTTGAAACAATGTTAAAAAGTGACATTCTCTCGTTTTTCTTAAATAATAAGGAAATTTAACAAATTATTATAGATTTATTATTATTATTTTTAAGCAATGTTGATATTTATTTATATTATAATTTTGATTTAATTTCAACACATTGCTATGAAAAGTGTTACACACAACTTTTTACTTGTTATTTCATACAATGTGTGAATTTAATTTTCTTCCTGAATATAAGAAGCTAAATACTTCAGATATGCTGAAACAAATTCTAATTCAAATAAATATATTAAGAACAGGTATTGTGTGCTGACTTGAACGTACTTTTTCGATAATGGAGCTCTTTTTTACAATAGCTGGACTCAGAAATTAATTTAATGTTAAGTACTTCTTAAAACAGTGAATGATAGATTAATTATACTTACAAACTAAAAACTATTATTCTTTTTTAATACTGCCATGACCTTAAGGTCGCATGTGAAGTTTGGGACTCTGAATAAAGAGTCATTATGATAAAAAATAATTAAGTTTATTTGGATCAATCAGTTTACTATCAAACAAGATCATAAACCGAGGGAGCAGACAAATTTAATGAATACCCCTTAAATTGCTAAGATAAATAATTAAACACTTAACTCAGTGTAATCCGATGAAACAGCACTCGCCAGATCTCGCCCGGATCAACTTGATATTCCGTTCTATAGCTTCTTAACAAACAGCACCAAGGCTTCCCATAGTCACTTCGTAAATCTCACAAAATAGCAGCCTAACGACTAACTCTAACACTCCTTTTCCTAGGGTTATTTCACTATCTTCCAAGCTTTTCAAAAATAGGAAGTTTAATTCACGGAATAAATGTTTGAAACGTATAATGAAATCGTGTTTTGTTCAATACCAGTAAAACAAATGAAATTCATTAAAATTTATCAAATAGATAGGAATTGTTTTTGCATTTGTTAAAGATATCCGAGTTTTATGCAAGATTCGTACATATAAACGGATTTTATTTGAATCAAACTAAACAAATAGATTCTGTAGGTGTTTTAAAACCCTCACTTGCTTATTTAATTGTAAACGTAAAAATCATCATATTTCATTGAAATAAATAAATTTTAATATCAATTATCTAATTTTTTTTTTTTTTTTTTTGTGAAAAAGTTTATTTTAGAGGATTACATCAAAAATTATCGATCTTTTTTTTAACACAGAAATAACATATTTAATTAGATAAGAAAAGCTAATACAAATTTTTATGAAAATTTTTTAATAAAATGGCAAAAAAATGGGTTCCTAAAAATTAAAAAAAAAAGTCTTTTTTTTCTCTTTTTCCCAAAGCAGTTTTATAAAATCTGAAACTAATTCATTCGTGATTACTTTTCAAGCTGTATAATTTCTCTACATTTCATTACTCAAACAAAAAATATCTAAAATTATTTCATGTTAAGTAATTGATAAGTAAATTACGAGACAATTATGCAAAACATTTTTAATAATTGAATTAGCTTTTAATAGAAATACTTAAAATAGTTATTTTTAAGTAAGCTTATATAAATAAAACCGAATTGGCAAAAAAGGGTATATCCATTTATTTAGCATTTATAAATTGTATAATCTCTATAACAGGGGTGGCAAATCTTTATGGATCAACGTGCCATTTTATCTAAAGAAATGTTTAATGAAGTATAAACGTGCCATCAAATAATTTTGCGATTATTGGGGAAAATAATAAAACTAATTACTAACAACTCAAAACTCTTTATTCACTACGAAAAAATACATTTTGTGCACTGTATAGTAGTAAATGTTTTACTTTTACGAGTAATTCAAATTATATAAAGTAACATTAGTGTGACTTCTGTTGTTGCAGATTATATGGCAAATAAGTCATCTGTGAAGCAGTTTCTAAGCAAGTCTGTAATGTTATTCATCTCTGAAAATGATGACTCACAGGCATAGGTAAATGAAAATGGGGTTATAATAGCACGAGTCAACTTCTTTAAACAGTTAAATGTGTCTGGAATCGAATTCCTGGTTTTCAAACTTTCATTACTCTGGCATTTTTAGTATGTATCAATTCCAACTTTTCCTTGTTTTAATAAATTTTTGAATTCATAATGAACTATAATAGAAATCAATAAGTTGCATTTCAAATTCTTCAATTTTCAACCAGTCGAACAGAGACAAGTTAAGTCTATTAAATAAAGTCGCATCAGGGTACATAATAAACTTGAGCGCGTTTCCGATAATTATTTGAACTGGAAATATCTCGCTGAAAATTCCTTGATTGAAGAATCAATTACCGAAATAAATTCTTCTACAATTTTTTCTTCGTCTGGTTTCTCGTGTATATCTAAATCTTTGATATTTTGTTCAAGTTTGGGAAGTACTTGTAGTTTCTTGTAATAATATTGTTTATGAAAACAAGCTGTTTAGCGTCAAAAGCGGGAGTGAGAGATCCCTCATGAGGATTACTTCATAGTGAACTTTGATATTTTGAACTAAAATGCAAACCTTTTTGATCAGTGGCGTGCCAAAAATATTGTATCGCGTGCCATCGATGGCACGCTTGCCACTGGTTCGCCATCCCTGCTCTATAATAAATATGAATTTCTTTAACCGGAATGTTTTTCCTAGTTTAAGTTTCTACTTTGTTTCGATAGATGGCAGCATGTGTACTTTAGTTAATTTTCTTATTTGACGCTTAACTCATTAAATGAATATATTTTTTGTATCGAACAGAAACAAAGAGTATCGGAAACAAGCAAGTAAAGAACGACTGAATGTAGTCATATAAAACTCATTAGTAAGCTTTCCTGTTGTTAATGAGAAAAAATATTGTGTCGTTGCTGTTTTGCCTTTGTTGCAAATGAAATGAAAAAAATTCCAAGTTAAATTTAACCTAACTGCGTGTGACCTTTGTCTCAGTTCATTTAATCGAATACGTTTTATATAGTTTTAAGGAACAAAAACAAAAATAACGAAAATCAAACAAAATACGCTTTAAATAGGGGCATCTTAATGAAATAAAGGTGTTTTTTTTTTTATGCGATTAAACCAAGTTATTACCTGTAAATGACAGCACTTTTTCTTCATTTAGTAACTCACTCGTTTATCATAAAACAATTTAGTTAAAAAAAAATGTAAAAGGGGAAAAAAACACAGTTTTACGTATACATTACTTTGAAACTAAGTTAAAAATTAATCAATTGAAAAAAAGTTTTAAAAATTATAGCTTTAAAGCAAAAAGAAAAATGAGATTTTTTTTTTTTTTTAAATTTTCCTATAACTAGAAAATTAGGATCATCTTAAGCTATCATATGTTTTCGTTTGTTAGGGAAAAATAGAATTTTTTTCTAGAATACATTACCTCTCTAACTTTAATTTCAATATTGTGGAGAATATTCTTTTCCATCTGAGGATGTTGGTAATTTAAATCATAATTTAAGCTGTTATGCTGTATTCTAAAAAAGGAATACCAAACATTTACTTAAATTACTTATTTTCATAAAGCAATTACGTTAACTATTTACTAGCACAAACCCTTACTTATAAATCCTTGTTCAGTCAAATCCTTGCTTTAAAGTCTATAATATACATGTATCAAACCCTTACTTTAAATTGATATAACATTAGTGATTCAATTATTCGTGTGGAAGGAAAACGGCAAGAGGCATTCAAAACATATTCAAAAATCGGATGTGCAATTGTTTTAAAAATTATTTAACTTAATAAAAAAAACGTATTTTTCCCGTTTCGCTGGCGCAAGCGATAAAATCGCCACAAATGTATCAGTTTACCAGCGAGACTATTCCGTTTGGTGCCAAACGGTAAACTTTTTGCTCGCTGGTAAACTTTTACCACCCCATTATCAAAACAAGTGGTTGTTTTTTCTTACCAATAACGACTTCATAATACATCAAAAATAGATGAAAAACTAATGAAAACTACATTTACAAACATTTTTTTATGTGTAAATTGTGTGTTGTCGCCAATAAAACCTGCTTGGTGAGATTTGTACCAGCGAAACGAAAAGTATCGAAAAAAAATAGAGAGAAAAATCCAACAGAGACCCCCTTAATAAAATGCTGGTTTGAGAACGCATAAATAAATCATTTACTCATAGTGCAATGTTAATAAGTCTGAATGTAGCATAAAGTACTTCACAAGTTCGAAGTTTATTATGGTTAAAATGTTTGAAATGTGTTGACAAAATATAAGAACTAGTTTTGGTAGTGATATAACAATTTATTCTTAGGGCTAACACCATAATGATAGTCAACAACTCTGGTTGTAACTATGGAAATCAATAACAACTTAAGGAATTCATCCACTGATCAACTGACTATTTTTTAAGGAAAAGAAAATAATAATTCTAGTTAAAAGCAACTAACAATACTTTAAATAATATAGTATACAGTAGTAGTAACAGCCAATAAATTTTGTATTCAAACCTTTCTTTGAGAAAAATAATGGATATTAGTTTTTTAGGAAAGTTTTTTAATCTTAAAAAATTTAAGTAAACTCTAAATAACTTTATTACAATTTAAAAATTAAAGTAAAAACTTTGATGTAATAAAACATCAATATTTTATTAAGTAAATGGCGTGGTATTAAAAAAAAGTGCTCCTAGTTTTTCGAAGGATATTATTGTGTATGTTTATGAATTAATTCAAAATGACTTGATGAAAGCAAAGCAAGCATCGATAGATAAAAAAAAATGCAAAATCCTGATATTTGAGCTTTTCAACCTGGTCTCAACGATAGAATTACAAGCAAAAAGAATGAATGAAAAAGATACCCTGAAGCACCCAGTTATTAGTTATGTATAAATGAACGTCTCATTCAATCTCACTTCGTGTGACAGGCTTTATGTAAATACCCCGTAAGCTAATCTATTTGATCACAGGGGAGATCATCAAGCGAAACGAATTGTCTCTAGCCTTTAAAAAAATAGATCGTTCATCCACCTCGGATTCCATTATCATTCAGTGTTGAAACGCAGTTAAAAAATAGTTTCAACTATTCATCTGATACACATCATTATCTTCTGAAGCACTGATGATTACATACAGTAACTGGTTGAACAAATACAGAGAATAAGAAAAAAGAATAATGATAGATGACCAGAACGGCGTCATTGTTTCTTAAGAGATGCCCAGCTTATTACACTTTTCCAAGGCCTAATTATTGACAGCACAATGAGCACCCAATTAATTACTAGACCAATATTTAGGTATTAAACAAAAGGATTAATCGCATTGGAAGCCAGGAAGTCTCAAATCGGTGTTGATTGCTGATTTATATCTCGAGAAGCTGAGAAAGACGCGTGTGTTCACAGAGAGGTATAATATGTATGGCCTCACAGTGTGTATTGCCTTAGTACTTTGTTAATTGCATGATCTTAGAAGTTGCTATCTGATAATTAATAGCAATGGAACAATAAGTATACATAGAAAATAATGGTTAAAGCCACACACACGTAATGAGAAATATCACTTTCATAAAAAACAGCTTTGAACTATCAAAAGCTAAGGTACCAAATAGAAAACGCATGTGCAACTTTTATAAAATCGAAAGTTGAAACTATATTTTTATATTTGTTTCTAAAATTGAAGTAATTTTTCAAAAAAAACGAAAATTATTTTATACGTTCCAAAAAAAAAAAAAGACTTAAAGACTTAAATTACTTAATCATGCCCTTGACACGTTAGTAACCTGAAAAGCAAAATTTAATAAAGACTAATTTTATATCTTTTTTTCATAAAAAATACTGAAAAATTATGAATCGCACATTTATATCTTTTATGCATGGCTAACTTCTCCAAATGTACGACCGCCTGAACTAAACGTGGAACACATTCATTTTCAAATAGAAAAACGTTCCAATGTGTTCGTGAAAATTTTCTACGTTGGTATTGATATATCTTTTTATAATATTGCGTTTTTAAGTAAGTGAAATATTCAAAAATACGCAATTTTTCGTTTTAACATACTAAGAGACTACTCATTTAGCACTATGGTATAGGATAAAAGTAAGAAACGGTTATTTATACCAGAAAAAATGGATCAACTAAGATAAAAATGAATAGTATGATAACATATGTTGCTCTTTATAGGATAGTGAAATCAGAATATAATTTTGATGTTGGAGCACTTGTATTTGAAAAAATATTCCAAACTTAGGTCCTATTCTTTAACATTACGCAAAGACAGCCTTAAGAAGATCAATAAAAAATAATTATCTACCACTTAAAGAGTCCGATTAAAAACTCGACAAGGCCATAGGTATTTTCTGAACCATTAAAAAAATTTTTAAAAAGTTTTTCATAAACTTTAAAGAAAACCAATATGCAATACTTATTAAAATTTCATTGAATAATTCATTTAGATTTAATAATAACGTTAGCTATTATTAATTAACCAACGTTATTAATTAACGTTAGTTAAATAATAGTCGTTAATGAATTAACGTTAATTAACGACTTACCGTATTCCTTGACATTAAAAGATATTACGTATTCGAGTGAAATTTTTTTTCATTTATAAATGCAAAATATTTTTCTCATGAAATTACAAAATATAAAATTATTTAACGAAAAGAAATGAAAATCTACTGCGCATGTTTGCGCGTATGTGTGTGACCTCTTCGTTTCTTTCAAAAATCTTGGGAGAGTATTTAAAAGAAATCATCTATTTCATGCACAATTTCTTTTACTTTTCATAAATTCTCAGCTTTTGGAGAACTGTAAATTAAAACTCATTTCCAAATAGTAATACAGTAAAATCCCGAAAACTCGGTGTAATATGGACCGCAGGGTGGCCGAGTTTGTGAAAAGGCTGAGTTACTAAGAATGGGATTTTAAAAAAATAAATGCGAGCATTTTTTTCCTCAGAAAATATTGTACTTCACTTGTATGTATTGAGAACAGAACAGAGAGAAAATAAACTACCCAAATACCCTTAAACAAAGGAAAAGTTCGCACTTTATGAAGGCATAGAGCATTTAATACGTGAAAATTAAAATTAATAAATATAAAAAAAAGAAAACACACACAAAACAAAAAAAACAACAATAATTAACCCAATCAGATACACTTTAGCAAAATACTTTATAAAGACATAAAGTGGTCTATAATGAAAATTAAGTAGCCGACTTTACAAAAAATGGCTTTTTTTTTAAAGAAATGCGTAATGTCCAGTTGTCTTCCTTTTTGCTGCCTCATCACGAAGATGACGAAGGAGTAAGATCGACGTACCTTGTTGTTCAAAATACTAAAGGGTAGCTTCGACATGTGGTATTAAAGGAGTTTGTACGGTTTCCTCAATGTTAACGTCTTCATCATTTTTCGATATTTCTTCATTAACAGACACACAGCAGCAATAATTTCTGCATTAGACATAATGTCTTGCTCGGTATTGTTTTGCAATCGCTTTTGACGTCATTTCCATCGCCTTCTACATATCCAGAAACTATTTGCTACTTTTTCGACCAACTAGAGTTTGGCCGAGTTATCCGAACAGCCAGGTTATCGTGTACCGAGTTTTCGAGACTCTACTGCTTTTCAAAAGAAACAAACAAACAAAAAAGTATAGGAGATTTAAAATATTATTTAGGTATCGAAGTATTATATGTAATGAATTGTGATCAAGATATCAAAGAAATTAAACATTGAAATTGAGGAATTTATTATTAATATTTGAGTGAGTGTATATTTTAATGACGTAAGAGCCCAACTTAGCTATGCTGGTCCAATATTACTGTTTGATCAATTGTTCCACAAAAACAATATTTTCTTTTTCATTGTTTAATTGAAAATAGAATAAACCGACCTAATTCAAATACGTAAGCAAAATGTTTTTCCAAATGTGTGTGTGTTAAAATATTTCATAATTATTATTATTTACTTTTCACTTTTCGTCCCCAATAAATTTTGTTAGAGGTTATGAGGTGGATGTAAGTATGTAATTTGTAAGCCTATTGAACTCAAAACTTGTTTCCTACCGTCCTAGTAACAACCGAGGCACGTCTTTGTAATTCAAATGATCACAATAGGTTGAATGCTTGGGAGTGTTAGGTAAACAACCACAAAAACTTGTTTTGGGTTTCTTCGAACCATTTCCAATCTAATGATTTCGAGGGAAAAAAACATTACAGCATTACACCAAAAGTAATAAAAAGTTTCTACAGGATAATAATATAACAATGGTGTTCCACATTAAAAGTTAATTAAAAGAAATGTTAAGTTATTTCAGAATCATATAAGAAAATGTTGTCTTCAATAACGAAATGAATAACTTTATAGCTCCATTTTAGTTTTCCTAAAAGTATCGAATGGGTATCTACTCTTAATTGTGAATGCATTACTTCACATATTGATTAAAATTAAAAATAATGCATGTGTATATGTAAAAAGCATAGTACATGTTACATTTCGTGATTGCATTGTGAATATCATAGCTTTAACCCCTTAAGGTATCCGACTACATTCGGAACAGTGATTTTAAAAAAGCACATAAATGGATAATT
>BMAV01017810.1:12855-90118 GCA_019973955.1 Trichonephila inaurata madagascariensis | reverse complement strand
AAATGTTCTCCTTTTGTGAAAAATGCTTCTATTATAATAATATTTTGCCTGTATATAGCTCAGACCTCTCTACAGAGACCAAAATATTGCATTTAAATTTATTTTTTTTATTTTTATTTTATTTATTTATTTATTTATTTTTGTCAAAATGTCCTTAAAACAATTTTATACTTGTATTCTAATCTAAGTGACACTAAATATCATGAAAATTATCCATTTATGCGCTTTTTTACAATTACGGTTCCGAACGTAATCGGATACCTTAAGTGAAGTCGGTGTATGTATCCGTCTCGCTCAATCGGTGTGCGTTGAGTTCCCCTGGCGTATATATCCGTTCTTCCAAAGTACGGTTCTTTTCTTTACTCTGCTATCAGTAAAACTATTCCGAAAGCTTTGAAATACAATAAAATGACTTTGACAGTGTTTGCGAAGGATTTACTTATTTCAGAGAAAAAATTGCATACTTGTGCTTTTCCCTTCCCCTCCAATACACCGCATATGCGTGCCTGTGTGAAAATTGGTGACACTAGGAAGCGAATCGCGTTACTTTTAATCAGCAGTTAAGAAATGTTACATATTAAAAGGTATGAGGCATTTTGCTTAAAAGAAACACTTCCTCTACTTTTTTAAAAGTTTTGTACAAATTTTTAATCAAATTTCTAAGCTATCAAATCCTTTTTTAAGCAAATGTAGTTATAATTAAGAATTAGAGTTACTTCGTAAAGATTTTCAAATGTTGGATTTGTTTTTCTTAAAAAATTTACGATATTATTTCAATTTCTTAAAGGAGACATTTTTTTAATACGCTTTTATATATAAGTATCACATTTAATGAAATGGAACTTGTTACAAATATTGTAAAGTTACTTATGTATGTATTGCAAAAAGATTATGTTTACTTTAAAATTGTGTGAAATTATTTATTTGCAATTCTAAAAGGAGCCCAATCTTGAAAGGAGGCATGAATTGCATCCTTATTACAAAAAATAATTTATGAGTTCCTCACATAAGTGTGGGATTAAATTTTATTATGTGTTATCTGTCATCAGTTTATTGAAAAGCAATCAAAGATAATAATAATTACGTGAAAAGTTTGAAGGTTGTTTTGAAAAATAGCAAAATAGTTATTTACTAAGTCCAGAGGAGTCTACTTATTATAATTTTGTAGAAATCAAACAAAATTGTCGTATTTTTATTCTTACATTCTATTCCTTTTAAACCTATATATAAAATGGAATAAAGTTTCTCTGGAAATTATTCTTTTCCCAATGGGCTGCATATTGGTAACTTGTTCTTTGCAGACACGGTAAGTCCCCAAATGTGAGAGCCATTTCATGGTGGCACCATCTAGTGGCGGCACTCGCTACCAAATTTGGGTACTTGAATTAATTTTAATTCAAGCTCTAGTCGGATGCAGGATTTATTTATGCTTTGATTTTTAGTGAGCATAATTTCATTCAGCGAATCTTTATTAAATCTGATGTTGGGAGAAAAAAAGTTTTTGAGACTTCTACTGTATTAGAAATTGTAAAGAGCGTTAACTATACCAATTCTTGGGGAATAGCTCCGGCTCAAGAATATAATATATTAAATTTTTTGAAACATAATTGCAATATAATTTGGATCGTCCTGAAAGGTGTACAATATTGCATAAGTCTTCCAATGAAATTTAAATCTCCAATCTCTTAAGAATATTTCGTTACTTCTGAATCCTTTGGTTAAAAGAAATTCTGTCTTATTTCTTTGTTTATCAACTAACAACGTCTATGGTTTTTAAAAATGCTTTAGAGGGACTATTTTTCCATATTATCACTTTTCATGCGATCATGTGGTCGATTTTACTTAAAAACCTCAGCTGTGTGCTTTACGGAAAAAGTTAGAGCATTAAAAAAAGGGAAAGTAAAATTGGGAATGGACATTTTTATCGACTGCCTTAAAAGGGCATCTTAATAAGAAATATATAGACCAACTGAAACTTTACAAAAAATTGAAATGCTTGACATCTTATACTGATTCTAATATTACTAATTCGTTAATAACTTGAAGAAATACTTTCCAGAACCTGAAGAAGATCTTTGCTCAAATTGCAAGCTTAACTGAAGTAAAAATTTTAGTTGGATTTTTGATATCCAATCACAAAAAAAAAACTTTAACATATTTTCAAATGAAAAATGCATAAGCTGTGATTATATTGTAATATATAACTTAACTTTAATGACAATCGTCTTACAAATTTTGTTACACATTGAAATTACATTCGAACAAAAAAAAACTAGAGTTATGAAAATAGAGTTAGAAAAAACATACACTTGCAGCGAATGTCTTTAATTGCACCACTGTTCTTCCTTTTATTGTAGTTTTGAGCTGCGTGCGCCAACCGCACGCGTTTAGCGTACATTCACGTCGCCTATGACGTTTTGTTCCTGACATTTGCATACACATCACCTTTCTACTGAATTGCGTATTCATTGTACTGATCGCAATAAACCCTTTTCTGCAATTTCATGACTATCGGCTTAAAATTTACATTGTTGCTTAAGTTTTGCACACCAATGTATATATAACCGTAAATTGTTTTTGCTATTCAAGCCTACCATCTGCGATTTCTCTGTCGATTCTCATAAATACAATAGAAAACTTCAAGATATAGTTTATAATTATTTCTCATTTATTATATTATTTTCCGTAAAACTACAATTTAGTTACATTTGATTTCTTTTCAAATGCCATTTTAATGCTAGAGTGAGTATCATGAGTTTATTAACATAACAAAACAAAAGTTTTGAATCAAACCGTATGATTGCTTGAATACCAAAGTTCTTCAACATAAAAATTAGGTTTTCCGTTGTTTTAAAATTTTTCACCTAAATATTTTCTCCTATATTCTTGTTTTTACCATCCCTATTTGTGCGAATGATAATGTATAAAAAAGTTGCAAAAGCTCTTTTATCATTCTAATGTATTTCCTTAATCAGGTAGTACAACTTTTCTTTCTTTTCTCCGTGGACTCTTTATTCGTCATTTTTTTGTTTTGCTTTTCAGATCTGCTTTGAAGGGTCATTTCAGCACAACCTGTTTAATAAACAACAGCATCTTCAATGACCGTCCCACAATATGTCCGGAACTGTTTTCAGAAAAGCAATCATTTCAGATCAGTCGACGCCTTGTGTCTAATCTCACGAATTAGCTTTGTAGTGGGAATGCTTCTGTGTTTTGGAATCAGTTTAAATTTTTCTTCTTCCTATTTTGTTCCATTTTCATGATTTTTAAGTGTACTACTTTATAAGAAAGTTTAAAACAATTTTATCCAGAATCGTTTTGAGTCAAAGAAAGAATTTCATACAAACAATTAATTTTATAGTGAATTTAGTGGCTTCATTCTTCAAAATATCTCTCAAACAATAAATAGCATTCTGTATTTTATTTAGGCTATGCAGAATTTTTTTTTTTCGTCGCTAAAGTTAAAGCAGTTTTGAAATAATTGGATTCTCGTGTTAGATTCTGTGTGTGATGTTGCTTCTAGAAATGTGTTTTCTGGGAAAAGAAAACAATTTTTTCAAACAAACGATCTGGGAAGAAAACCTGTTAAACAATTTTCAAGTAGAGAACGTCTTTAATTATATAAACACAAAATATGCTTTTCGATGCATCTCAGTGGGAAAAACTGTGACATATTTTATATTTTTACAATAGTTTTCAAAGTAAAAAATTAAAAAAAAAGGCTTTTAACTTTTTAAAAATATTTATGTCATTTATCAGACAACTGATTCGGAATAAAGTTGTAAGAGTTCTGAACTTATATATGTAAATCTTTCCTTTATTCTGACTTCTATACAAAAAATAAGGTGATATCATACAGTTTTAGCATATAAGAAAAAAGTACGTCTTTGTGAGCAAGATTTTTTTCAATTAAGACTTAAAATTAACTATTTTTATAATCAATATAAATAGAATTGACAATGGCATAACAGAGAATATTATCCCCCCCCCACACACACAAAGTCAGGTTTTGCCTTTAATATTTTATAAATTGGCTAAATACGTCAGTCAGGCTTTGGGCCTCCTAGAATCCTGCCGGGGGTGTACGTTACGCCACTGAGAATTAATCAATTAAAATAAAGTATGATCAGTTTTCTTAAATTTTAAAATTCATTGATTAAATTTAGAAAGTTATTTCGATTTCCTATCTCAAAAAAAAATGACTGTTAAAATTTAGCCTCAATTTTAATGAAAAAAAATGTTGCTAAATTAAGTAATAATTATCAAATGAATAAATACAAAAATCAAAACAAATCAATTGGTGAAACAAGGTACTGAAGACAAAAATTCTCTATATCATTAAAAGTGTCTATATTCTATATATCCTATATTAAATTTAGTATGAAAGCAAAACAATATGTAACGCGTACATTTCTATACCCAACATTTCTGGTTTTAATTACTAGGATCGATGAACTAAGCTTTTTTTGAGCGATTAATCTGTAACTAAAGATTACAGAGTGACTAGATATTTAATCTTGTAGATTAAAAAAAAAAGAAACTAGCTTTTTCGAAAATACAATTATATGATTTTTTTCATATACTGGTGATGATTAACCCCTTCAAGGTTCATTTTATTTCTGGATTATGGATCAAAATATATCAATTTTTTATGCTTGTTTTCAAGATTACATATCTGTTTAATAATAATAGCACCATTCGCATACAAAATTTCCTAAAAATTAATGTAAAAAAAATCTATTCAAAAAAATGAGTAATTTACCTGTAAAGTTGGCTTTTGTATGGTACAAATCATTAGTAGAGTCAATACTCACTAATTATAAATATAGAGCTTATAATATATAGCTTTTATCTTGAATTACAAATTTTATTTATATCTTTTGCATTTACATAAATGATTATGAAATTATTAATCAACAATTGATCGTGTATGATAAATTCAAAAACTCGGTACTGCCCACAACCCAACATCGCAATTTGGACAGTAGAACCTTGTTTCTGATCTTGTTAACTTTACTGCTTTTCTTAGAGCAGCAAATAATAAACTGTCGTGTGTTGGATAAGTTTTCATCTCTGTTGTCGGAATGAAGTCAACAAATTGTCTTTCAGACAAGCGTGAAGGGGGAAGCTCAGCAGAAGGACGTCCTCTTTTTGCAGAAAATTCCACCGAGTGGTACTTTTCTCTTATTCGAGAGACCATAAAAAGCACATATAAAATAACTCGATTACACAATGTAAATTTTCATAGAGCCCCACTCGGGATGAGCCAGGACGGTACGTCTCGCCTGCCTAAGCTCAGCTCAGAAGAAACCGTTAAGAGGTTAAAGTGAATTATATTTTGAGAACCAGTTTGTCGTTTTATGTTCGATTTTCCCCATAAATTTGATGATTTCAAACAGTATATATTGTCCGTATAATTGTGTCGCATAATAATTTATTTTGTGTGTAGTTTTTTCTTACATTCAAGCTATCAATTTCACAATCTATGTACTCCATCTAAATAACTTTTTCAATAAATTGCAAACGAAATTTTTATACAGTTTTTCAAAATTTATTTTTAAGTTCGAAATTAAATTAGCATCTCAAACATTAAAAAAAACTGGTACTAAAATATTTCATTCAATACTGATCTAAAAACCTCGAAGTTAAATATTCAAAACCTTTCTTATTGACTAAAAGTTTGTTTTTTCTAGATTTTAATAGGACAGATATTTAATACTTTAGATATTTTTTTATCGTTATTATTATTTTCGTCATATTTTTATCTTTTTTTTCTTCAGTTTTAGTAATCATTATCTTTATGTGGTATTTTATTATGATAAGCCGAAAACATTTGATATACCGGTATTATAATACCTTTAATGTATAATAGCATTAATAAATATTTAGAAATATGTATGAATAAGTTATGTGTTTAAAGAAATACCAATAGATGATTCTTATGATGCATCATTATACAAGATTCAAAAAGTGATATAGAAAGAAAGAACTCAAATTATGAAAATAAAATTAGAACATGTGTTCCTCATCTTAAAGTTGTTTTCTGTAATGATTAAAAATAACAAATGCTGTGGTTTTCATTCAATAAATTTTATAGAACTGTTCCTCTTTTTCTAATGGAAAAAAATGTAGTTACAATGTTATGTATATATAAACGTTTAAATCCAATACATATATCTGTGTGCGTGTGTATATATATATATATATATATATATATATTACAACATTTGGTTATTTTTTCAATACTTTCTCTGCTGTTTGAAAGGTTTTAATATTTCTTAGTATTAAGTATCTTTAGTTGTATTTTGTACTGAGGTACGTGTGGATTGAATATATTGTTATTTCACTGTATTTTTGTCATATTTATATTATCCCAGACTTTTCATATGTCTACTTATATTTTGGCGAGTTTTTATGGGTTTTCAAATCCATTTTCATCCATTATTTGTTTTGCAGGATTTACAATTTGCTTATACTTACTTTATTTTATTATATTATATATATATATACATGAACGAAGGAATTGAGAGTTCAAGCTGCCCTTACATTTTTACTTATTTACCAAAAAGTCTTCCTTGAAATTCTTCTCTTGCTTTTGTCATTGCTTTAAAAGTTCACAAATGATATTTCCAATAATCGATATCTTTTAAGTATATATTGTTTTATTTAGATGTTTTACTAACGCATTTGATACCGAAACTATTTTTGAAAAACATGGCAATTCAGCTCTAGATCTCATAGAAATATCATAACCATATGTTATTTATTATTTAACAATTTTGAAAACCAATTAGTTTATTTCTTAAAGTTGTTGTTTCTTAAGAGGCCCAGTTATTGAACAATAATTTATGCATATTCGATCGTATTCAAATATCTGATCAAGTTAAAGAATTACTTACAATACCTACAATAGGTTTAACGCTTCAAGGCTAATGAAATAAATTCTAGTATCAACACAAAAAGTAGATTTTAATAAATCTACATCTTGTCTGAAATTAATCACAAATAATTTGCTAATAAAAACAAGAAATATACAAAAAAATTTAAGTTAATTTGTACTCAAGTCAACAAAGAAAATTTTTATTTTAGTTAAGTTTTATTAAATAATTACAATTAATATAAATATGTTTATACATATGACAGAATCACAATATCAAGTGGCGAAATAGAAAGCGATTTTTCTTACAATTTTCCATTTTCCTTTCAATATAGGGTGTTGGACTATTTTTTTTTGTTACTATTTATTCATCCGTTAAATTTAATTATTTTTATAAAATAGTATAGTAAAAAGAAATCATATTCTCAGAAATTAGGCCATCCCAGGTGAGATTCGAGCCCACGGCCTTTGGATTAGAAGTCCAACCCAATACCCATTACGCTACAGGGACACAACGAGTGATTTTCCTTTTTATATAGGGTGTTCGACTATTATTTTTGTTTGTTACTAATTATTCATTAATTAATGAATTAATACTTGAAAAAAACTGTATTAACATCAAGTGTCCTGAACTACAAGTTTTAAAAAATGTATTTGAACTTGAGAGGATGAATAAAAAGTATTTTATCAACGATTGAAAAGTTGAACAAGATATATATATACATAAATAAATATAGGATAGTGTGAACTAATGGTAGTAATTGTATGATTGCTTTATGCTGGATATCAAGAATGACGCAAAAAACTATTAAACAAATTAACGGCAAAGCAAATGACAACAGAAAGTACCTAGGAGGTCAGTAACCTCTGAGGTAGGAGCTTAGAGCCTTTTCCTCTCAGTGTATATGCTAATTGATCGAAAACATACATGACAATCAGAGGTGTATATGTGAGCATCAAAGTTCAAAACCTACTTCTTTTTGTTTATTTTTTGTCCCTTACATAGCACATTCAGCGTTAAATTTGGCATTACGTTAAACCACGTTGCTTATCTCTTCTCCAAATGACCGACGCCTTTTGACATCGAATTCCGGAATAAGCATTCATTTAGGTATCGGGGAGGGGAATAATCACTCCAAGACCTGTTTTGATTGATGCAATCTCTCTCTCAGCTGTTAGGTCTTAGAAGAAAATCCTTGCAACCAGTTCACAAGGAGGGATGGGACGATGGACGACCTTGCAAAGCACGCACGCTCCCTTGGGGAAGATTGCCTAATGGAGGCCAAACAACTTCTATTCAACTCATTATCTAAAATAACGGAACAGATTCGTCAGAGTTAGTCAACTGGGCATCACCAACCGTACTGGGTGCAAGAGTCGTTAGTTGTGGAATCGGTTTGTAGCAAGGTCAAGAAATGGCATGAAACTGATCGTATGCTAAAGCAGCTGCTGACCTTTACAACCGGGAAGAGACGGTGTAACATTTACACGATTCGTGTTTCATTTATCTAAGTAGACAACGATAACTTATTTTAGATGTGTTTTTCAGCCAGAGAAGTTATAATTAGTTCTGTCTGTTAAGATATTTCTTTTGGAAAATAAATAAAGTTAGAAAAAATCAATGGAAGACTGAAAAAAGAAATGTACTTGAAAAAGTTCATGTGAATATCTGAAGTTGCTAACATAAAAAAACAGCCGTGTTGTTTAACCAAAGAAGAGTGTTGATTTTAGCTTCATGATTTGAAGAGTTTTGGTGAGATAAAAATGAATTTTTGTGAAGAAAAGGTGACACAATCGGAATCTTGTCCCTGTATAACTACATAGCATCGAAAAGAATAATTGGGTTTGTGAGGTTCAGAATAGTGTGTGCCAATGGATGTTACACTTTATTAATGAAGAGATCAAATAGATATTTTTGCCAATTTGCAAAAATTAGTGAACGGTTAGAATCCTTCACTAATGGAAATTTTGTCTAAATGGAAAAATACTGGAAAGAGGATTTATTCATCAAGGATCGATACAGTAATTTTTTTCTATATTTCAAATAACTCAATTAATTTCATTACAGATTTATAAGTTTTATTATTGTTTAATTTATTGACTTGCTGCTAAATATTTCATCAGATATCTGTCTAATGTTACAACATTCATTTTTCCGAAGCTGGCATAACTTCGTTAAAGTATTAAATATTTATTCATTCTGTAATTTAATATTTACTTATCTGTTCTTAAAAATGTCAAAACTAAATGTTGCATCTTTGAAACAATTTGTTTTATAAATCAATATTACAAATAAATATTTCCTTCTAATGGAACTGTGTATAACAATCAATTCATTTTGAAAGTGTAACCTTAAAATGTCTTCATCTATTTCATGTAAATTTGAATGTTGATTTACTAATGAATGACTCAAATGTGTAGATTATCAAAGTGCTTTAGTTGCATTTTGTTACAATTTATAAGTGCACTGCAAATTTGTAGGATATTTATGTTTGCCGATAAATCCCTAAGATTGATATAAATATCCCTAAGCTGCCTCTTAAAATTCCGAAAAAATAATGAAGATGCAATACAATTAAAATATCCTATCTTTTTTACAGTTTAAAAATCAAAATCAAAAATTTAATTTTTGCAATGCAAAGTAACACTTTTCAGATAATTATATGAAACATTTTAGTGTTATTAAGTTATTCATATTTATGAAAGCTACTCTTCTTATCCATCAATAGCTATATTTGAATATTTTGTTTCAGACTCAGCATTCCACATGAGTCGGATGCATGATGCAATCCGTTCTTCTTTTGTTGTTCCTGATAATAATAGTTCCGAATGTGTTTACTAGCTCTGTCATCAGAATCAACAATAATACTATCGTTCAAAATAGTAAGTGTCCATTTTTTTCCATATTACTGTTTTTTAATGATTAAAATAATTCAAGTTAATCCATCGTTTACAAAAATGTTAGGATGTCTTTCCAATGGCAAGGAATATCTTGTGTGTGTTTTTTTTTAATTAATCTAAAATTCACAGTGAGAATTTAAAACTATTTCATACAATCTAATTCAATCAAACTACAATTTTAAATAGAAAATACAAAGAAGAAATTTAAAAACCTAAAAATTTTCTAATTCTCGAAGAGATGACGGTAAAGAGTGATTGATTTATGCTGTGATATTTTCAGAACATTTTATTTATAAATTTACCATCAAAGTTTATTAAAATTACATTTCATGCTATCAGATTTTATAATTCCACATGTAGGCTAATTTCCTGCAACTAGAGTGAATTCTTAAGCAAAAAATTACCAGATTAAGTATTTTTTTCATTTAGTCTCCTCTCAAAATGCTTTGTCTCCATGCTAATATTTCCTCATGTTGATCACCTAGCATTGTTTTGAAAATTAAATTCGTTTCACTAATCATTAAAAACTTTTGAAGTACTTTAAGTGAAAGATTTTCTGATTGAATACAAGGTAAACGTGCAAATAGATACGTAACGAGAAGTTAAATGGACGAACAAGAAAATGTAGTTTAATCTTTTTTCATATAAGCTCAAAATAAAATAAATAAATAAAGTTAGGTGAATTAGAGAGCTCATTATATATTCAAGAAAAAGATCAAATATTAAGTAAGTTAAAATCGAAATATTTTAATTCCATAGCTTTAATTGTATAGCTCTAGGGGCATACGTTAATAAAATATTCTTTTACAAAGGATAATATGCTGTTCCTCAGAGATGACAAATGATGCATAACGCAATGTCATTAGATCTTTTTTTCCTTAAAAATTAATTAACTATTATTTGTATTTGCCTTCATTTTAAAAGATTGAATGTTATACTTCTACAGTATTCTCTCTATTATTTTTATTATTATTATTCATTACAATGGCTATTTTATAAAAAGGTTCATTAATCAAAACTTGTAAGGAAAAAATTAACCAAAAAAGAAAAATTAATTAACATCTTTCTGTTCTAAGCGATTTCATAACAATGAATTAAAACTTTTAACATATTCGACTTTAAATTGAATGTACGGTCCATTAAAGTGCATACAAAAAAGGTGGGAACTTTATTTCATCTAATATTCTCTCTCAGAGATAACAACTGTCTATCCCATGTTTCCTACATACGTTATAGTTGTCTTATTTATCTATTATTCTATGTATGCACATGACTGGAATATGCATAATTCTCTTGAATTGCCTTTTTGCAACCTTCTCTTTTCCCTCTTGCCTTCCATTGAAAAGTTATCTGAGCCACAGCCAATTCTTTGTGCAAAAAAAGTTAGAAACCTCTACTTTCTATTACATTTTATTTGTTTTGATATTATTAAGAACTGACATTTTTAAGTTTAAGCTAATGGACTAATTAAATATTTATTTCACAATGAACTGAATATTTTTCAAATTAATATTCTTATTAAGAAACGCGTGTTAATATTAAATGCGCACAAATATTTTTTATGGAAATTTAGTTTGTCTTCATTTAGGGGTCTCATTAAACAAATTAATTAAAATGAATTTCTGCTTAAATATCTTGGTCAAACAGCAGTTTTTCCCTACAATTGATACGTAAAATTTGAAATATGAAGAAAATTGTTTTGAATAAGTATTTTATTATGACTCTTACTAGAACAGTATAACTGTAGAACACTAAGATAACAGGTAAAAAACCTTTACAAATTTTTTTTTTTAATTTTTGCACATTTAATATTTAATAATACCAAAGTTATTTTGTTCACAATAAAAACTATTGTTATCAATTATAAATTGAGCTCTTACTCACAGAGGTTGAAAATAAATAAATTCTAAGTGTCTCATAAAATATTTAATTAACACTTTAATTATAATATATATATAGAGAGAGAGAGAGAGAGTCAATTATTTTTTACTACAGAGACAAAAATCATTAGAAAACCAAAGATAGATGAAACAATTAAAAACAAATATTGGAATTTAAAACAAATACTAGTATTTAAAAAAGATATTAGAATTTAAAAAAATGGATGCTGCAGTATAAAAAAACATTGCTGACTTAGGACACAGCTCTATACATAAAATAATTTACATAAAAGTGGGCTTTAACAAGTTTTCTAGTAAGCCAACCTTCCCCCTTTCTGTTTATAATACTGAGTGAAATCCTATTGAAAACAATTGACAGAATTTCTAAATCCATTATAAGAAAAAGGTAACTTACCTAAAATTGCATTCAAAAATGCATAGCCCGTGCTGAATCTATATATAATGAACAAGGTACTGCCAGATTCTGGACTCAAATACAAATTCAAAGTATATTACTGGCTGAATTGTAGCACTTAACAAAAAGTACTATAAAATTAATAGTACTAAAATAATTATATAGTACACGTACAAAGATGAATACTACATTATTTGATAGACTCTAAGAATATATTTGTATTTGTCTTTTAAATATTACTATGGATAAAATAATACTAAAGAAATGAGTCATTTCAACAGTCGTTTAAATATTTAGGTAACTATAAGTATATCTAACTCGGAAAAATGATAAAATCTATAATATAATAAACTTTTAATATTCTAAAGAATTTAATCCTTACTATTTAGAATTTCTTTAGACAAATAACTATTCATAAAATTTAATTGAGTATTCTTTAATTAAACAGTATTTAATATAAAATGTTTATAATTTTTTATTTTTTCTGAATTTTTTGAAGCACGAAATTTGTTACATTGTGCATGTAAGTAATAACAATTATTATTATATATATGTGTGTGTTGCAACCCAAATTTACTGCTTCTGCTGCATATTTTACAGAAAACTTGAGCAGCAACATTACTTTACTTATGATGTTAAAACTCTAAACGAGAAAAACATATTTAAGTAGTGAAATCTCTCAATTTTGAATCTGGTATATTTTTTTGCTATTTTGATAAAGCTCTTGATTAAACTGTATTTTGTAAACAATTTTAGAAGTAGTATCATCTCCATTCTTTTTCTATTGACACTTCGAAGTGTCAATTTCGAGTAATCTTTGTAACGATTTTTTTCCCCCTACTTTTCCTCTTTTTTACTAACCTTCAATGACGATCAAGGGTAAAACTATCATTTTTGTGAAATGTATCTTATCTCTGTCACAATGTTCTTATCTACCGAAATCAGGAGAAAATTCCTTCAATATTATATTCACGAACACAGAAATATATATGCAAGTGTGGGTGTAACTTATGGTTATAATTACTAAAGTTGAGTGCAATATTAATAAAATTATATATACTAACTAATTTTTGACCAAAAAGATATTCCATAATTAGATAATTCTGTTTCCTTTTAAAATTCATCTGTACTTACTTTCTCTTTCCTGTTTGGATTCGTTGGTTGCTATTAAGCACTAAAATTCACCGGATGGACTATAACAAAAATTTAGACTCAGATTTCAAAATGTAAACACGTGGCAATAAAAATGCAACTTTTTTTTTCAATTTCATTAATAGCAAAGATAATAAATAAACATTTTTAAGAAGTATAAAAATATTTAATTGTCTATACTTTTTTCATTCCTTTTGGAGAGAAGAAAACAGCTGAAAAAATTATCTTTTTTCATTTTAATGTAAGGCTTTTAAAATCAGAAAAATAAAATTACAGGTTTTATTTTCATTTAGATTTCTAATAAACCATCAAATAGATATATATATATATATATGTATATATATATACTAAGCTCAGAAATTATTACTCTACTTTTATAATTTATTTTCAGTTTAAAATAGCTAATTACATACTAATAAAGACATTTTTGCTTGCATCGCTTCGATATAAAATAAAAAGTTAAATCATGGCAACTATTTCAAAAATAGTCAAATCATAACAAATTTTATGGATTCGTTTTTAATGCATTAAAACCTTTTTGTGTGTAACATTCTACTTCAATAGTTATTTTTCTCTTAACCCCTTGAGTACCATGAAACCACTAATGGATACATGCTATGTATAGGGCAAAATCTCATTATAATTTCATTGAGATACATGACTTATTTATGAGAACAACCAATGTAACCAGCACAAGAAGCATTATAAGGTACATTTTCTTTTACTGGGGTTGTAAAAAATTACAAAAGTTAAGTTACAAAATATCTGGGTTACAAAAAAATTTGAAAAAATTAAAAAATTAAAATTAAAATTACAAATCTTTGCGAAATTGTTTGAAATGTTCCTTGGAACAAAAGCTTTTCCTCATGCATTACATAAGTGTATTGTCATTTTTGTTCCATTTTTTCATCGTCTTCATAACAAATAGATAAATATGTATCAGAGTCCCTGTTGTACTTATCGGTTTCCGGCAAATATTCTCATCAGACTTTCGTTGAAATCTAACACAGATGCCATATTAGCAAGAAAAAGTAAAAATAAACAATTAAAATAGTTATACTAGCTTTAGAAAGAGAAACGAAACACGAACATACTTGCACCTTAGTCAGCTTCAAAAGCGAAAATGAAATGCGCGTCGAAACGTCAAGGTCAGTATTCTCAGAAATTGGAAATTGTGGGGATACTAGAAAGCGCAGTCTCTGGTACGCACATACAAGGTGTTTAGTAACACATTTTTTCCTTCATTTTCTCTTAATAGAGTTTTGGAACTGCAAGGCTCTACAGCATCCAAAATCCTCTTTGACTACTGAAATACTCTTTTGGGAAGTTAATCCTCGTTTTTAACCAATTTAAGTAGTTTCAGAATTAATAATGCACTAGGCTATATCGCAAGACAAACTAAGAGCTAAATACCACTTTTTATTTAAATAATTAATTTATAAACTCAGCCTGAGATATAATAAAAGTACTAAGTATATTTACACGCAACTAAGTTTCATTCACAAACTAGGAAATTACTCTAAATTCAGATTCATCGTACTACAAGTTAAATTTACATCAGATAAAAAATGCTTAATAATATTTTTAATATAAAAGGATGAGCAAATAATCTCTCCCTTTAAATGTATCTAAGAACTTCGTTTGCAGATAATACAATTCCATTTTTAGCTTGTTTGCTCAAAGAAGTAAAAGAATGAAGACTTGTCTCAACCCGGACGTGGCAGGTGTAGTTTGGGACGCCGAATCATCAGACATTGTTATAAAAATAATCACTTTTATTTCAGTCTAATCAATTTGTTATTAATTAAGGATTATAAAAACCGCGGGAGAAATTTAATTTATAGTTCCCTATCTTAAGCTTATAAGACAATTAATTAAATATTTATCTGTGTTTTATCCGGTAGTAGAGCACTTGTCTGATCTCTTCTAAGTTGGCTATATTCTAATCCACAACTTCTCTTCTACATCAACGTTTCCGAAAGGCAGTTCCTTAACCTCATTTCAATGATAGCATAAGGGCTAACTCTAACACAACCATTGTCAGGGTTTAAACAGCACTCAAATTAGCATAAAGTCAAGTTTTCTCTGTGGAAGGCGGTTTTAAACTCAAACCACAGTTAAAGAAAAAATTTTCCCAAGAGGATTAATAGAAAGGCCGTGGATAGAACCCGTCATAGACTCACTAGAAGAAAAAATCATCTTAAATGGATAAACTAAAATAAGAACAAGCTTCAAACTCGTGATTATAAATGTACAATAAATGAGAATACATTTAACTAACTAATGATTAAGGATAACTATTCCTTGATCCTTAATGATTTCTGATATTGAAAATTACACGGCTATTACAACAGAATAGTAAATTAACTTTCCCTAAAATATATTTTTTTTTTTTTCATTTATGTGTGAAGGAAAATAATTTTTATATTTTCTTGGGACTCTATTTTAACATTATATTCATTTTCATATAGCTTTATTTTTCTAGATTTCTCTTTTATTCAGTGACATTTTTTAGCTTCAGGTCACTATAAAAAATCCCTCTATTTAAACAGTCATTTACAAGATTTTAAGTTAAATAAAGTTCAATTTTCTGTTAGAATAGAATCTTAAGTTATGTATTTTCCTGAGATTGATTGTTTGAAATGCTTGATAAATGCTTCGCTACTGATAATTTTAACAAATAAATTGGAAAATACTTTTGTGACTGACTGATTACTCAAATGACACTTATCTAAAATTGTCATGAACATTTTCATAAAATATCTTTCAAATATCTCTGCGTTTGATTCCCATATTAATATATCAGTCTTTTATGATTTTATAACTTCAGAAATCAATGCATAAGCCCATTCCACCGAAAGAATTGCGGTTAGATCTTAATGCTGCACTATGTAATAGTTTCAGAAATACCGTATAATAAGACACTATGCAGTGAATGTATGGTGATGATAAATATCTAAAACAGATAGAATCCCACACCAAGAAAGTGATTGTAACATTAATAATTAGGGAGTGTTTGTTCATATTTTCAACAAAGTATTCGATTGAATCCTTTATTGAGACTGTAGAAGGGAAAGATGCCACATGTTATTTAAAAAAAGTGAATAAAGATAAAAGAAAAGAGTTAATGTTACCGCCGATGGGGCTGTTAGCATCCCTCAATTAAGTTAAAAGAACCACCATGTTGTCGTGACCTTAAGGACACAGAGGTATAGTTTGGGACACCGAATCAACAGATATTATATTATAAAAATATATAATCACTTTTATTTTGGTTCAATTAATCTACGATCAATCAAAATTGTAAGCCGAGGGAGCAATCAATTTCGATAACTGTCTTAAGTTCTCAAGACAAATAATTAAACACTTACCTGAGTGTGATCCGATAGAAGAGTACTCATCTGATCTCTCTTGGGTTGACTATAATCCAGTCTAAAACTTCTCTCTTTCACTAAGATTTCCTAAGGTTCATATTGCTAGGATTTAAATAGCCCTCAAATTAGCATGAAATCAAGTTCTATCTACGGAAGGCGGTTTTAAATTCAGTTAAAGGAGTATTTATTTGCTCAAGAGATTAGTGAAAGGACGCGAATAGGACCCGTCACAAGTTGACTTTGCTACTTACTGCATACATGCATTGAAAGAATGCTACTATAATGAAAATTTGTTATTCATTTTCTGTAGTCAATGAACTTATAAACTGAAAGGGAAATGAGTTATATAATACAGAATTGAAATTAATGGTCGTTGAATAAATAACATTCAAAAATATATATATATTTCGCTCTTCCTATTAAGTTCTTTAAGAAATAACTGTAAGTAAAAAAATCTATGAAGAAATTAAATGAGAAAAAGGGTTAATTCTTCCACTTAAAAGGTAAATAATATCTCTCAATAGATTTTTTTATTATAATAATTTTCAGAATTACTTAAAATTTTATATTTTAAAATAAAAGTAGCGTTTCTCTTCAAAATCGTATTTCCATAAAATTTGTCAGTCATATGATAAAAATCTATTATTTTTGAAACTCCTATTATGTAATTTACTAAATAACTAACAATAATTGTATGTATATATATATATGTGTGTGTGTAAGTTTCAATAACTTACTACTCATTGATTGAACATGGATACCCTATTAATTTTCTTTACAATTACATTTCTAATGGTTCTAAGTTTAATCACAAATGTAATAATATTTGCTTTAGGCTTCAACTTTGTCCTCGTTAATTTTAACACTATACAGTTCTTCAATTATCTCACAAAATAGAGTTTACACGTTACATGTTTAATAAAGTTAAATATTTTTTTATATTAGAATCACTGTGCATGATTAGGGGTCCATTTAATTCCAATAAATTTCCTATTAATATTTTCGGTTTTTAACATTCTTCTTTTTGGCATTGTAGGTTTTAGTTTTATACAACTTTTTCACTTGGTGTCTTCATTTGTTTTATTATACTATATATATATATAATTTTGTCTTATTTTACTAATTTTACTTTAATGCGGTACTACTATAGCTTTCTTTTGTATGGGTGGGAAATATTAACTAGATGTTGTGTTGTCTTGGTAAATTTTATTATCATAGCGGTTGTTTTTTTTACAAAGATTTTTAACTCTATATTAGTAAGTTCTTGATTAAATTTTCCGGTTATATATTATTAAATTAGAATTAGTGTATTTTATTTTACAACACTTACATATTTATAATATTTTCTCCTTTCCCTATGGAACAGTAGTATAGGCAAATTACAGGTGAAGATTGGCTGTCCAAAAAAACATGTCTAAACCTGCATTCTTGGTTCCTAAAGCCAGGAGTTTGCTATTGTACTACTGTGGCTAATATTTCTTAATGTTCTGACTAGTTAGGTTTATAACTATTTGTACATATATTATTACTATGGATTATATATATATATATATATACAATTTAAGTAAAAAATTTTATTTAGTTTTACTTTTTGAGATGGAAACTACAATACACAAAAAGTTTCTATTTGAACCAAATCATTGTGTGTTAATCGATATTATTTTAGAATATTACAGAATGTAACAAAAAATACCTATAGAGCATTTTTTTATCTTTCATGCAAGCTTGATTTTGGCAAATTTTGTTGTTAATAATAACAGGTGATACAAGCAATTTTTATTTCCTGGTTGATTAAGAGACTCGGGAAAAAAAATCAGTTTACAAGATAACAATTTTTCTGATAAACAAATGTCCTTGTGTTTCATAAATTCATAATAAAGTGTAATAACTGATAGTTTGAAAGAAAATATTCGCAATCAGGGAAAACTGGGTATTTTTTTAAGTTGTTCTTTCCATTGTTTTATAGTGATCTGTCAGTGTATATTTTCACTTATATGTATTTATATAAAAGAAACTCGATCTAGTTTCCTTATAGTCAGTTAGAAGTCAAATTAGAAATTAATATACATATATTATGACGGAGAAAAAATTTTCCTGCAAACATTAAGCCATTTAATTTAAACATACATGGGATTTCATAAACAAAATGGGTTTCACATACTTCATTTCTTATCCCCTGAAGCGGACAATTTTTTTAGCCTCAAATCTTCTGAAAAAAGGCACATTATTTATTGCATATAATTAAGCATAATACTTAACATCATGCAAAAACGAAAGAATTTTGTTTTAATTTTCAATTTTAAAGTTTTCATATTATATTTTTATTTTATAATTGTAGAACACAAAAAAACCCTAAATGTTTGCTTTTTATAAGTACACTATACATGCTAGGAAAACTGTTTCATACATCTTAAAAGAATTTCTCTAAGACTTACAAAAAAATTTCATGTTCGTATTTCTTTTTCAATAGGTTGAGGATTTTGTGTGTGTGTGTGTGTGCACACGCAATTTAAAGCATGGTGTATTACTAAATCTTACATTGCAATAGACGGAAATTATATCGGCTTTTTTGGATTATCTTTTCCTTTTCATTTCGTCTCAAGCAACAATTTGCACATTTCCTTGCTAATCCCTGTTCTTTATCGAACATTTTCAAGAATCTAAATTCCTGCCTTCAGTGAAAAATCCCCACCTTCCCTACTTTTCTTCAGAAAAAAAATGTTTACTAACTACTTTTAAAATCACGTTTATAAATAAAATATTTCAAATTCTTTGTTTATTTTAATCTCTAGATTTATTTTTACGTCTCATTAAGCAAAAGAAATTGTTTTAATTAAGTTTTTTTGAAACCTATTTCTTTTAAAGGGAAGAAAAACAGAAAACTGAACCGTTAAGTAAATTGTAAATATTTTTGAGAGTTGTGTGCGTGCTTATCTTAATCAAATACTTTCATTATAGTCTGAGCAAAGACCTCATGAATCTCGATTATCAGACTAAAAGACATACAAATTAAGTTGGCTCCAAATTAAAGACAGAGAAACAGATGTTTGTTTTAAAATGAGTTTTCAGAAATGAATTCAAGAATACCTCACTTAGTACAGTATTAAATGAATCCGCGCCCTCAAAGAAACATTACTTCTACAAGAAAATAAGTAATTCATTAGTTTCAAATTTTGTCAATGCAAAAATATCTGTACCTTTATCTAAGGATAATAGAAAAAATAGTAATAAGGTGAAAAATATCTAAACACTTGTATTGCTTAGATTGTTTACAAAATGTAAAAAGAAAAAAATTTCAATTATAAAAATCAACCCGAGTTTTTTTACTCCATTTCTCTCTCTCTCTCCCCCTTTTTTTTCTCTTTATATATTACGCGATAAAACAAAGTCTCGTTTAGTACTTTTTACCTTGTTTCAAGGCTCTATTTTTCATTTTAATCATTGTTTTCAATCAATTCACGTGCTCTCCCAACGGCATTGAATAATTCTTAAAAAGGGTTCAATGTGAATTTTATTTTAATTTACTGCTTACACATTCTCTCTTTATTTTTATTTTCTCTTCTGTAAGCTTTTTTTTATGTTGGAGCGAGATTCGTTATTGAGAGACTGCGTCCGTTTGAATATACCGACAACATCCAATGAGTAAAAGTTCAAATCATGTCTAAATTTCACGTCTGCTGATGATAATCGATTATAATATATACTAAATAACTGTAAACCTAAATAAGCATAAATAGAAGTATAACCAGATAGCATAATATGAAATAAATAGCCACAGCAGTATAAGAGCAAACTCTTAGCCTTAGGAACTAAAAATGCTGGTTTAAACAATGTTTTGAGACCAACCAACCTTCACTTGTAATTTACCTTTACTAGTGGGCTATAGGAAAAGGAAATAGGACTATGAATATATCATTATTAGAATATAAAAAATACATTAATGCTATTATCAAATAAGATTATATATAACAGGACAAATTAGCTAAAACTATTAAAGTAGAGATTAAAAATTTTAAAGATTTTAAGTGCTATTATATAAAACATCTAAGCATACCTTCCCCATACATCGAAATTTTAACCTACCAGCCAATATACACCTTCTTAGAGCAGCATTGCATAAAAATAAAAATTAGTCAATTATAAATAAAAAAAAAAGAGATCAATTATAAATAAAGCTTTGTATGCTTAAAAACCTAAATTATTTTAAGGATATTTTTGGAATGAAGAGGACTATCAATTATATACAAAACAAGGCTATTAAATTAAAATATTTAAATTTATTTAACATGGTGCCATCTTGCGACAGTACGTAGTAAAAACCGAATAACGTTATAATTGAAAAATAATATAAATTAATATTTAAACCGAATTAAAATATTAAAATTTGTCACGTAACTTAAACCTGTTATATATATATATATATATATATACACTTTGCACAAAACAAATTAGGAGAACACATGGGTTTAAAGAAATTACGCAAATAGTTCTTCAAATAACTAACATGAAACAAAGCATCCCTAGACTAAATTGTAACAGAAAACAGAAAAAGAAAACTTCTTATGCAGATCAACGTTCATAAAGTCAAATACCAGAAATAGGATATAAGTGAAGAAATCGTGATTTTGTTGAAGCAGTTGTATTTTCCGTTGTTTGGTATGGTATGGGATTGTCACCCTGAAGCATCATGGGAGAGTCTGAAGAGGATGATGCCCTTTAAATTTAGGAAAAAAGTCTTCGCGTTGGCATGATGTGGAAGTTTGGAGAGTGGAGTGCCAGGTTAGGTGTCATCCTTGTCACTTAGCCTTAGATTCAATATTTCGGTATTCGGTATTTTGAAGTCCGTTAGTAATAACCCCCGTTTTGCTTCTGACGTGTCCATTTTTTTGTTTATCTAATTAATCACGACAGTGGTTTTTTTTTTTTTTTTTTTGGAATTTATCGTGTTTTGTACATCAAAATTAGTGCATCAAATAGGCTTTTCATATTTTTAGCACTATATCATTCTAGATATAATTATGTTGAAGCATGATTATAATTAAATGATATAAATTATGCTATGATTGAAGAAACGTGTCTTCAGGCCTTTTTTTCATCAGAAAAATCATGAACCCAAAACGTGAATATTTCACTATGTGATTTACACAAATATATTTCTGACAAAAAAACATCGTTATGGAATATTTGATTTTGACTCTAACTGTATTAAAAAAATTTAGTTAACTTAAACTACAAAATGAGAGGAAATTATTTTCTAGAACGTCCCATTACTAATCTATTTTACGGCTGGTGAAAAAAATCGGAAAATGGAAAAATGTCTAGCTCTTGTAGGATTAGATGAACGAAGATTTCATTAATTTTTAACCCTAATTCATAATTAAAATTCCCCACTTTGAGTGGGAAGCAAAACTGTCGAAATTTTAATTAAGAAATTTTAATAAAATAATACATATTAAAATATTCAATTACTTGATGTCATCTACAGCTTCAATTTCAAAATTAATTTTGATATATATTGCGGAAATAAAAGTCCCACAATCTATCGAAATAAACTATTTTAAAACTAAAAACTTGATATTTAAAAAAATGGCAACTTGTTAGACGGTTAATTTTAAGACAAAATGTATATATATAAACGATATTTTTTGTAATGTCATAAATGTGTGTGGGGGAGGGGGTGTTACTTACACAAATAGTTTTAAAATGTTTTTATATTGCAGCCTTATATCTTGAAATCCGGCGTATAATTCACACCGCCGTATAAAGCGCACCTATACTTTCCAGCTGTAATTTTTGATTTTTAGGTATATTCGCTGTACAACTCGCACCTCCTTTTTTTACGTAGAAAAATGAAGTATACCTGCGCAACGCTGTTGTTTTGAAATCATTTATTCGAGGTATTAATCCAAGCTTTAGAAAAAATAATATATTTCTAGAATTATAACCCTTTAAGCTCATAAAAGGAGTCCATTTCTTTTAAATAAACAGTGTTTCGATATATGTAAAGGTCTAATTTTTTCTATACTCATCTTTTTATTTTTATTTTTAAAGCTTTCACTTTTATACCCGGCATATAACGTACGCCCTAAAATTCGATCTTATTTTTTGTGCTAAAAGTGCGCGTTATATGCCGGATTTTACGGTATATATTTTTTATGAATTTTTATAATTTTTATTTTTTATATAAAGAAGGGATTCTTTAACTCTTCCAATTTATGAAATCTAGTATTTTTTATTTATTGCCATGATATTTTTCATTATACCTTACCTTCCTTATTGTAACATAACTTTTTTCATTGTATACACTTAAATATTTTTTAGTTTTCTATAAATTATATATTTTACTTTGAATGTATGTTATTTATAAATTATAGGGTATTAAAATATCACTTATATAAAAATGATTCTCGAAGATATGTAGCACATTTCATACTGCGTTTAATATTGTATATATCATTTGTATATTTTTATAAACAGTTCCCAACTGAAAATCTTGGATTTCCTTCCTCAAAGTTTTAAAATTAAAAAAAAATCTAAGTATCAATAAATTATATGAGAATAGCACAAAATAAATTTTTAAAAGAAAGTGGTTAGTTTTTAACACGAGTCTCTCTCTCTCTCTCTCTTTACAACTATCCAGGGCCGATCCTTGGGTATAGGTCGCCCTCGTGCAAACACCTAATGTGCCACCCCCCTAGAGAACTTTTCATATTTTGACTAATACTTAACGTTGACGTTAAAAACTCATCTACTTATATAAGAATAAAAAGTAAAACACATTAATAATAACTCAAATCAAATTTGAAGTGCAGAACTTCATTTTTTGGTCAGGTAATGAGTTATAATAGCGACAAAATGCTTTAAAAAATAATAAACGAACACACACACACAAAAACATTAAAAACCTTTAAAATAAAAATAAACATTTTATAATTATAAATGCAAAACAACAGAATTTACTCAAAAAATACAATCTAATAAAAATAAATACTCTAAGGCACAAATCTCGTGAAACGAAAAGTATATAAATCAATCCTTCAGCTAAGACTAAGTAATAAACTATACCGTAAAATCCAGTGTATAACGCGCACTTTTAACTCAAAAAATAAGATCGAAATTTACGGGTGCGTGTTATACGCAAGGTATACAAATGAGGGCTTAACAAATACAAAAAGATCAGACTTTTACATATATCAAAATACTGTTTCTGTGAAAGAAATAACATTCCTTATGAACTTAAAGGGCTGTAATTCTGAAAGAACACTGTGTTTTACTAAAGCTTGGAATAATATTCGAATAAAGGACTTCAAAACACAAGATCATTGCGCACATGCATTTCAGGTTTCTTCATAAAAAAGGGGTGTGTGTGTTATACGGCGAATATGTGTAGGGGCACGTTATACGGCAGATTTTACTGTAACTATAAAATAACTTTTCTGGCTTTCTGAGATGCAAATTTGTTGATAGTTTCGGTTAAATCAGTTTTTTCTGAGATTTTGGATTTAATTGAGACTATGGCCAAATCTGAAAGCCTTTCTTGTGTCATATTATTTCTCAAGTAATTTTTAATTTACTGAAACTTCTTTCATCGGAAGCTACAGAAACAGGTTAGGTTTAAAAAATTTTAATGCTAGAGCGAAATTGGAAAAACAGGGAATAAGATCATTTTTCATTATAATTTCTAACATCTCAGTTGGCTGTTTTTTACAAGGAAAAATATCTTTGAATGAAGTTATTTCATTGAAGAGCTGTATACCGTCAAAATCTTATTTTGGAATTTCTTTTTTATTTTCTCTTATTGTTCCAGCAATAGGTTTTTTTTTCTTTTCAAAAATTCATCTGAGAGTGGATGTGTACCAGTTGTCTCCTTTAAAGTTAAGTTCTTCCCAAATGTTTATGTGTCTATAATATAAAACATTTATTTCTAACTGTCTCCCTCTTCAAAATCTGGATCGATTTCAGTGGATGAATCATACTTGCTGTTATACTCTTCATCATTTGATTCTTCCTCATCATAATCAGGAACAGAATTTCTTCATCCAAAAATACTGTTGTACTATATCTGTTAAATACTGTATCTATTAAATTACTTACATATCACATTTCTTCATCATAACTACAATAATACGCCATAGCATAAGAAAGATTTAAAACGTGCTCATGCATTCAGAACTGTAATGGTGATTCACGCGTAAGGTATGACATACCCGAAGAGGTGGTATCCAAAAATATATATTTAGAATTCGCCTACAAGCTAAGGCCTCTCAAAGAATATGACCTTAAAGTCAGCTACACGAAAAACTATCAATTTTCCAAAAAAGGTTTAGAAGGAGCTTTGAAAAAAGGTAGACGGGGGATATGACATAACCTGCGCGGGAAGTGCAGGGTTAAAACACAGAAAGATCTCTGACCTGATGTATTCTATATCGGTATGTTAAAAATAATTTTAAAAGTATCTCTACATTAGGGAAAGTCGAGACCATTTCTTTTGCAACTTCGATGCTTGCACAAAGCCTCGAGTCTTCCCGGGGGACGATTTCCGATTCCGAGTCATATAATTTATTTCTCTGTAGCAGTGTGGAAGGAATTTCTGTGAATGCTTGAAAATAAAGTTATAAATTTTGGATTAAAAAGTAACTAAATTCTTTTTTAATCGAATCTAAATTTTCAAACTTCTTTAAAGTTTTCTATTTATTATTGCAAACTGTAAATTTTTTCCATGAAATATTTAGAAAATTAAAATAATATAATCTTAAGCTTTTTAATTTTTTTTCCAAACTCTCAAAAAATTACATTTCATCTTTTTTTCAAATTTTCTGACTGAATTATGAAATTTCTGATTTAATACAAGCATATTTTAATTAATTGTTTGTTTAAATATATTAGTTTCATTTCTAGAACAAAACGTAGCTTGGCTTCCAGATTACTTATATCAAAATTATTAAAATATCTTCACCAAAAGTAAGTTTTCAAAAATTCTAAGGTTTTTTTAAAAAAAAAAAAAAACTAGGAACACAATCACAATACTCTGAATTTGTAGTTTCCTTTTAAAGTTTCTAAACATAAGTAAAAAAAACATTAATACTATTACTATGCTTGTTTGTTTTTTCAAGTATCTTAATACTTTGAGACTAAACAGAACAATAAAACATTTCTGGGATAATTTGGAATTTCTAAGATAACTCAAAACTTTTTGACAAAGGCCTCAATATCACAAAAGAAATCTAAAATTTTTTAACTAAATTTTCATCTTAATTACATTAAAAATACTCAAAATTATAGAACCTTACTACTTATTGAATAATTTTTCACATTTCTGTTTTGTTTGAGAGAGAGAGAGAGAAAATCACTCTTATATCTACTTTATAAATTATGTTTATCATATTTTTGTTTCTGTAATGAATTTTGCTATCACTTTAATTAAATAGTTTTATACTACTAGGAGCAACTAAAAAAATATTACCTATATTTTTCATCATTTGTTATTGTTCTGTAAAAATAAACCTTTCATTAAATGCTTTTTATAAGAAATTTCTGCCACAGTTCTGACATTCTTATTGTTGCCTTTTTAAAGAATTTAAATATTGCTACAGATTGTTATAGATGAATTTTGATTAACTTTATTAGAAGCATATAGAATGCTATACAATATTTTAAAGAAATTATACAATTTTTATGTATTTTTATAATTAATTATACAGATAATTATTAGTTCGCATTAAATATTTTTGAAATTCTCTGAGCAAAAGATCTTAACCAAGAAGGTATCGTGCAAATCACTCTTAAAATAGCAATAAATACAAAAAGAAAAAAGAATTTGTGCTTTTCAAATTCAATCTTACAAAATAATGGTTCTCATAGCAGTCTTAAGTATATTAGAAAAATTATGTGTTTATTTCACATGTTACCTCAATAGAAAGAACAAAAAATGTGTGTGTAACTTTAAGTAAACTTAACATACTTTATTTCTTTGAAAATTTTTTTCACACTTTGAAGCACTTTAAATTAAATATTTAGAAATAATAGATTGTTTCATTTATTACTCAATAAAATTATCGTAATTCGTTATAATTACAAACAAAATCATCAAAATAAATATTAATTTACAAATATTAATTCATCATAAATTTCAATTTCGCGCTATTGTTAGGATCCTTTTAAGTATGGTAAATAATTAATGAATGTACTCAAAGGCTCATTAGTATTTTGTATTTTAAATGAACTACTACCGTTTTTCATAAGTGACTAAAGGAATTATTTTTATACGAGAGGCAAATAAAATTCTTTCATTTGAATAACAATGCCGATTGAAAATGTTTTAAGGTTACGGTACATTCAAGCTACGAAAACATATATTTAAATTTGTTAATCAACATGAAAGTTGATAAAACATAAATAAATAAAATAATAAACATAAATAAAATAGTTATAGCACAAATACAATAAAATATTTTTTTCACTTTATTTTACGCAATGATTAAAATACCTGGGCATTAAATCTGAAAAATCGAAAAGAGAATTTTGAAAGTGAAAATATAGTTACCTTTTTTGTTGTTTAACCGTTTTTGTTGTTCCGATTTTTGTCTTATCTAAAAGAAATTAGTTCGGAAGTCAAATTGACGCAAAATTTCCTCAGTTTTCTTCGAAAAGGGGTCTTTTTTTTCTGAAGGTCATTCTGCCCCATTCTTTTTCATTCATCCTTAAGCACGTCATAAATCTTGATCGTGTTTTTTATCACTTTTGTCCGATGTGTCGAAATTCTTCCTTAAAGCTCCTTCCCCCTTCTCCCATGGGACCAGCGTTGAGAACTCATGAATACTCTTTAAAAAAATAATTAACTATAGACTTGGAGGGGGACAGAAGACATCTGGCGCTTATGGGCCAGATCTTTCTCGGAACGGGAAGCAGATCCCTTGCTGACTGAATGCACATTCGGACTTTTGGTTGTTACAGAAATAAAAGAGAGCCGGGATAAATAAAATCTAATATTCTCTTTCACTGGACCACTTCTGAACAAAATTCCAACTGCCAAGCCTTCGTGTAGTTTCTTAGTGCGACGTTTATTACAGTCAATCAATCAGCAGACGAAGGGGGTATTTTCATTTACAAACAAATAACATTCTGAATTTATTTTTCCCATCTCAAGTGTTATCTATATTTCACTTCAAATGATCTATTTGTCGAACCGCTTTGAATGAGAAGTTTTTCCTGCTTTCTGTCCACATACCACTCTTTGTTTTCTCATTATTTTGAGTAACTTGACCAGTTTTTAAACTTTCTTATAGTGGGTTCTGAGATTCAGAATTCACACGGAAAATTGATATCGTTTGAAGCCAGTGACATACTATTTTATAAACGCAGAAGGGAACCCTTTAATATGACCATAAATAACATTTTACGAATTTTTGCTTACACACGTCCGGGGCCCCTGTAGCTAGGAGGGGGCCTGTATCATTGATACTGGCCCCCTGATAAGGCAGGCTACACCCCTGATGAGAAGGGATGTTCCTCAGAATTCGAAATCCATTCTTATTTTTCTCGAGCTATGTTGTGCTACCGGGAAATCGGGACTTATTTTATTTTTCAATAACTATTTAAAATTCAGCATATTTATTCAACTTATTATAAATTTTATTTTGAGAAATTCACAAAAATTTATCTTGATTGAAAGAATTATAGGTGGCCTGCGGCCGCCCCTTGTTTTGGCCACCCGCGTGCGGTGCACGCACTGCACACCTACTAGGATCAGCCCTGCAACTATCCAAACTATAAATGGAATTATTTAATAAGATATCTTTGATAATAGTCATCAATCAATTCAATCTAGTTTTCTATATTCCAAAAAAACTTAAATTACTGAAAGTTTACATTTACAGATCACTGGCGATGAAATATAGAACTAAAAAAGCTTACTTCAAAAAACATTTCAAAGGATAATAACTTTAGAAAATATATTTTATTGCCTAAACGTAAAAAGAATACATGTGTGTATTGTGCTTTGTCTTGAATAAATAATGCAAATTATGATTATCTCTTTAGCTCTATCTGAATACTAACGTAAGAAAAAAATGTTTTCGTTGTTTACTTAAAGATTTAGCGACCCAAATACCGTTTTTACGTTAAATAATCAGACATTTTGAGCAAAGCAAGGACACAAAAGTTTGACTTAATGTGGGAAGAACACAAATAATACTTACCACATCTTAACAGTTCCCTAATGAGAACTTGAAAACATTTCTACTTTTGTTACGTCTAATTGAATAGTTTGAGAATAAGAGAGACAAAAAAATTTAATGTTACGAAATTTACTTCTTCACAAGAAAGTCCAAAGATCTCTGATAATATAATCTGATCACATCGAAATTTCGTATATAAATTTTTTGATTTTATGACTGCATATAAGGAAATGAATGTTAACTCTAGGCCAAAGGGGGCATTTATACGGTGCTCACACAAGTGGCATGTTTAAAATTTCTAAGTATTAAGGCTGTTGTATTTTTTCTCGTAATCATTTACACAGTTTTAAACAACCACTATTAATAATGTCGTCACGATGCACTCAAATTCCTTAAAGAAAATGGATGCCTTCGAAAGAGGTTGAATATTTGAGAAGAGTAAAATGAGTTACTCATATATATATCAAGCACGATCTCACGTAAATTTTTGAATCATCTGCCTTTAAACCTTCAACATCGGCTAAGTCATCAGGAATGGTGTCAAGCCTGATCATCATAACAGTAAACAGACATCATGACAAATATTTTTTTAGCAAACTGTCACCATACAGTCTCCAATGATGAGCTCACTTTAGCCCTAAAGTAGATAACCAATAAGTGTGTATGCGGAGGATACTGGACAACCGTTCCCAAGAAGACTTTGTTTTCAGACGAATGCAACCATAAATACTGGTGTACTGATCTGAGGTTCTATCTCTTAGGATAGAATGTCATCCACTAGTAGTCCTATGAACAACTCAATTCATAACAATTACACCTAACAATAATTTTGATACAGGATATTTGGTCATTCTGGCGCCATTTCTAAAAAATGATAATGTCAGGACATATTACTCACATATATATGGATTGCACCCATACTTTAGCCGACAGTGACACCAGATCTTTCGCTAATTGAATGTACATATAATACAGTAAGATGTTACAGATTAAAGCAAACAAGTTATTGAATATCTTGAATAACAAATAAGTAATTCTTGGCAAAATTCTTATTAGTCTGAGTTTAGAATTCAACCTGTTGGTGTCTAGCCGTATACAAGGATTCATTACAGTCAAGGGAGATTTCACCAATTTCTAATAAGATATATGAGCATTTCATTTTGATATACATGCAGTTTCTATTTATTGATACAATATATACATACGTTTGAAATTGTAAACATTTTGATATGTTTTATGCTTACAGAATTTTTTTCAAGCTAAACAGACTCTTTCTTCATTTTTATACAGAAGCGTGGATTATAAAATAAGGTTTTGTTGCCATTTCATTAGTTTGTGTGTGTGTATGATAGTCTCTCTGTAAGTTTTTAAATGCGACTTAATTTCTAAATTAAAAAGTGTTTAGGAAACATAATCTTTCTGCTTCACTCACGAGTTAGTTACTATATGTTTTTCCAACATTGTTCATGATCCTCAACTAACCTTGGTTGAGGATCATGAACGGTATTTCAAAAACATATTTTGTTATATACTTTATACACTCCATAACATAAAAACGACGAACTATGGAGTTGAGAATGAGATGAAAGGGCGTATGCACATACCTTACAATAGAATATGTTTGCAATCTATATACGTCTTTATATCAACAATCCGATGTGTAACTGGGACACCAGTAATAGCAATAATCATTGAAAGGAGTCTCAATGAGCGGGGGCCAGATCATGGAAGCTATTGTGTTGACTGCTCCTTACCATTGCACACCACCAATGATAACAGGCGCATTCAGCGTGGTATCACTGGATTGGAATAAAATAGTTTTTAGCGATGAATCCCTGTGGCCACGGAAGCCTAGTGGTTATGAACTCGTGACTGAAATGTTACGGGTTAGAGTCCTAATGCTAATGAAAGCCCGCTGTGTAGATGAGGTCGAGGCTCAATGGGCTCCCATTTGTGTGATGTGGTAGCTAAGAGAGAGGGTGCCAGCACAGACGTCGTCCTCATCACTTGACAGAGGCTCAAAATTACACGAGTTCCGTCGCCAATAGCAATAGTGTTGATTTATAGTGCGGTGTTAATATTATTCTCCCTCACTCTCGCATTGATCCCGATGACTAGCAAAGATGTGTCTAGAGACGTCTAGAACTTCGTTTGGATGTTCCCTGGAATGTCGCCCACTATGCAGCTCTACAAATAGGTTTTAGGGTATAAGGTGCTATTTTATTTGATATCTAGACGTGAGACTCTCACCCGTATTTTCATGAAGAATTTTTCAGTCAAACTTTGTAATTAAAAAATATATTATTATTTATAGCTTCCTGGTTTAAGTAATTTAATATTGAGAATTAGTAAATCTACCAGGAAAAAAAGATAGAGTGTCACAACACACAACTTCAGTGCATAAATTTTTGTATATACCGGTTGATTCATAAATAGTGTGACCAATTTTAGAGGATCATAAATTTTTATTGAATAAAAGTATTTACATGGAATTTTTAATGTGGTTTCCTCTAGCACAGTACACTTTTTGTAAGCAATTTGGTTAAGCTAAAAGAGTTTTTTCGATCGTTTTTGGGGTATTTTTCCAACTCCCTCTTAAAATGCTTTTTAAGCCCATATGAAAGGTTCTTAATTTATGTCTATTTAATTGGGTTTTTTTTTAAGTATCCCCATAAAAAATAATCGCAAGGAACACAAACAGTAGATAGTGATAGTGAAATGGCTGAAAGATTAAAAAATATATGTTCTACATTTTTTAATCTTTCAGCCATTTTATAGTTGATTTTGCTGTATGATTTATTGCAGAATCTTGGGGAAAAACAAAGTTTCCTTGAGGGTAAGGGCGTTTACTTTTTTTGATCAAGTGTTTCAAAACCTTATTCTGATAGTATTTAACATCAGTTTTAATGTTGGTTCTACAAGAAAATGGTTTTGTTAAGCCTTGAGAGGACATTTCCGTCCATGCCATAATACCTGACGGCCAACTCGCATTTTTCAAAACAACTGCATCTTTGCAACGTTTTTTGCTTGAAATATATTGAGGCTTCGTTTTGACAGTTGTGAATGACAGATGAAACAGTGCTTCATCAGAAGCTATCCATGTTTTGTATGTACCTTTGTGCAACATTAAATACAGAGGCCAAGAACGTTTTCTTCGGTTTTCTATGGTCTTAACAGACATTTGAAGACAAACTGGAAAACTTACTTTTTTATACCCAATTTTCTTTATCTGACGATAAATTGTCGATTGTTATATCCATAGTTTCTTTGCCATAGTTTTTTGAGGCAAAGAATTTTCTACAGAAATAATTCCTTTCAATTTTTTTTTTTTTTTCATTAAGGACTTCATTTCGTTCACATTTTTTCCCTGGAGCCTTTGATTGCGAGCCAAATTTTATTTCTTTTTGAAGTTTAGATAGTAATACAATAGAAAAATGTTTTGTTTTTTTTTTATTTTATTTTTAAATACTTTATTATTTACAGAATTTCAACAATCAACCTTCAAAAGCTATAAAATTTCGTTCCAGGTTTGAGGATTTAATTTCAGTATTGTAATTTACTCCCACTAATAAAAATGGTTAGATTAGTAATTTAAGGTATCCGACTACGTTCGAAACCGTGATTTTAAAAAAGCACATAAATGGATAATTTTCATGATATTTAGAGTCACTCAGGTTAGAATACATGCATAAAATTGTTTTAAGGACATTTTGACAAAAAAAATTATTTAAATACACTATTTTGGCAAAAAAAAAAATAATTCAGAATAATCTTTTTCAAAATGTTCTCCTTTTGTGAAAACTGCTTCTATTATAACAATATTTTGCCTGTATATAGCTCAGACCTCTGTACAAAGGCTCAACAAGAATAATTGAAAAATTCACATTATTTTCAGAGTTACCACCAATTGAAATAATTATTGGCGTTTTTTTTCTTAAAATTGCTCCCCTCTGTTGTCTTAAAATATGGATAAATCCACTTCTAAGTTATATATTTCAAAAATTCTAGTTGAGAATCTGTAGAGAGGCTTGAGCTATGTACAAATAAAATATTATAATAGAAGCACTTTTTAACAAAAGGAGGACATTTTGAAAAAAGATTATTCTAAGTTAATTTTTTGCCAAAATATTGTATTTAAATAATTTTTTTTGTTAAAATGTGCTTAAAACAATTATATACATGTATTCTAATTTAAGTGACACTAAATATCATGAAAATTATCCATTTATGCGCTTTTGCAAAATCACGGTTCCGAACGTAGTCGGATACCTTAAATGTTTCATTTTTCAAACAAAACCAGTAGTAAGACGATAGAAATTCATCATAAACAGTTATATGCTTTTAAAATTAGTCACACTAGTTTTGAATCACCCGGTACTTCATTATTACATTCATATATTTATCTTGTAAACCTATAAGAATATTCCTATTTTTGTTCAAATTTCTATTGAATCAAATATTTCCATAGACAAACAATCCGACTCCATTGAATTCTAACATATTTATATTTATGCACAGAAAAAAAGTACCAAGTTAAAAAGACTAAATAATAAATTATTTTTATTCTTTCTATATTTTTCCTTCTTTTTTAGGGGCAGCAGTTGCGGATGAGAAACTCTCCCGTTTCAAGCCGTCTTCACTCATTCGAAACTTTCTGAAGCCTCGAAAAGTCAATTTGTTTTCTGGTTGTCCTGCCAATACTCAGTGCTCTTTCATTTTGTCCTGTTGGTGGACTGGAGACTCAGTGGGTACTTCATGTGGACCTTTCTTTTTTTGTTGTGGCAGTCAAGATAGCAGGGATGACCATCACGTTAATCAACTTTATTATGGGCCCGTTAGGAATGACCCACGTACGTATATTACTTCTTTTAATTACTCTCTTGCTGATTCAAACTTAAGAATCTTCTTACGAAATTATTAAAGGAGATAAGCTCTGTTCACAATTAAAATGTATTACAGGGTGAGTGCAAATGACGGACCCAATTTTAAAAAATCACATTTTCGAAACTACTGCATATATTACAATTATTGACACATGAGTGTAAAAAGAAACGTATCAAGTTTTTTTCCCCCATAAATGAACCACAGCACATTTAAGATCGATGGGATTGAAATCCAAACATGGCGATAATGACAGAGAAGAGTTTTTGCGCGTTGGAGTATGCACGAGTTTTTTCAGTAATTTCGGTGCAACGCGCATTTAAAAATCGCTACGGGAAAGGATCACTAACCAGCAAGAGAATTCTGAGATGGTTTCATAAATTTAAGAAAACAGGTTGCTTGTGTAATAAGAAAAACAGTGACTGGCCAAGAGTCTCGTTGGAAAAAGCTGTGGAGAGAGTGAGGTAGAGTTTTGTTCGAAGTCTACGAGAGTTGCCACCTGTGAACTTAAAATGCCCCAGTAGACAGTACGGAAAATTTCACGAAAAAAATTTAATTTAAAGCTGTATCATTTGCAATTGACACAACAAATAACAGAAGACGACAAGTATGCATTTGTGCAGCATTACGAATCAACAATAATCTATAAACTACTAACAAAAATCTCGTAAAATAAGGAGGAAGGGGATTTGTTAGTCTTCTCATGCACAAAAAATGTTATTTACGAAATTTTCTCTGTGTGGGGGAGAGGAATTGATGGATGCTTTTTCACAGATTATTCTTTTAATTTGAAAGATCTTTACTTCCTAAATTCTCTCTGAGAACTTCGAATCTCATAGAAAAGTTTAGATAAGTTATTTGAATTAAATTTATTTTTAGTCCATTTTTTTATTTATTTATTTACTGTAATAATGCGTTGATTCCTAGATAGTGATGATGTGATATCCCGCATTTGTACGACGATAAAGTGACCAAATCTCAATGTGATCCTAAGCAAAATTCTTTGTTTGCTTTTAATATACTTGGAATTTACTCATTTAAACTATTTATAAAGTAACTGATCCTAACAACTGTATTATATCAAGATTGTCCTGAGTCATGTCGATATTTCCTATAATCTAACACAGGGATCGGCAATCTTTTAGCTGTGGTGTGCCATACCAATCTACCTAAAAGATTCACCGTGACACACAGTAGAACATTTTTGAAACAATTGAATTATCGCGATAATGCATGTAGATTTAGAGAATAAGGTTAATAATATTGGTGTATGTGTGTTTACAGTTTTATTATACATTTATTTTGCATCATTTAAAGATATTTCTTAACGTAAAAATAAAAAACATAAAATATAACTATTTCTTCAGAAAAAATTAAAATTATACATACTATGCATTTTTAAACATATTTATTAAAATAAGAAATAGACAACATAAAGTATAAGTACTTCCCTTCATTATAGTTAAATAAAAAGATAAATAAAAAAATTTTAATGCGAACCTAGGGCTTGCACCTCTTTACTTTCACATAGCATAATCAGGTGCATAATTTGTGACTTTCAATTTGTGCATTATTGTGCATTCAGTTTTTAAACAATTTCTTTGCGGACTCGGAATATTTTTCATATGAGGAAAGATTTTTTTTAATTAGATATGTAAAACCAAAAGCGGAAAGCAGACTACATGCAATTTTATCTGTTCAAATAATAAAATCTCTCCAGTAATGACATTCAATAATTTGAAATATAGCTGTAAGTTTAGAGTTATCTTTCAGATTTTTTCATAATTCGTAAATATCCATAATTCTTAATATGTTTCTAAAATAAGGTCCATTACAAATCTATCAACTTCCATCCACTCAAAATTGACAAATTTTTAGAGTAGTGTAGAGCACCACTGAGAATAGTACCATACGCCACATGTGGCACGTGTGCCATAGGTTTCCAACCCCTGGTCTAACAGATCCAGGCTTTCTGTTCATCGATGGCAATACACACCCACGCAAAACCACTGAAGTTCAGATTCTAACTGAGGCAGATATTTAACATATGACACAGCATGAATATTTTTCGAACTTAAATTTCGTACAATTGGTGTGTCATTTTTTAGAAAAAATAGTAAAATAACTAGAAACTGAGAATTATTAGAAACTGACTGCTGTTATAAAGTCCTGTTCTAATTCCCATTCTAGATATAAATAAAACAAAATTATTTTTTTCGTTCTCAAAATATTTATTAAATCAATAAAAATTATCTCACGTGATATTTCATATATATCAAATTTAAATAGAATTCTGTGAGGCATAAATTTTATATTTATTTTATTTAATATAATTAAAACGATTAATTTCTTTTCTTTCTACCATTTCAAAAAAGTTACCTTCTTTTGGCTGTTTCCGTTAACCTTACAAAATACTGGGTGAATTGAACAAATTTATTAACTTACATTGCTAGAAGATGCACAACACTCAAATAGTAATAGACTTCATAATTTCGAACCGTGGTCAAATTACAACGACGACATTTGAGGTAGTATTTCACTTTTCAAACTTCCACACTGCCCCCTACCCTATGTGACTGCAGTAAGCCAAGTAGTCGCTAACGTGAACTAGCGATTGACTTTGTTTCCGTCCATTCGTAAATTCAAATCCTTGTGCCATTGAAGATCTGCCGAGTAGAAGGTTTGATGCTCGTTACCGAGGCTCAAAATCTTCACGTTGACGTGGTGGGGAAATTTTCAGATGTGGTCCTCTCCACTTGATAAAGCATCAAAATAAGAGTCTTTCACCAATAGTAATCATGCAGCTTCAAAGAATGACGTAATAAAAAAATAAAGCACCCTATCCTGTGAGGATATTAGTAACCTTTTGAATTTACGTGAAGGGTGTATCTTTATTCCATGTGACAGCCTTTAGTGGAACAGAATCCGAACATGCGACTCATTTAGAACGTCAGCAGTAACAAATTTTTCAATCTTAACCTCTGTTCAGAGTGTACTACTCCTTGCTTATACCGATGATATGGTAATCATTTCTCGTACTACAAATGCTTTGGCAAAGGAATGTCTAGCCCTTAAGAAATCTGCAGAAAAGTTGCATTTAATTATTAGTGAAGACAAAACTAAAAAAAAAAAAAAAATACATGGCCATTATAAAAACTCCAGTAGGTTTTAAATATCTGCAAACTGAAAATTATAAGTTTGAAGTGGTTAATAATTTTGCCTATTTAAGCTCCAACATTGGCATTCTAAACGACATTGATGCTAAAATTAAAAGCGTATTATTGATGAGAGAGAGAGCTTTCTTAAGGTCAAAATTGATTAAAAGTCACACAAAAATTACGCTATATAAAACAATCATCAGGCCAGTACTTACCTATGAATCTGAAACTTGGACTTGGACTAAATCACAGACTGAACATCTAGCCATCTTTGTGAGCGAAAAGTTCTTAGATATATCTTTGGTGTTGTGAAAAATTTATTGTGGAGACAATGACATAATTTTGAATTATATAACTATTTAAGGAAGCTGATGTCATTAAATCCATCAAGATTGGTCGTTTGAGGTTTGCGAGCTGCATCTGCCGTATGGACCCCTCTTCATTGACGTTCAGAATTTTCAATCACAAACCTATTGGAACTAGAACTAGGGGTAGGCCCAAACTGAGATGGGCTGATTGTGTGGAGGATGATTTTAAAGTTTTAAGAGTGACTTATAAGAGAACTGTTGTTATCGGAATGGAAGAAGGTTCTTGGGAAGGCCTTGGCCCATCCAGGGCTGTTGTGTTAATAGAAGGAGAAGAACCTCTGTTAAACTTATATTTTCTTCTTGTCTTATGTAAATTAATCGAAAGTAGTTAACTACACGTAATTATAAGAACATGAAATTGAGTAACAATTATACTTTTAAAATTATTCCTTTTTATGAAAATGTGCTAATTTATTTATTCATAGCATTGAAATTTCTGTTTTACACTTTTATTTTATTCGTTTAAGGTGAATAACAAAATGTTTTAAGAATCCATTTACGATTCTGCGCATATAAATAATCACAATCCCACAATTAGAAATTAAAAATATCGAAACTATAATAAATAAAATTGAACAAAACAACTAAAAATACTCCAAAAATTGCAAGATCATGACTAAAATTGAAAGTATAACAGAACACGAAATAAATGAAACAAAAATACAATGGTATGAAGAATTAATTTTAAATTGAATTTTTACTTTGAATGCATAGATAACGAAAACTCTATAAATCTTTCCACAATGCACTTGGAAAGTATATTTTTCACAATAAAATAAATAAATATTCTTTTTTATTTTCAATAGCCTATATCTTCCCCTTGACAAATTAATAAAATCATGGTACACAAATTTTCTAAAGATGTCTTTCAAAATGCTGTTTAAAGATTTGGAAAAAATTTTCTATTAAATTTTAAAATAGTAATATTTTTCTATACTACACTATCTTCAAATATATTTGTTTCGTTACGCATTTCTTCTTTCTATCAACATTTAAGCGTAACAGGTATTACTTACTTATGGAAATGTCTTATGTATCAATAAATAATACGAGCGGATGAAGTTTACTATAGGATATACTCTCGTACTATTATGCCTAAGTAGAACACCCTTGTTAGTCATTTTATTCATAAAAATCAGCTTTATGTTGCTTACTCTTTTCTGTAGTTGAACAGAATTGCAAATACCTTTACTGGAGAGAACGAACATACTGATAACTGAATATAAATATTTCTTTATTATAATGTACTGTTAACTTTAATGTTTTGTTCCCTTAAATAACGAAGAAAAAGACTTTATGGCACAAAATTGCATTTTAAAAACTATTTAAAAACATTTATCACATTTAAGCAAAAAGTAGCCTTAATCTTATAATTTTTTCCCTTGGACTGTTGCAATACAGAAAAGTGTAATATTTCGATCTATAAACCATAGTTTTTATTGTACTAGCAATAACTAAAACATGCTTTAAAAAAAATAAAAAATAATCTACTATCATGCGAATTTAAATTCATTGTCTATACATCATTAGTAAAAGACACTGTATTACTCTTAATAATTATTTTTTTTAATTTTTTAAAGCAAGTAAAATAAACAAATGATTGCCTATTTATTTGAATGTATTCACAGACGAACTTTTTTATAAAAAAAAAAGTGTTGTTTTGAAAAATCTATTTAGAATTGTTTTATATATATAGTACAAGAAAATAACACAAATTCTATTTATTCACATCATAATTCAAGATGTGTGCTCTTAAGAAAATTATTGCTCCTTGAAAATGAAAACAATTAATTACATTTTGCATAACTTTTGACGCTTTTTTTTTCGTGAAAATAAATCATTTTAGTTTAAATACTCAAAACGAAATTGTTTTTTAGTTTTTGTATCAGAAAATATAATTCATTCGCTTCTAAAACTCAACTTCTATGGAAAAAAAAGGAAGTTAATAGACAGTGGCGTAGCTGGCTCTAAGGGGGCCCTGTATCAAAATTCCTTTGGGGCCTGTTTTTAGAAATGAGAACCCCGGTAGTAGGACTGTAGTTACTCACGTTGGGGCCCCTGTAGCTTGGGGCCCCCGTATCATTGATACGGCTGATACGGCGGTAGCTACGCCCCTGTTAATAGAGCTTCAGCGAACGTTTGAGAAATAACTGCTGAGAGAGGAAGGCTTCGAATTTGTCGTTACATGTATTTCTTTTCATACTGTCTAAAATGTATTATTTTTTACAGTGTGTGGTAGAAGTTCTTCTTCAACAAGCCGAATCGTTGGAGGTGAAGATGCAGCATTCGGGCAATTTCCCTGGCTGGTAACACAACTAAAAATTTTTATACTTTTAAAAGGGCATCCATTACAGGATTTATATTTTATAAAGTTAAATAAGAAGAGTATCGAGAAAACATTTCGGAATCTTTAAAGGGAAATTTCAACCATAAAAATTAGCCATAAAAACGGTTCTACTTTTAAAATATCAGATTGGTTCAACATGTAAATAAAAAACTAATTGCACTTTCTGTAATAAAAAAAAAAAAAAAAAAAAAAAAAAAAAAAATTCAAATTTTCGTCATTTACAGTGGTCCAGAAAAGTTTCGTACACTTAACAATGTCCAATAAAATTTAATGTTTTCTACTAATAAAAATTAATACATCGGAATTATAACTTTTTTATGATATTTACATTTTGTTCTTAACATAATATCGTAATCAATTTTTAAAACACATAACGTAACTATTATTTAAAAAAAAATAATAATCAAAAAGCTACTAAAAAATTACACCACAAAAGTCTTTGTACACTTAAAGATGTTCTTGCGAAGGGGTGTAAATCGGTTTCAGGATTAGGTAATTTGGTGTTTTTTTATGGTATCTTGAATCGTGAGGTCATTTAAATATTTTTTTTTAATTTTTTTAAATTATCCGTTCAAAATTTATTTATTGGAGGTGGCTTCATTTGCTAACGAGATAATGACGCCATGTGCACTGTTCTCAATGTACATAACTGGTGTCTCTAAAACTGTACCCAAATTCTAAAAACACGTATTAAATCACTTAATTTGAGCCTAGTAAACATACTTGGGGAGAGTTTGATTTTAAAAAAAGAAAAAAGGGCATATAAAAAACAAAATATGAAGCAAAATCAATAATCACAGAAGAATAGAGAAACATCGATGCAGAAATTTAAAAAAACTGATTAAATCTATACCAAGACGTTTAAACGTTGTTGAGAAAACTAAAAGATATCCTGCTTACTAAATTTTAAAAATAAATACAATATTTAAAGCTATGTTGAGATTTTTTTCAAGTGTACGAAGACTTTTGGGTCATAATTTTCTAGTAGTTTTTTGATTATTAATTTTTCAAAATAATAGTTATACTATATTTTAAAAATTGATTATTTTATTATATTAAGAACAAATTGCAGATATCATAAAGAAATTACAATTCGGATATATTAATTTTTATTAGTCGAAAACATTAAATTTTGCAGGAAGTTGTAAGAATGTACGAACACTTATGTGGTCCACTGTATATACGGAAAAAGAGTAATTTATGCTCTGTAAAAGAGAAAAAATACTTAGAACTGAAAAATTACATTATCAAACTTTCCAGATAAAGTGCTTTGTATTATTAAAAACATTTTGAAAGTAGAATTTTACAGAATACAGTTATTCAAAAGAGGTAAAAAAAAATTAGATAAGGCCGTAAGAAATTAAAGTAAGGGCTTCCAAACTTGATGGAACTTCTTAAGAATCTATGGTAAAATCAAAATGTGTCAAATAAGAAATTTGAATATTTTTAACAACATTTGTAAACATCGAATTTTTTCATTCCATACTTTAGAAAAATAAATATAACCCCCATAAAAATGGAATTCAACAATTCAAAATTAAATCTTAAGAAATGCATAAACTATCAATTAAATCTCTAAAAAGCCTTGTAATTTTGTTTCTTTTCTGTAAGTAAAATCGAACTTATATATTCTACTATGTTGCGCTTTTATTTTGATATTGTATCAATAACTAAGTATCGTTTGGTGTTATTTATGTGTAGATATTTTGAGTAAATGAATTTAATTTTAGAATAGTAGAATAGAGTGACATAAGAGAAGCACATTCAACGGTATTAGGAAAGTAAAAAAAAAAAATCTTCCTCTATTATAAATACTAAATTTTTGTAAAGCTAAAATATTAAAATTATTGCTTTTTACGTTGCTTTTTAGCTATCAAATATGAAAATGAATCTTGAATTAGAAAAGAAGCAATCATTCAACGAAGTCATCACAAACACACTTGATAGGATTTTTAAAAAAATGTTCGTGCTTAATTTAAATGGGTTTTCTTCCATTAATTATGGAACTAAATTTACATCAAAATTTTCTGATATAACTCACAAATTATCAAATAAACTTAATCACCTACAATTTTTCTAACAAAATCATTTTAATTTATCTGAATAAAATTTATAAAGTATTTAATAAATTATTTTGCCGAGAAAAAAAATTGCTTCATTTTATATTTAATGAAGGACAATTATTTTATTCATTACCTCACAAGGAAATAATTTTCAGGTAAAAAAAAATAAAAATAAATTAAACATTTTTTTTTTTCGTAGTCGAAAATAAAAAAGATTTTCAAAGAAAAACTTGCATGGAGTTGCATTTATTTTACACCATTTTGTTTAAAAATCCTTAAATAAATAAATTAAAAATTTGTTTTATTCAGATAAATTATACTTTAATATTATATAATTGGACTATAAAAATAAATCAAATTATAAATACACACATCAGACGAAATCATTTAAAAAGCAATTTTTCAGTATTAGGTTCAGTAGTCAATATCATAACTACATTAACACTGTTAGAGAAATGTATGGAACTTAAGAAATATATGAAATAATAAGAGGAAAAAAAATGTTGTTTCAAAATAACAGTACATGATTATGTAATTGAAATATTTAAAGCTATTGTTTTACAGGCCTTTATCCAGGTTGGGGGTAGTCGATGTGGTGGAGCATTAGTAGCTTGGAGACATGTGGTCACAGCAGGACACTGTGTAGCAAAGTAAGTTTCAAAAGGATTTTTATTAGGTAGTATAAACTTCAGAAAATATATACTATTTTAAAAATGTTCAATTTCTCTCCGTTAATTTTCAGAAATTTTTAGAAAAAGAAAAATATTTTAAATGTTTCTTTCATTATGATCTCTTAATTAATAACTTTATATGTAAGATAGTACAGAATAAGAGTATCAATATTAAACTATAAACAAATAATCCGTTGTTTTTCAGAAGTTCAAAATAAAAGATTTAATGGAGAAAAAATTACAAATTTCTGCAAACTACTCCGCTTCTCGCACATTTATATCTCTTGCTACATAAATATTATCGATAAATTCAATTTAAAGTACTAACGCCATTTTGTTTCAATAAACTTGATATATTTCACGTATTAAAGTTAATATTCACGATTTTATCGGTAAACAATAGTTCTCAATAAATCAGAATTTTTTTTCCTAATGGGCTGCATATTGGCACAACTAAGTCTTTGCAGGTATGGCAAATCCTCAAATGGGAGAGCCATTTCATGGTGGCACCGTCTAGTGGTAGCTCTCACAACCGAATTTGGACGCTTGAATTATTTCTAATTCAAGCTCTCGTCGAAAGTTAAATATTGCCGTGATTTATTTTTGCCGAGAGTACCAGAGCCAGATTGGTACTCAAGGAATCTTTTATATGCCATATAATCATATGACATACGAGCCAATGAATTTCGCATCCAGTCGGGATTGATCTCAAGATCTTGGGCTTATACGAAGTGGGTACGCTACCTTTAAGCCACCGAACCGAAAATCAGAAATATTTTATTTATAAGTTCCTTGCTTCATCATATTGATTTTAATATTAGCCATTTTTACAAAATTTTTCCCCTTTTCCACTTATTATATATATGAATATATATAATAAAGCTTTTTTCATGATAGCTGTAAAATGGACATCATATTAGAAATAGCTGCATCAAACGTATATATATAAATTTGCCTTTTATACAGGAAAATTTTGAAAAAGAAATTTCAAAAAACTGCTTTACACAATTAATTTTAAATATATTTCTTTGAGATATAGACTGCGTATGCTAGTATATTACTCCAATCTTTAACATTCGCTAAGTTATTTTATTTTATTTCATTACTTTCATTATAGAATTCGTCAGCTCGGGGGCTTAGAGGTAGTTGATGGTTCGATTCCAATTGGAGCCGATAGATTTTCTGGATGCGAAAATTTTAGGCACGCATTTCATTTGATTATATGGCATGTAAAAGATCCCTTAAGTATCAACTCGGCTCTGGCACTCTTGACAAAATTAAATCACGCCAATAATTAGCATCCTACGAGAGTTTGAATTGATTTAATTCAAACTTCTAAATTTGGTAACCGAAACCACCACTAGATGGCGCCACCAACCAAAAACTTCCACTCTTGGGGACTTTCCGTGTCTGCAAAGGCTTAGCTGCCAAATTTCAGCCCATTTGGAAAAAAAATTCAATATAAAATACGATGACCGTAATTGCAAACGAAACAGTATAATTTAAATTTTATTAGGTTTCGTCAAAAAAAAATTCTGGTAACGACACGCACACAGCTTAAGAAAATTAAAAATAATACCTCAAACTAGCAACTTACTTTGAAAATTTTTAAGTTTCCTAAAGCTTAATTTAAAAACGAGTTACAATTAAACTCTTAAATTGAGTTTGACGAAACATTTAAAAAGTTTACTTGCAGTTACTTATTTCCGCAATAAACTATTTGTGTTTGATAATTAGAATGATCTCTCTCTTAAGTTATTTAACATACTCCACAAATTAATTATCCTATTATATCTTATTCCGGCATTTTGATCAACTTCAATCTTCATTTTCATAGTTTTGAATCTATAGATATATAATTCTATATAATTTAACAAATACCAGTTCGTGTTGTATAAATAATACAAGTTCTGTATTGTCAGTATGTGATTAAAAAAAATTTAAATATTTCAAAATTTAAAGCAAAGTATACTTATTCCTGTGTTTCAACCAGAATTTTTTTTAATTATAATTAGCAGAAAAAACATAAATAAGCTATATTTTATTGATCGTTGAAGATCATTTGTACAAATTCTAAAGTTATTTAAAAGCGTGAAAACTTAACAGTTTTGATCCATTTATATTGCTACGACCCATTACAATGAAATAATATTGTATTTCATTAAGACACAATAAATTCCCTAAGAGCATTGTACCTTTAAATACATAGATGAACAAATCATAAAAATCCTTTACCTTTTAAATTGAACAAATTACTTAAGGATAATTATTTTTGATAAAAATTCTTTAAAGAAGAAAGGAAATACTTTTAATTAGGAAAGTTTTCTTCGTAACCAAAAGCTCAAAACATTTAAAATAAAAACACAGTAAACTATGTGATGCTGTGGTATAAACATTAACTGTCCTTAAACGTGCATTTTTTTATATTGGAAAAGTTTCTTTTTTTAATTAGTATTTTTCTTTTAGGACTCAACACAATCCAGGTAACATTAAAGTTACTCTGGGGGATTATATTCTCAATTCTGATCTGGAAGGATTACCAAGCGAAACGTTCGGAGTGGACGAAGTAAAAGTGCATCCCAAATTTCGTTTTACACCTCAGGCAGATCGTTTTGATGTTGCGGTGCTACTGCTGGACAGAGCGGTTGAATATAAGTTTAACATGAAACCAATTTGTCTACCGGAGAAAGGAACAGATTTTTTAGGGAGTATTGGTTACGCAGCTGGTTGGGGTGCTTTAGAACCAGGTATTTATCTATTCTTCTAGGTTTAATTCAAAATGCGTGCTCTTGTAGTTTTCTCTTAAATATATTACTTAAGACTGTATATAGTTTCGATGCAAGAAAAAATAACTCTTAAAATAAAATATCCATAATTAAACTAGTATTTTATATGCAAATGCAAGTTAATTTTAAAAACTCTGAAAATGAAGTGATTTTTTAGGATTCATTTCTCAGATTCATATGAATGAATATTTGCGACCCAATTTTCAATCATAATTTTCATTGCCCCCACCCCTCCTCCATACAGTAACAATGTATTGAATTCGATAATATACTTTGACGTAAAGCTACAATTCGACTTTAATTATAAACCGTACAAATTAACAGTATAAGTATAAATTTTGTAATATTATATATGACAAGAACCCATGGAGTCACTGGTAATTATTAAACTTGTTCTTAACTTAGTATTGTTAAAATAATTATCAAATACATTGTATAGTACTGTTGCATTTATAAGTGTATTATACCAGTGTAAATGTGTATTCTGTTTTTTTATTATGTCAGGATGGGTTGTTTTTTTTCTTTCCTTTGGTAAATTAATTTTTTTAAATAATAATTTGTTCTTGACATTTTAATATGCTCGCGCCCTCCACCTTGGGCTAGGCGTGCCCCACAGTTTGAGATTGATTGATTGATTGAGTTTGGGGTTTTTTGGCGCAAGAGCCAATTCTGGCTATACTCCCACAGTTTGAGAAACGCTGGTACAAGGTAAAATCAGGACAATAATAACATTAAGAATAGAATTTCGTGGAGAACTCAAAAGATTATTTGCTAACGAATATTTACAATATAAATGATCTTGAGTAGCCAAGAACATAATCCTGCCTCCCTTTTTTAGTGAATTTTTAAGAGAAAATGATGAAATAGATCATAAAAAAAAAAAAGATGAGTTGTTAAAACCGTTATATGTGTGAACATCTTCGGTGTATGCAGAAAAACTTTGAGAAATATTTCCCTTCATATTTTAGTGCGGAAAAACTAATATGGTTCTGATTTAACATTCTGAATTAATGAGGAAAATATTACTCATTTGCCATTAAAGTCACAAGAAGCCGAGTTATCAAATGATTCGAGGCTGAAAATTGATTTTAATACGAAGCCCTTAGAAGATTTTTGGCGTGGGGTTCAGTGATTTCTAAAATTACTATAAATTTTCTTTTACCTGTTTCTTCGACAAATTTACGCATGACATTTTCGTTTTTAACCACCATTAAACCCTAGTGTCGATCAAATCTAAAGAATATTGAAGAAGTGCTTCGTCCTGCGATGTCGACTATTTTGCAAAGATTTCATAATATAAGTAAAAATAAACAGGCACACCCTTCCCATTGATAATTAATCCTTGTATCTGCAAATAAGTGGGTTTTCTCAGTAATGACCGTGACCTTCCAAGTTGCTACACATAAAGGACAGAATATAACTAAATTTTTAATTAACCCAAATGATTGCATTTATTTTTATTATTGTATTATATTTTAAGTCTGTTACTTAGTTAAAATATACACATTGTTCTATATCCTAAAATTAAAAATTGCAATTTATGATCTAAAACTGTATAATAGTATATTACAGTACACAAGTGAAGAAACTAACAGTTTTATTCTCGCATGTGTCGGATTTGTGGAATGCTAATGGGTCCCACAAAATTTCAGGAAATATGGGCTCATATCAAAAATCCTTTGCCACACCTATTAGTCACATGATTTTCTTGAATTACGACTAGAATACTCCTAACTAACTGGCTCAATTTACTATGTAATGATGATTGAAACGGAAAAAGAAGAACATTAAGGGAAAATTACTTTTTGTTCACTCATTGTAAGGCCTTTGAGACCCACAGTTCCTTCACTCATTGTAAAGCCTTTTAGACCTACAACAGCCTTCCTTATTTCGTACGATGGATCTTTGGTGCAATCCAAGACTTGACGAATCAGACTTGACAACTCACGAGTTGACTTCAACGGTGCCAACAAAGGAACTCACTACACAAGCCATTTACCGTGGTTCACACATTAATTTTGATAATTCGTGTGTATTGATATTAATATTGATTAATTTTTCTTTATAATGTTTTGGTAAATAATACAACATATTATCTTTAATGTCCTCACTCCTCTTAGAAAGGGCCACAGATCGAGGATCACAACTGAAATTTAAAGAATAAACTCTACATTATAAATAAATTCATGTTGCACAAGTTACAATTCAATCTAATTCAAAATCGTTGCAAAAATTCATCAAACACTACATCCAGGTTAAATTCAACAAATGATTTTCTAAACCAAAATTATAGCCTTACAATACAATAAATATTTGCTTGCATATAGAAAGTATATATCACATTCTATAAGAAAGGTTGATTAGAAACACTCAGAGTTGAATATTAGGTATATAGATTTTTACTACTTTCTTTGTGCTTTCGATTACTCGAATACTGAACATTTATCATATTTATAAATTACAAAAATAATTCATTCATTAAATCTTCAACATTTTGAATAGAATAATTTAAGTGTTCAACAGAAAAGAAGTATTGGTGCATTGATTGAGAGAAGGGGAAAAAACTGGAATAACATTAAAATTTATAATTGTTCTACATTATAAATTCAATAACGAATTATGAAGTGAATTCATACATATATTAAACATTTTAGATAGCATTTTTTTTAAAAAAATACATATTTGTCTTAAAAAAAAAAGAGAGAGACTTGATTTAAGAACTATTATTTTTTAGAATTTTTGTAAAAAAAAGGCGCATTACTTTTGCATAAATTGATGTCAATAATTACAAAGCAGTTGAATGAAAACTTTTACTTGCGATCAGTAAAAACAAGATGAACCAAGTAAAATAAATGTATAGATAAATCAAGTTTCTCTCTCTGTATTGTTTATGTATGTATAAGCGTATATATATATACGCTTAGAAATGTTCACAATAAGGCTGCACATCAATTTTTAAATCAGTACACGAAATAACAACATCAAATGTATAGCCCATTTGGTTTTATTCAATCCCTTGTCCTTATTTAGCATAAAGGAATCTTTACAGTTATTACAGATTTCGTTCAACATAGTAGAAATTCAGTGTAAGAAAACCGATATTTGTAAGACAGTAGCAATTTTTATGTAAAAACTAGCTGCGTGACCTGGCGTTGCACGAGATCTTTAATGTGAATAACTTTTTGCCGGTATAAAAATTTCCCCATCCCCTCTCGGTGTCAACACTTCCTGATGCATCTGTGATTTTTATATTAATGTCATTAAAATTCCTTCTTTCAAAATTTCTTCCATCTCTTTGCCCCGTCGGACAGGTCTCTTTCCCTTCCGTTTAGTCCGACGTTGCATGGGCTTCTTCCGAGGGTATAACTATATCCTCATGCAAATTTTCCCTTTCTTTGTGGACGCCAACACTTTTGCATGTGTATGTGTGTATGCGCGATGTGAGTGATTTCTATATTTATGTCATTTAAATTCACGTTTCTGAAATTTCTTCCACTTCTTTTCTTTGTGAGACTGGGTTCCTTTTCCCGGCGTTGCATGGACTTTTTCCGAGTGTAAAACTTTTTTTTTCCCCAGGGATAAGAACTTTTTTTTCCAAATTTTGATTTTCGATCAATAATTTACAAAGCTTATCTAGTTTTATTCACACACACAAAAAAAAGCAGAAAATGTATGAATTTTTATTAAATAATTAATTTAGAAATGAATAATAAAAAGCAATATTGTTTTAGTTTCTTTTGGGTTTTTTTTAATATTAATATGTATCCATTTAAGTTAAATGAATCAAAAAATCCTTACGGTTAACTATTGAATGTTTGATTGTTTTTAAATTTCTTATTTAAACAAACGTATCTATCTATGTGAGGCTATCTTCTCACGAACCGCTGAGTGCACAAACGCACTGGAGGCACCAAAAGTTGAAAAATGATCCGAGGAATCCATTTTGATCATTTAAATTCCAAAATTACAAGGAGTTAAAAAAATATTAACTAAAAACGTTAAAAAGCATGATTCGTCTGCATTGTGGCAACAATGTAGATCCAGTTTGGACAGTTTGGCTTAAAACCGGTTTTCGACACCAACTTAAGTCATAGTTATAACATTAACATTGTTACAACAATGCAGAATTTTTTTAATGTTTTTAATTAATATATTTTAACTAATTACAATATCGCAATTTAAATAGTATTATGGAGTTCTCGGATGGATTCCTCGGATCATTTGCCGTCTTTTGGTGCCTTCGGCGCGTTTCTGGGTGCAGCGGTTCGTGCGAAGATAGCCCCTCCCACAGATATGTACATTTATTTACCTTTGGATTATTATAGTGTAGATAAACGAAAGAATATGTTTCTGATAGTTACAAATACACATATGGACAGTACCATTAAATGCCTAAATTAATTATATTCCTAAAATATTTTTTAATGATTTGTGTTATTAGAAAAATATTCGACCACTTAATCTAACAAAATGCGCATTGTGATTTTAAACTTACTTGACAAATAATTCGGTTTTCAGGATCCAAACTGAGGCCTAAAATTCTTCAGTACGTTCCTGTACCTATTATAAATAATAAAATGTGTGAAGGCTGGCACAGGCGTCGTGGAATAAATATCATCATATTCGATGAAATGGTGTGCGCAGGGTACGAGTTCGGAGGTCGGGACTCTTGTCAGGTAAGTTTATTTATCCAATTTCATTACATGATTAAGTAGTAAAAAATGCTTGTACAGTAATGTTGAATACGTGTATGTATTGTGAACAAATATTGGCTCGTGTGCAAAACTTCCACATCAGTCAGATTCATATGTTCTATTTTGTCTGTAACACGTTTCAAGAATTTGAAAAAAATTCATTTTCTCCACCGAAAGTTCTTCAATACAAACTTTCCCAAACCATACCGATTCAAGATTTTGTTTTATGTGAACAGCATTTACCATGATTAATTTTTCAAATTATGTTAACATATTACTACCACGAAGATAAAATCTCAAAAAGAGAAATTACGTCATAATTTCTAAAACTAAGATTTCTTCTCATAATTTTTTTAAAATTAACCATCAAAAATCAGCTTTATTTATCTGTGTTTTAATAATATAAATTTTACAGATAAGACATAACGCAAATTTATTAATATGCCTCACAGATTTATCAAGGGCCCCGAAACTGTTTAACTGATTTTTTTTATTTGTTTTTCACTTTTTACCGGTTGATTCAAAATTAGTGTGACCAATTTTAAAAGCATTTAACTATGAATGGTAAATTTTTATCACTTTACTGCCAGTTATATTTTAAAAATGAAACATTTAAATTACTAATCTAACTATTTTTATTAGTGAGAGTAAATTATGGCTTCAAAATTAGATCCTCAAACCCGAAACGAAATTTTAATGCTTTTGAAGGATGTTTGCTCAAATTTGGTTATAAATAAAGTATTTAAAAATTAGAAAATGCATTTTGCTAATGGATTACTATCTAAATTTCCAAAAGAAATAAAATTTGGCTGGCAATTAAAAGCTTCAGGAAAAAAATGCGGATGAAAAGAAATTCCTTAAGGAAAAAGATAAAATGAAGCTGAAAAGACTTATCGTTGTAGAAAATCTTCTGCCTCAAAGAACTTCAGCAAAAAAACTATAGGTATTGCAATCGATAATTTGTCTTTAGATAAAGAAAATTGTCTATAAAATGGGAATAAACCAGTCTGTCTTCAAGTGTCTGTTAAGACCATACAAAAATGAAGAAAACGTTCTTGGTCTCTGTATTTAACGTTACACAAAGATAGATACAAAGCATGGATAGCTTCGGATGAAGCACTGTTTCATCTGTCATTCACAACTGTCAAAACGAGGCCTCGATATATTTCAAGCAATAAACGTCGCCAAGCTGTTTTGAAAAATACAAGTTGGCCGTCAGGTATTATGGTATGGACGGAAATGTCCTCCAAGGCTTAACAAAACCATTTTTTGCAGAACCAAACTTTAAAATTGATGTTAAATAGTATCAGAATAAAGTTTTGAAACACTTGATCAAAAAAAGTAAACGTCTTTACCCTCAAGGATGCTTTGTTTTGCACCAAGTCATAGTGCAAAATCAACTATAAAATGACTTAAAGATTAAAAAATAAATTTTCTACCTCCTGAGAAAGGGCTACCACCATCCCCTGACTGTCTTCATTGCAATTTTTTTTTATGGAAATACTAAAAACACAATTAAACAGACGTAAAGTAAGAACTCTCCAAAAAAAAAAGACTTCAAAAAGCAATCAAAGAAGATGCTGGAAAAATACCCCAAAAAATGGTCAAGCCTTTTTGGCTTGGCGAAAACGTTTACGCAAAATGTACTAAACCAAAGGAAACACATTGAAAATTTCATGTAAATAACTTAATTCGAAAAAAAATTATAATTGATTGATTATTTGAAATTGGTCAAACTATTTTTGAATCAACCGGTATTATAATTATTATTATCCCATAACGCTAAAGAAATATGGTATGCAATTCACAAACTCCTACACTTAAAAAAAAAGTAATAATACGGGTTAAAACATCGATTGAAAATAAAATAACCTTTACTTTTATTAAAGATCTCAAAAATCTCAACATCACTCATAGACAGTTTTTCCCAACACAATTTTCCTTTCAAATCTGCTATATAACTAAGAACTTCAGAGTGAGTGAGTGAATATTAAAGTCGCACTGTTCAGCTAAACGAGGGCTTTTGGCGACAGTTCTCGTAATTTTGAACCATAGCCAAGTGACGACGACACCAGAGCTGTCACCGTCTCTCCTAACCATACCAACGGGAGGACGTTTGAACCCTCGACAGATATAACGTGCATCGCTCCCCTATACAGCGGGTCTTCAGCGGTACTAGGCTCGAAATAACAAGCCGACCATGAGTCCGTTACTTTGACCACTAGGCTACCGCGGCTACCAAAGTACTTCAAAAAAGTGTTGTCAGTCAAAAAAAAAATTCAGGTTTTATACCAAAGCATTCCTTAAAGAAGCTTCATTACAGACTTAAATTATAATTTAATGATATCGTACAAGTAAAACAGCGAAAAAGTTTCAGCAAAAAAATTTATACTAAAATAAAACTGTTTAAAAATCCATCCTACCGTTTAAGCTGTATAAATTGAACAAGTATAAATGAAATTGAATCCGTATAAGCTATTATTTAGATGAGCTACTTTTAAGTGAGAATGTTAAATTACTCTCATAACTCTTTCTGTGTAACTTTAACCTAGGCAATCAGTTTTTTTGCCCAAAATGTTCTAAAAAAAGACACACTAAGCATAATACTTAACAGCAGGCGCAAATGGAAGAATTTTGAAGTTTTAACACTACTTTTTATTTTCTAATTGTGGAACGTAAAACTCCCTAAATGTTTGCTTTTATAAGTACACTCTGCATGCTATAAAGAACGTTTCATACATCATAAAAGAATTTCTCTTATACTTACAAAAAAATTTCATGTTCGCACTTCTTTTTCAAACAATTGAGGAATTTGTGATTGTGTGCAAAATATATGCACACACAATTTGAAGCTTGGTATAAAACTAAGTTTTATATTGCAATGACAGAGAAAATATCGGCTTTTTTGGATTACTTTATATTTTCATTTCTTCTCAAGCAACAAATTGCACATTGCCTTGCCAGTCCCTGTTCCTTATCGAATGTTTTTAAGAATCTAAATTCCTGCTTTCAATGAAAAATTCCCGCCTTCACCACAATGAATATCCCGGATGAGAAGTATTCCAGTACCATGGACAAACTCTGTGTGTGTGCATCTTTTAAAAACACACTAGCACTAATAATCTCACTAGAAGAATTAAAAATATGGGCAAATCAAAGGTAGAATGAAGAAAATATCAGTGCCGGTACATCATACGGACAAACCGGTTGTGGCCAGGTTTTCAGTACGCCGTACGGTGTACGAGCAAACCGGTTAAGAGGTGAAATAAGTAAATAAGTCCTATATATTATATTATATCATTGCTTATAATTTATAGAATTCGTCTGATTAAATATAAAGTGTAAAAACAAACTTAACGTTTAAAAAATCTTTAAGTTTACTGTTGCTAATATCTAGTTATTATAATTTTCTTTTTAAATTTTGTAAGTCATATACTTACGCTTAATTTAGTTTATTTTCCTCTACAATTTGTATTACCGTAAAATCCGGCGTATAGCGCGCACCAGCGTATAACGCGCACCCATACTTTCGAGCTGTATTTTTTTAATTTTTAGGTATATTCGCCGTGTAACGCGCACCCCCTTTTTTACGAAGGAACCAGAAGTGTGCGTGTACAATGCTCGTATGTTTTTAAGTCATTTGAGTTATTATCCCAAAATTTTGAAAAAATAGTATACTATTAGAATCAGAACCCTTTAACTTCATCAGGTATGTCATTTCTTCCAAATATACAGCATTCCGATCTATGTATAAGTTTAATTTTTCTTATGCTCATCTTTTTTATTTTTTTTTATTTTTGGAGCTATCACTTTTATACCTGGCATATAACGCGCACCCGTAAATTTCGATCTCATTTTCTGTGTTAAAAGTGAACGTTATACGCCGGATTTTACGGTATATCCTGAACACTTGGAAAGATACTTCTTAATGTTTGTTTTTCCATTTTAGGGAGATTCAGGAGGGCCTCTGATGATTAATTACTTTGGTATATGGTATTTGGTTGGTATAGTATCAGCAGGTTATTCCTGTGCCAAACAATTTCAACCAGGTATTTATCACAGAGTTAGCAGTACATCAGACTGGATTTCAACTAATCTTTACTGAAGAAATCTTCAAGATTATAGTATTAGTCACGGAGTAAGAAAAAAAAAGTATACGTTACAAAGAAACTCAAACAGCACACAATGGACTTTATTGCAGGCAATATAAGTACAGCTGTTTCAGTTTCAGCATATCGAAAAGCCAAGAAGCTCATTTGTGTGTGTGTCGATCATATTTTTAAAAAAAAATCATTAATTTTTATTAAAAATGTCAACTTTTAGGAAACATTTTTTGACAATTTTAGTTCATTTAGATATAAGTATAGTTAATTTGTATGGGGGTATCTGGATTACGCAGATATGTGATTTGAAGAGCCGATTTGGCTTAGAGTCATCATGTAAATGTCATGCCTATCAAATAGCCATTCCATTTTTCTACCATTAAACATGCATATTTACTTTATGTTGTTAGTTTCTTTATACAGATACATAATCTATACATAGTCGAGATAAGAAAAATCAATAAAATCTCGATAAAGAAAAGTATTTCATAAAATAGAATGAACGATGCGATGTCTTCTAACAACATGAGAAGACATGTAGCCCCATATCATCACTTTCATCGGATACTTTGTGATATGGTCGATCTTCATTGACCATATCGTGGGGTTTCAGCGTGAGTTAGAAGTGTGGGATTCTCGAAATGATGAAACATTTTAGAATTCTTAATATGACTTTTATTAAGAGTTTAACTTAAATTACTTATATATCGAACAAACTTATATTAAGTGAGAATAAACCAAAACACGTAGCCGTAGTTAACACAGATCGCGCAATTGGATCACTTATCTATATAATTATATTATATCCGCCTACTCTCACAATCCTAATAATATATTCGCATTCAGAATATAATCTTCCTACCTTGAATTCTAAGCAACGGTCCAATCCACTTCAGATATTCATCTAAACTCGAGTACAATGGTATGTACCTTGAATTACTGGCGAGATTTCCGTGATTCTTGGTTAGGCCGTCAATTTACGCTTCTACCTTTTCTGAACTGAACTTTCTCTAAATTGCCATCGCGCTTACTAAAACTTCTGTCCTTTTAAAGGTTATCTTATTTGCATCTATCCTTCGTTTCACTTCTTGGATTTGGGTTGAAAAAGATTTGTCATTAATCGTAGCCGTCAAAGAACACAGAGGTTAAGTTAGAGAAAGGACGCGTGAGCCGTCACAACTTTATTGTGGGCTTCAGACACTGAGGGCTTAGTTCTTTATGAGTGTGTCGTCTTACATAGGCACTGTTTATTTTTACCTGAAATGCAAAACTTACTTTCATCAACCAAGTATTACCTTTTCTAAGTCTTTAAATAGTCCCTGATGACAGATCCTTTGCCCCCTGCCAATCAATCAGTAATGGTTTTGGTGAGCTTTGAAGCTTTGTAATCCAATTTCCAGCAGTCTTCCTCTCAGAATTCGTTGGAACACATTCACATTCGATGTCACATTCTATTATTTCAAAATTTGTGGTCAATTAAGAAATTCATTTAAAGTGAAATCACATGTGCAATACCCTGTCTTCAGGTACAGTTGTTTTCTCGAATCATCCAGATTGCTTCCTGTTCGCTATAGAATTTGTTTCAGAATACTTTTTCAATATTCTCACAATAGTAGAAAGTCCATACGGTACTTCAATAGCAATTTTGCGCCTAGAATAGTCTCCTTCCTTCAAAAGTATTATTTTGTACCTCCCATTACAATGCTAAATTAAAATTTACCCAGAACTCCAATACCATCCACGCACGGACTTCAAATTGTAAGAGATAACTAATTTTAATACTCTAAAACAGTGCTTCTCAAACTTTCAATATTTGCGACCCAATTTTCATCGCAAGCCCTCCCCCTCTATACAGTAACAATGTATTGAATGCAATAATGTACTTTGACGCTAAAGCCACAATACGATTTTAATTATAAACCGCACAAATTATTAAGATAAATATTACATTTTGTAAATGACAAGCCCATGGGAGTCACTAGTAATTATTTTAAGCTTGTTCTTAACTTAGTATTGATAAATTAATTATCAAATATATTGTGCAGTACTAATACATTTATAAGTATATTATATCAGCATAAATGTGTATTTTATTTTCTATTATGTAAGAATGTTTTTGTTTTTTTGCTTAGTTTGAGTAAATTTGTAATTTTTAAAATCTTTTATTTTCGACTATGCTTGTGCCTCCCCCCCCCCACGTAAGGTTATCACGCTTCCCTAGGGGGCACACCCCCACAGTTTGAGAAACGTTTTAGTGTATCGAACCCTTCATCACTACTGCTCTCTAAATGATCGGAATAATGAAGCATTTTATTGGTAGGAAAAAATAATAACTTATTATTATGGTTGCCTTGTGCTTGTCTTATGTTTATTTTTTTTCAAAATATTGATATACCTATTAACTTTATGTAAATTTTACAGAGAGATTTGAAATCGACATGAGAAAATACATTAGAACCAATAATAGTAAATAGTTAAGGTAGTACTATAGTTTCATAACAAAAAATAAAGTCAAACATAAAAACTAGGTAAAAAATTGAGTGTTCCAAGATTTATTCCCACCAATGTATATAAGTAAATATAATTAAAACCTGGCGACCGTTTAGAAGCACTTGGTAATACAAAATCCAGAAAGGACGAAGATAAACATAATCCCAAACTTAAGCTGGAAAATCTATTATGTGCTTATTTTTAAGTGCATGTAGAATGAGAAGGCTGTTTACACTAATACGGTCAATGTGAACTCTAGTAGGAAAGGGATTTCCTTGTCAAATAGCACAAGATGCTCTTCTTTCAAGCCAATTCAGAAGACGAGGAATTTTTTTTCAAATTCTACTTTGAGTGAAAAGAAACCGTTTTAAGTACATCCTGCTTTTACACATCTGAGGAGACCAGAGTAACTTAATGTAGTTTTGCATCATCAGTACTTAAATAACACTCTCTGACCACTTTATTCCCTTTTTAGTAAAGTAGAAATCAATAGCATGAAAAATATATGTACCAGTTATATTATCAGAAAGATGATAAAGCAGAAGTCCTCCTACAGATTCATTTTCTCGCCATAATTATCAAAACTGCACAAATTGTGCTACATCAGTACTTTCATCTTGAATAGAAAAATATTTACTGTAATGGATTCCTTTCACACATCATCCCCTTTATATTATGAGAAATTTCTTTAATTCTATTAGGGACTGTATCAATTGGAGAGAAAGGATAATTTTAAATTTATGTGAGCAAACAAAATATATAATGTACCTAACAACAAAAAAAAACTACATCTTTAATACGGTAAAATTAAATTTTTATTAATTGAGGGTTTTTCAATATTTCTAGCAATACAGTAACTGATGTGATAAGCTTCAACAGCATCCTTATTAGTATATAATTAGGAAATAAGTACATAACTGTATAACATATTTTTATTTATGAGCAAATGTTTAAAAAAGCGAGTCTTTTGCCTTTGAAATTTGAGTATTTAGTTGACAAATGATGAGCAAGAATGAAAACCTTAATACTACTGTTAGACAATACCTATCCACAAACAACACATTCTTTAAAAATGTCCTTAATGATTACAAATGAAAATCTGCATGACAAATATTCTTCACAATATTTTTCTCTTCTAATGTAGCAAAATTGGAAACTTCGTTTCACTAATATCCAGCAACTCCTTTTTAGATTACTTCTCACAAGCAATGGTATCTGATGATGGAATTTGACCATTTACTAATTAAATAGTTTTTTGAATGAGTCCAAATTTTGACCATTTATCCATGCTGAAAAAATACATCACAATAATTAAGCTATGGCACTATTCACTACGTGAGCAAACTAGTCAGTGAAAATACAGGGTGATTCATAAAGAAGTATACCCTTCCCAGATGCCGTAAAGCAGTAATAGTGAAAGACAGGCACCACCTCAGCAAATCGTAAAGTAAGAAATGTATTTTTAAAATTTGTGCCTAGTTTCTGACAGAAGTGATGTAAGCAATAGTGGGCATGTCATGTAACTAATCTATCAACATGGCGGTGTCTACAGTGGAAGAGGCTTTTTGTGTTCTTGAATTTAGAAAAATGGAATCCACAATTGCAGAGCAACAGTATTTTTTATCACGATTTGGAAAAGAATCTCCAACTAAAAAATCTATCCAACAAGTGGTATGAAAAATTTTAAACTATGGGCTGTTTGTGCAAAAGTAAAAGTCCTGGACGAAGCTCAAATAGCGTTCTACAGCCGCAATCGATGGAGTTGATACCTTAACACATGTTTGGGTGGAAAGGTATTACCGGCTCGATGTGTGTTGTATGACTAAAGGTTCACACATAGAATATCTGTGACAGTCTCCAACAAAACTTAAAATAGTCCCATACAATTCTCTGTTACAGGTTACATTCAATATCTTACATTGTTCTTGATTTTTAGTGCATCAAAATTGTATATTTCTGTATGAATCACCCTGTATTATAATAAAAACAGAAAGACAAAACAATGCTACAAACCTTATTAAAATCAATTACAGAACAACTGCTTACTTAATTATAGTACATTTTAGAAAAATATGGTACAATTAGATATTCTGTGGCCCAATAATTGAAAAACAAATTTGCATACTTTTTTCTTTAATTGTATAATTTAAAAGTTATTTCACTACATAAAAATATTCAGGAAACGATGATTTATATATGATAAAAAAATTATTAGCCACTCTTTACAGAAAGTTACAACTTCATATAAGCCAAAAAAATAACTAGTTATATATCATGAGAAATAGGAATTACAATATCACAATTCTCACAATGTCACATTCAGATGTTCTCAGATATTAGAAATTAAAGTTGCTGGTACGAAAATGGAATAAAAAATGTAAATTAATAAATACTGTAATAGCAATTAAAGTATTAAAAAACTGTGGAGATCAAGTCACAAATGGAAGATAAATAAACCCATCCAAGTTACTCCACAATATTTATAAGAGTATCTTAAAACAGAATTTCAATTAATTAATTGCTCATACAAACTCAACCTTTTTATTTCCAACTTTGTACAACAGATGTAGTTTCAATTAAAAAATAAATTCATTTGGATGAAAAAAAATAGTGTTCCACACATTTCTAATGTGCCATCTGATAAAAAGAATAAGGGAGTATAATTAGTCATTTCTTTTCTATGCCAAAAATTATAGTAATACATATGTTAAATCATTTGAAAAACAATATACAAAATAATAATTTATGCATTAAAATACATAAAAGATATACTTTAATTTAACTACCCAAAATAAAACATTACAACTAAATACCAAAAGAACAGGGTATTTTATTCAAAAATAAACTTTCGAAACTTAAATTAAGGTATAACTAACAATACAGGTGAGAAATCAACTACAATTTGTGATAATGCATATGATAAAGATATATATATATATGAGACTCAAAATATAAATACTTTGTGATTACAAAACATGCATTCATATTTTGGAATCAATCAACATAAAAATACAATGCAACAAACTCCATTGATTCATTCAAATAATACTAAAATAATACTTTTTCACGTAACTAGCATTTAAATGGAATGCACACAGATATAAAAATATCACACAATAAAACATTTAACTAGTATCACAGATAAATATCCTCAATAAAGTTAAATAAATCATTCAAAAAAATTACATGAAAATTTAACCAGCTTTAAATTTCTTAACATAAATAAAATACAAAGTGTTTCTCTTACACATATTATATATACATACAAACACACACATATACAAGGTCCGTTTCAAAAATGTATGTAATCATACATATATATACTTCATCATAATTCATTAAAAATATTGCACAAAGTATTAAACTAATACACTTCATGTAAGAGTAAAATTAAATAAAAATTCTCTAAACTATATAAAAAAATAAAGCATATATATAATATGTGTGTAATACAATATCTTCCTTCCCAATTATTAAAAGTTACAAAATTTGAACAAATTACACACAGTACACTTTTTAATTCACTATTTCAAAACATTTCTTAAATTTTGAAATAAATTTTTAAAAATATGTACTCAGATCAAATACATCCACACATTTTATTTTAAGAGAATGTTTAAACATTTATTAATTATCAAGGATTCTTGTGTCTTTTTATTGTTAGCAACTGTTGATCTGCAAGCAATAAAAAGACAACTTATGAAACAATACTTCAGAATTTTAAACAGCTTCTTAATATATTTTATCCACTATATTTTTAATAACTGTAAATTAAAATTAAGTGAGAAGAGTTACTTTTTGTCATCTGTGCAATATAAAGCATAAAAACCATGGTGTGTTTTTCAACTAAAAGATAAGTAAATAATTCTTAAAATGTGAAACATTAAAATAAAACATGTAATAAAATAAAATTTTACACGTATAACATAATAAATAAAAATATACACCAGAGAAAATTAGGAATGAAGAGTGCTTTATAATGAACAAATAATACATTTAATCAAACTTTGTGTAAAGTTTATAAAATACACTGGTGTGCAAAATTACAGTTAAAAACACATTTTTTTGCAATAAATAGATATATCTACTATTATTTTATAAAGTGGTGTTACCTAGTGAAACTTAACCAATTATTTAAATGTATGCATCTAGTGTGTTTTTCTGCAAGAAAAACAATGGAAATGGTATTTGAATTGTGAAAGTTTTCTGAAACTAAATATGTGTGCAGGATTCTGTTTGCTAAAGAAACCAACACCGTCTATATTAGAGCCATGAACATCAATTTTGGATAGAGCATGATTGGCCCCATGTTCTTTTCAGTGTTCAATCGTGATTCAGTACACAACATGATTATTGACAAGTTTTTTCATTTGGAGAGAGGCTGAGACACCAGAGAATCCAGAAGACACCAAAGAAATTGATCACTTTGGTTGCACTGGTATCCTTGTACTCGAAGAGATAATGTTGGATGCAAGTACATAACTTTCCCCAAACATTTACAGTAGAACACTATAAAGATGAGATTTCCGAGCTCTACACACGAATTTTTCATGAATTTGTGAGAAACCAATTAGTTCTTGTGGGTGATAACACCCAACCAATAAAGAGCTGCACTTGTCAAAAATTAATTGGAAGAGGGTATATGTCGTGTGGTAGGGCCAGCAGTTTCTAGATCTCAATTTCATAGAGTACTTGTAGGATGCTCTGGGAAGAGCTACAGCATGTAAACTATCACCTCTGAGGACTCTTTGGGTATTAAAATCGGCTCTTTAAGAAAAATGGGAATTAATGCCACAAACGTTGATCAATAATGTCATTAACATTATAAAAGTAAGTTGTGGAGTTTATATAGCCTCACCTCTTATAAGACGAAAAATACAGGAGTTATGAAGTATCCTATTCTGACTAATGTTACTCTCATTTGTGCATGCAAGCCTACATTAAATTTCTGTGCAATTTTTTTGGATGCCATTTACTTCCCTACAGCTTTAAGTGTTTGTATACCAAATCTCCATTCATTAAACTGAATCTTTTTTTTAAATACCTATTTTTTTTTATGTTTGTAACTAATTTTGGACACCAGTGCACTATGTTATTATCTTCAAAAAGCAGTTTTAATAAGCATATAATACTTTTGATGTTACATCATTCACTAATAATTTATTCTATTACAACTTTACTAATGAGAGCTTATATTTAAAACTATGAAAAAAGACCACTTTATTAAAGATATCTCATTAAGAATAAGATCTATATCTCATTAAAAGTGGTGGATTTTGCAACATGTATCTTCGATACAATAAAGAAGATACAAAAAGAGTTAATGACCAGAAACTTGTCACTGCTGTACATGTGGCAGCAGGATAGTAGCTAAAATCTTTTAAAGTGTAATCTGTAACAAAAACAAAATTAATTTTTAGAAAATATTATTTTCAGAAAACAAATGATATTTCAAATCAAAACGTGATAAAATAAAAATACTTTTGTGTAACATTTTTAATTAGTATACAACTAAAGCAGTACAGTTTAACTACATAGCAAACAGATTGCAGCTAGTTTAAAATCAAATCATTTAGCCGGCTGGGTGGCGTCCTTGATTTGTCGCTGGCCTTCTGTACCCAAGGTTGCGGGTTCGACTCCGACCCAAGTCAGTGGATTTTCGTGATGCAGAAAATCGACAGCAGCCATGTCATATGATTATACAGCATATAAAAGATCCCTAGAGAGTCCGTTTGGCTTGGGAGCTCTTGGCATAATTAAATCCTAGTACAGGTTCGCCTCGTCAGAACTCAGGTGCCTTCCTCTGGGGGAGGAAACTGGGCATCAAAATTACTTGCAGTAATTGGTATCGCCTATATGGTGCCGTACTAAAGAGTGATACCAGCTCCTGGGTATGCAATGGTAAAAATACCACATCCGCAGCCCAATTGGATAAAATAAAATCACAAATCATCTTTACTTCTACAGAAGGTTGTTCACACTTTATGGAAACGATTTTGTTAGTCATTTTCTCATTTGCATTTTGAGATAAAACTCTGGCAACTTCAGAATAATCTTCTGCTAAGATTTTCTTTTGACTGGAATGTAAAATAAAAGATTTCTTTTAAAAAAGGCTCCTAAAAATGATATATGGCCCTAAAGGTTATTTAAATACGCTTTCCAAGGAGAAATACTCATATCAACAAATTAAAAATCTCAGTCATTGCATTTCAATCAAAGGTATTTTTAATACATTAAATTTGAAAGGGAAAAAGCATCTAGCAGAAAGTATAAGTGAAAACATGACCACGAAACTTCATCTTAAGGCTGTTCAAATGCAGGTAACTGTCAACATCGTGAAGTCTCTTATCCTAAAGGAAAATCTGGCCACTCAAAGATTCATTGTATTGAAACTAGGAATGTCTTTGGGCATTGTAATTAAAATAATTTATGAAGATTTAAAGTTAAAAAAGATATTTAAACCTAAAGTTCATCTTTTTTAAAACATATTACTGAAAGAAAAACATTACAGAAAATTATATAAATAATACCTAGCTGCTGAAAAATGGAAATTTGTGGCAACACTTGATGAGACATAGGTATATTTAAGTGACTGTAATAAAAGAGGATCAATTTTCTGTTGCTCAACTGACGAAAATGACCGTACAAAACGGCTTTGTCAGTGTACAGTAAAGTTCCTAAAGGGATCCCTGGTAGTTGCAGAATTTTCTAACAATGGCAAACTAAAAATTAAAAAAAAAGTCTCAAGTAAAGCCAAAATTAATTCACTTTACTATCAGCAGAATGTTTTAAAACCAATTTTTAAAGAAGGGAAAAATTTCAACTTTATATCAAAAGAATACTGATAAAGTTGAGCTTCATATGGACAAAGCCTCTGGTCATATGTCTAAGTCAACTGTCGCTTATTTAGCAAAGAAAAATCAGAAACAGGAATAAAGTGTATCTAATTTGATGAAATATGTGTAAAATCACCCTACGCTTCTGCAATGGACTTATGTGCTTTTGGTTCATTCAAACAAGCCTTAGGAAAATGGCATCTAAGAACACTGAACAGACTTTGGAAAACAGTTTAAGAGGAATGGAATGAAATTTGCATGACAGTGCAATGAAAAAGTTTACTTTCATGAAAAATTTGAGCTAGAGCTATTGTCAAGAATCATGGCCATCAGACAGATGTAAATTTTCACAAAAATTGTGGTATTTATTGATAAAAATTAACTATCAAAATCGTTTCCATACAGTGTGAACAACACATGACTACTAGTACCACAAGCAGGAAAGAGGCAATACAAATTATTGAAACATGGCTCTGTAAGCATTAATAAAGTTGATTTCTTATACATATATTTCATGGTTCAAAATTAATCAAGACCAAGCAATCCTCAAATTTTCTCTGCAATACTAACAATAACTGAACTTTGAAAAATATAGTAACATTCTACATTAACTTAAGTAGAAAAATACTATTGGGAATATCATTAATACACACTAAAGATATTTAAAATATATAATAAATTTGAATACCTATAAATATATATAAAGAGAAATATATAAAAAGATTTTTTTCTTCATTACTGTTTACTGTAGGATTTAACTTAATAATTATTAAGAAATGTTTTGCATAAACATTTTACATTCATTACCATTTTTATAATTTCCAATCCTAAGTAAATGCTAAATGCAAAATTTCTAATTAACATTACATTTAAACTGAATTCTAAAACACCATCATCTACCTTAAATAGGATCAAAATTTGTGTACTGAAACAATTTTAAACACAGAATCCCTTAGGCTCCCTTCACACCAAAAGATTCCGAGTCTGTCGTATCATTCCAATTCACAGCGATTCTGAATGAACCAAGATTTGCCTTCACACCGCCAATGGACCAATCATTCTTCTATTAGTTGCTGTCAAACATGGATGCCGTTTTTAATGTTTTAAGATGATTAACATATCAAGCTATTAATTTCACAACTGTATCCTTATTCATTTATTTTCAAATTGAAACACATAAAACAAACAATATAAGAACTGTTTTATTGTTATTATTTTTTTTATATTTTCCCTGTTAGTATGAAGTATATAGTTAGTATTATAGTCTGAAAAGTAGTAACAAATTATAAATATGTATTGTAATTATATTATAATGCAATTACTTTTACAAATAATATATCTAACGTTCTAAAAAGGTATTTCAAATGTTATTATATACTACAGCTTTTGTAGCATATAACAACTATTTTTTTTATTATATATTTAAAAATTGTTTTCTAATACATTAATTAAAAATTTTACATGCCATTTACATTTTGTTTGTTTCATCTAACATATAACAAAATTTGAGGTCTATGTAGTAAAAAAATGGAATCTTTTTTTAAAAATTAAAATTATCGGCAATATTGGTCTTTTATTTTATTTTAGCATTCTTATAAATATTTAATTTTTTCTCCCCCATTAAATAAATACTTATCAGATTGATCTCTGAAGCTATTTCAAACATCCTTCAGAATATCCTCCCCCCAAAAAAAACACATTTTGCTTTAAAGTAGTATTATTAAATAAAGAATAAAGTTTTCAAATTTCTAAAATTTAATAAAATAATACATGCAAAATTAAATTTATAATTTACGCAACATTAGCAGGATAAAATACAGCCTGCACACTCCGTGACAAGAGCTAGTTTACATAATGAAAAAGAATACCATGAATACCAAAAATATAAGCACCATCTATTGGCATAAAAACAAACTCATGTTAACCCTAATTATAAAATCATAATCTTCAAACACCTGAAATCAGTTTCTTTAATAGAAACTTTATGTGATATAATCACTAATAACATAAAAAACAATAAAAATCAACAGTTTGAATTCACTTTTTTTTTTTAAGAAATTGTTCCCGGCTGCTGGTGAATGAGTGAAGAAAATCTGACCTGCCGAATCACGCATGAAGGAGAATGACGGTGGATTGAACTGTTTTCAGCTGGTGTGAAGGCGGGAAGCGAATCTTGGCTTATTTGTGTGGGAAATTACGAAGCCGAATCCTGGTCGATCAGAGAAGTTTGATGGTGAATGAATCAGAATCGTTTGGTGTGAAGGGAGCCTTACATTGCTTTATGTATAAGTCTTCATAGCATTAGTTTGTAGAAATATTTTTTGACAATTTAAAATATTGTGTGTATTAAATATAACTTAATATCTAATTTCAATCAGAATTTCTTTTAATAAAGTGTATTATGAGAATACACTTTTATTTTTAGAAAGAAAAAACATTTCTTAATTCAGATTTCAGCATATAAAATATTGCAAATGCAGTGGACTATTCAACTGCTCCTTAATATATCATTCTCATCTAAAATTTAATTTTAATACCTACAATCAATTATTAAATCCATTACAAACTATATATTTTTACTTTTCTTGTGTGTCATCTGATATCTCTAATTTTTGCACCATAAAATCCTTCAGTAATATAAGCTTGAACATATGTCTTACCTATCAAATAAATAGAAATTCACCAAACTGGAATTTAATGATTTTTTTAAAAAATATACAGAATTCCCAGGATTAAAAAAAAAAAAAGAACTACTTTGTCATATAATAGTTCTAAATAGAAGAAAAATCCTATTATAAGCAATCAAAAAGAAAAGAATGTAAACATCTAGTTAAATATTAGATCAAATCAATTATATAATAATCATGCATCTCCTTGGAAGCATGATTACATAACCTTCGAAACATATATCATTTTTAGGAGCAATTTTTAAAATGAATCATTTATTTTACATTTCCAGTCAAAGAAAAATATTAGTAGACGATTATTCTGAATTTCCAAAGTTTTATCTCAAAATGCAAATGAGAAAATAAATTACAAAATCGTTTCCATAAAGTGTGAATGACCTTCTGTATTACAAAGGAAAACATTTCAAAATAGAACTGTATTGCTCAAATTGTAGTGAAAATGATTTAATAAAGTACTTTACAATATTATCAATGGCAATCTATATTAGCAGTTAAAATATTGAAAAGGAAAAAAAAACTTTAATTATTACATTGTAGCCAACTCAACCATTTTCCACTTAAAAAATATTCTAAATCATTCCATTTCATGAGGGTAACAAGCATATGTCAAAACGTATTAACAGCCAAATGTAAGATATTACAATAAATTCAATGCAGTTCTACACAGTACAAAATAGGGTTTAACAGTTCTTCAAACACAGTTTTAAAATACCAGTTTTTAAAGTTGAAATTTGTGACATTTGAAAACTGATTTTTAAATTAAGAAAACTGTGGTTTACAGAATTCAAATTATTATGAAGAATCAGCAACTCTTTTGCTGTATTTGCAAAATCTACAAAACATTTCTAGTTCAGTGAAGAAATCTAGAGAGTGTACTTTCTTTAGCTTCAAAAATCAAAATTATTATCCGGAAAGATATTGTCTAGAATATTTTGAAATTATTGTATAGAAACTGATTCTGATGAAGGACAAATCAAAGAAACTATTCATCAAAGTAATGCTTTTTTAAAATCAATTCATTAATTTTTTGAAAACCCTGAAGAAAAAATACTTACAAATCCAAAAACACTGAAAGCTGAATTTTCATTATTTGAGGCAATGAATAAAGGAACAAAGATTTGTTATTTTATACCCTGAAAACTATAAAACCAAGCTCAGTACCTGGTGAATAAGTATTTTCAATTTCAGGCAATATTGTTATCAAAATAAGAACAAGAGTTAGACACTGTTCGGTGCATATTTCATGTTTTTTAAAATCCTATTTTCTAAGAAGAAAGTAAAATTCGTGCAAATAATATAAATATGATTTAAAAATTTTGTTTGAGTTTTCGTTATTTTGTATAATATGTATATGTAATCCTTAATATTTATTTCATTTTTTGTTATTTTATATAAATTAAATAAAATATTTCTCCCTTTTATTTTTGAAAAAAATTCAAAAATTCGCTGAAACCGGTTTTTTTGGAAATATTGAATTTGAAAACTGGTTTTCCAAAAAGTTGGTTTTTGATAAACCCTGGTGCAAAATGGCTTGAAAAATGCATGCAAGAAAAATTACTCACAAATTTTCACAGCTTTGAGATAATTATAATAAAAATATTTATAAATAGTTTTACATAAAAACTACTTAAAAAATGTTATACTCACTTTGATGGCGTGTGATAGCAAGTGATAAATAAACTCCAAAAACCACATTGGATAGAAGAAAAATAACCAAACCAAAAGAAGCTATACTTTCTAGATGATCTGCTGTATACCAGTCATTGATAGCTCTTCTTAAAAACAGGATAAAGAGATGAAATGAGCAGGCTGATAGCATAGCTGAAATTAATATTACCACAGAATGTTGATTCTTAAATAACTAATATGCAATAAAATACATTTAGATATTTTTCTTTACATATATAGAAATACTTTCATCCCTCCAAGAAATAATCATTCAACTAAATTTCCATTTATCTGAATTTTCAACATCAAATGCAGCATATGTATATGATTACAGAATTATAGAACTTATTATTAAAGTTCTGAACATGATATGGAAACACTTGACCTTATTCTTTCTTTTAAGTGGAAAGTTTATTTGTAAATTCATTTTCTCTTGCAAAAAAATAATTTTACATTTTAAATTTTTTTTCCCATTTCAGTATTAAATAAACTATAATATATCAATTCATTATAAACTATCATATACTGTAAAATCTGGCATATAACATGCACCTATACTTTTAAGTTGCATTTTTAAATTTTTAGGTGTATTCGTTGTGTAATGAACAACCCCTTTTTTATGAAAAAACCTGAAATATATATAAGCACTGCTATTATGTTTTGAAGTCATTTATTTGAGGTAAAGAGTCCCAGGATTTTGAAAACACAGAATATTTCTTGAACTGCAAACCTTTACATTTGTTATACATGTCTCATTTCTGTTAAATATACAGTATTCCGATATATGTAGAAGTCTAAACTTTTATGCTCATCTTTTTTTTTTAATTTTTGAAGCTATTATTTTTATACCCAGCATATAATGCACACCAATGAATTTTGACCTTATTTTTTTGTGATAAAAGTGCGCATTATACACCTGATTTTGCAGTAAGTAGTTTTTTATTGGCAAAGTGATTTACAAATTTGTAAGGTGTGTCCTAAAATAACTGTACTACATACAATTCAGAAAAATAAACAAAAGTATGTTTTTCTAGTGCTATTTGGCATTTCTTTTCATGCTCATGATTGGCATTTCCATCAAGTTGTGGTTCAAGTTTTTAGTGCAGCTAAAGATCTGATATATTGAGGACTTTAATTCTGTCAAAGCTCAAGACCTCACACTAGTGTGGCACACAAGCTTTGAGAATGGGATGCTAGCTCTCAAGAGCAGTCTTCATCACTTGACCATAGAGGAAGGAAATAAAGATAAATTTGCAGTATAAAAAATATTTTCTTCATACCACTTAAGCTGATTGTTCTTATATAAACTGAAGACTTCATTTGAAAAAAAATTTAAAAATTTTACTTAAGTTCATACCTTTTTTTCTAATTCATTTGCAAGTATTATAGCAATTAATAAGAGATTTTACTAAATTTTCCACACAACAAATCTGATTTCTTGGATACAGTATGAAATGTATTATCCAATTTTAATATCATATCCATTGTTCCTTCAAATTTCCATAGAATATTAGTATTGCAAATTTCAATAAATTTGATATTTTTCATTCAAAAAAAAATTGTTAATAAACATATCTAATGAAAAATCATTGGAATTTTCAATATAAATCATTAATTTTACTGTTTTCAATATTCTTGAGTCATAGGGTCTTATTCTAAAAAAAAAATACTTTCAATTTTTATATATATATAATTACCAAGATTAAAAAGTTAGCAAAAAAAACTCAAGTCAGTTTTTTTACATATATGAGCTTTTGTCAACTAAATTTCAAAAACATAGTCCAAAAACAGACGACAGCCACTAAATGAAAAATGTATAGCAAGACACTAAATCTTGATAACAAACTTAAACAATATATTAATTAATGTATTAAATTACTATGATTTCAACTTAATGCTAAGCAATAAGCAAGAAAGTAGGAAGGCAGTACAAGACGAATTAGAACAGCCACAGTAATACAGTAGCAAACTATCAGACTCAAAACTAAGATTACAAGATTAAATACACACACTTCTCTAAACAATTCAGGGATATTATGACTTTTGATGCAAAGCAGGAAAGAAATGTTTTGGCGACTGACATATTTTACAATACCTATACATCACATAAGAAGTAATAAACAAGGAATTATTATAATTTAACTTTATTGATGATATTTATCAATGGATTTATTTACTATATTTGTCAGTAAACAAAAAATGCACAATTTATGAATATTATACAAATGAACAATGTTATTTCTAGGATATAAATAAGTTTCAATAAAGGGTATGGTTTCCCCTGACCAAAGCAATGTCACACAAGAGATGAAATAATCAAGGTTATATATCAATGAAAAATTTGAGTATATTCTCTCTCACTCCTGTAGAAGACAGCTTACCAACTGCTGAACTGTTTTGGGGGGTGATAAGCGACTAGAAACCTTTCTCCTTAGAATGTCCAAAATATATTATGGATGGCAGTCTATTTTTGGGCATCTGGACTGATACATAGTCCTCAATCCCATATCTTAAAGAGTCTTTGAAGTGGGGCTTGACTTTCCAAAATATATTGGGTTCATGTCTGGGAAATATGCTGACCAATTAACCCAAAGAATTCCCTTGTTAAAAAAAAAATGTCCACTTTCTGAGCATGAAGTGACCTGGCATTATCAAACCATGAGAATGAATTCATCCATAACTAATGTAGCAAAAAGAACCACAATAGGTCTGAGAATCTCAACCCTTTATCACAGAACTGTTAGTGCTGCATTCCTGATAATGCATAGGTTGGTGCAGCCATCAATAGAATACCAGCCTAGATCACCCTTTCATGCACAAATGCAGGATTATTCTAAGCACCAGGTTCTTTCCAGATGAGAATCTACCTACTGTCAGTTTGTACATTAAAGTGGGACTCCTAAGTGAACAGCACATTACTCTACTCCATTAACATCTAAAATGCTCCCATGTCCACCTTCGGCAGGCAACACAGTGATCCCCTGTTTACAAAACACAAACCACAGGCAAATTCACATGGTGGAGTCAGTTTCAAACAGTTTGATTCAAAACTCTGTTACCAGTAACCCTCTGAAGGTGATGTGACAACAAAGAGGCATTCATACTGCAGTTCCTTCTGACTCTTACTGTTAAATATAGATCTTCATTTTGTGTTGTTGCAGGTGTATGATCTTGTCCTAATCTTCAGTGAACAGTTTCAGTTTCCAAAAACTGATTCCGTAACCTGAAAACGATCCTTTGAGACACTATTCATGTTTCCACTACAATGGATTGCATTTAATCTGCCCCTTAATGACCAATGATCCTCCAGACTACCGATTCAGCCAAGTCCCGTTGCGAAGACATCATATTCACTGTTACAAAAAATTAAACCAGTGTCAACTGTTTTTAATCTATTCCTATGGAGAATGCTACAGGTTGTTTTTTTTACTCCTTATCTAAAATGGATAGTTTTTTACATCAAAGACAAAATTTGCACATTCAACCTCTTCCATTTCATCTTTGTTAAAAAAAAAAAAAAAAATTATCTGTTATATAGTTGTTTCATACCAAACTTATAATATCTCCTAATTGTTTTAAACAAAGTATATATATGAAATCTCTTAAAGCTTATATTTTGACAATATAGAACTGTATGTTATATGACATCTAGACAGTATGAAAAAATTACACTTAAAGCAAACATTCAGTCCAGCTTATATTTTAAAAATACAAGTATTTTCCTGAACTAATTTAATTATATGACCTGAAGTAATTTTAAGTTATTTTTGTACTTTTCAGCCCTTGGTGCAATACCTTGACAGTAAGTGTTACTAATTTTTTTTCCCAGATTATAATTGCTTTTATAACTATTGCCCATGCCTGTAACACACACAACAATTGCTATCTAATTACCACCAGGAGTCAAAAAACAAAATAAAATGCACCAATATGGCTTTAAAATATGTGATACAACTAACAAACTAATCGTTTATTTACTGAAGCAACACAAGAGATGTTGGTGATAAACTTCATAACTTTAAGCCTAAAACAAGTGCCAAACACAGCATATGAGCTGACATCTCAATCATGACTTTAACAGAAAAGTATCAAAAAGAAAATATTGATATGAATAGATACTATGGTATAAAATAAGACCAGTTTTTTACCATAAAAATAGATAAAGCTTGTAGTAAATGTTTGGGTGTTTTTTTTTAAGGCAGAATTAAAAAAAATAGAAAAGAAAAACATGATACATCTAGTTTTTTTTTCATAACATGATATAATTTGAATTAGTAAATGATATATCTTAAATAAATTTTGTTCACTCAAAATTTCAATGAGCACATTTCAATAGTTTTAATTATATACATAATAACTCATTTATAAGAAAGGCATAATTTTTTTTTATTCAAAAGATTAAAAAAAACTAAAGGATTTCACATAAAACTATTCAAAATGATATTGGGATACAACAGTAATAAACATTCCCAAAGGGTTTGGCAACTTCTCTCCTTCCCACATTTTCAATTATTGTTTACATGTTGCCTTTTGCACATGTAACGAATCTAGATGCTGTAATAATATACAACTACAATAAGTGATATATAATTTTAATCAAGCAATAACACTAAAAAGTTCTTTATTCTTAAAGATAAATTTAAACTTATATACTAACCATCATCAATCAGAATTCCTCTTTAAATATTTTATATAAAATAAAGCATTTATCAAAATATCCAAGCTGAAAAACTTCCTAAATTTAAAAAGTAAATTTAAAGAAAAATTCTATTTTGGTTCACACCAGGGTAACGATTTTTAAAAATATACCAAAATGGCATTGAAATGCGATTTTTAACTTTCGCAGTCTTAACATGAAATAAGATGGCCTCCAGTCTGAAAAAAAAAGTGAAACTGCTCCAGATGGAATGAGCAATAAGACATGAATTAAAGTTTAATTTTGAAAGAGTACAATGAAAAGGATCAAAACAAATGGGGAAAAAACACTGACCTTAATATAACATTATGAAGATTCCCTTTTCTGACAAATCCCTCAAGATTTATAAAAAAGGAAACAGAAATTTTTACTGTCCCTAAACCATTGTTAAACTTTTTTTACTTTCTCATCTACTTTCTAACTACAACTAAGGTCTATCATAAAAAAAAGGAAGATGAACAGAAATTTCTTCATTCATTAAACCACTATGAAAATTTTTGTGAAAAACAATCATTTTGTTCTCTTTTTTCATATAATTTCAATTCAGCATGAAAAAAAGAATAAAATGGTCTTTTTAACAAAAATCATGCAGATTTCCTCCTTTCTGAAGACAAATGTAGCATAAGAATGAATGAAATGGAAATTTATTCCATAATAGCACTGTGAAACCTTTTATGAAAATTATTAAGTTTTTCCCCTCCTTTCAAATGAAAATTCCAATTCAGAGTGATAAAAAAAAAGGAAGAAATTAATTTTATACAGAATATACGGATTCTTTCCTTTCTGATGAGAATTCCATTTTAGCATAAAAAAGAATAAAATGAATATCAAATGCTGTGTTTTCTGGATAAAAAGGAATAATAGTCAAGTTTTGTGCTGCTTCATAACACAGAGTTGCCAAAATAATAAGAATGCCATTCTGACAAACTTGATGCCCAATATAGCAACGAAAAAAAATTATGCATCAAGCCATGAACCAAAATACGATCTCACCAAAACTCTTAGTAACTAATTAATAAGAACCTGAAAACAACAGAAATGTAAATAAACATTGGATAAAATTGTAACTTTTTTACAATTTTTCACACTTATCTAAAAATTTACTATAAATTAACCAAAGCTTTTTTTAAAAAGAGAAAATTACCATAAAATCCAGCTTTTAACCCTCTAGCTGCATATCCATGATTTCCACGGGCAAAGTACACATAGCACTATGCAGCAAGAGAGTTAACACAAAAAATACAATCAAAATTTATGGATGCGAGTTACACGCCAGGTATAAAAATGATAGCTTCAAAAATAAAAAAAAAAGAGATAAGTATAAAAAAATTAAACTTGTACACAGATCAGAATACTGTTTATTTAAAATAAATGTTATTCCTAATGAATTTTAAAAAAATGTTGTATTGTTCAAGAAATTTACCATTTTTTCAAAATCAAGGGATAATACCTCATAAACGACTTCGAAACATAATAACATTGCACATGTACTTTTCAGGTTCCTTCATAAAAAGGGGGTGAGCATTATAGGCTAATAAACCTAAAAATTTAAAAATGCAACTTGAAAGTATAGGTGCTCATTATATGTTGGATTTCACAGCATTCTGAGTGAATATTAACTTTGCACTATTCTGCTACATGAAGTCTTTTGGCAATTGATCTCGTAATTTTGAACCATGGTCAAGAAACGAGGACAACACCTGAGCAGGCACCTCTCTCTCCTAACTTCCACACCACACCAATGGGAGGAATGTTTTGAGCCTTGACAGTTACGGTATTCAAAATTACGATGATAAACATAGTTCATCAAGACATTATCTGACTTTCAACACATAAAATAATAATCCATCTTTTTCAACAGCTTCCTTCATCAATTTCGAGATGAAAATAAAATGACTTAACTAAATTTAGGAAAGTATTACACAGAAAATAATGGAAATCAATATTTTACAACTAAAGATATTTTTCTTCTTTTAAATCGAACTATATAAAGACAAATAAGACTGTAGTAAAGAAATATTGGGAAGAATGAAAAAGGGAATCAAAATTATTTTCCCTCTCAAAAATAATGCCAAAAATTTTCGCTAAATATCCTAGCTTTTCTTTTTAGAAAAAAAAACTGCTGACACAAAAAATACTATTATAGTTCACAGATAAAATACAAAGGAATACAAGTGTAACTGAATTCCCAGAATGAGATATTTAACAAAATATATTTTTATAAAAACATTTCACATAAAATTATACATGAAACATTTTGCTTATGTATTGAACTCACTTGAGAAAAAAAAATTTAAGAAAATAAAGTAATGAAACATTTAACTAAAATATACTCTCGTACTTCACATAAATAAAATGGGAATTCATTTTAGAACATATAAATTAAATTAATCCATTTCAGGAATTTTTTCGGCTTTATTTGCAGACCTTATGTATGATTTGCCTGATAATTACAAAAGCAACTTCATAGTATTACCAGATTCAAGTTAGAAAGTATTTTTACATAAAGAGCTAAAAACTTCACAAAAACCTTAGTAAAACAAAAATATCCAAATAATACTTATTGAAAAGCAAAACTGGATTACTACTCACACATTGGAAAATATAACAAAACTTTCATATTAATTTGCAGAAAATCATTATACCTTTAAATATAAAGCACATCCCAAAACATGAATAACGAGGAGGGGAGATCAAAAATAAAGTGAATTCTATCTTACACAATAATAACAGGTCTTAAACTACATGTTTGTAAGCAAACAAGAAATAATAATCAATACATCCTGGTATAGATTTCATCAGGTTTTTGTAATTTCTGCATCGATATTTCTCCATTATTCCATGTTAGTTGTTTTTACTTCACATTGTGTTTTTATGTGTCATGTTTTCTTTTATAAAAATCAGATTCTAACCAAATCTGTTCTACTAGGATTAAATCAAGGGATTTAGGAGGTGTTTTCAAAATTTGGGGACAGTAAAAGGGACACCAGTGGCATATATTGAGAGCAATGTACTTGGCGTCATTTATGTTGCTTGGATATTGGCATCTCCAATATTCAAATTTTGGACAGATAATTTCAAATTGTTCTTTAAAATATTTAAATAGAGCTCATGTTTCACAATACCATAAAAGAATACAAAATTACCAAATCCTGAAGCCGATTTACACCCCCACACAAGAATACCTCCAACTCCATGCTTCACTGTTCCAACTAGATTCATGGGATTAAGTTTCAGAAAATTAAACGTTGAAAGAAAATAGGGTTCAGTCCTAGGAGAGCCCACACCCTTGGCACGAATTATTTTGGTTTGCGATAATTGTGCCATCTTGGTAACCCTATTTTGATACACTAGATATGGTAAACCTAACTATTTCTGGAAATTTCGTATTTTATCGGCGGGCATTTCGAATTTCATTTTGTTTTGGCTAACCAGGCTGGAATGGTTGCGTGTGTGAAGGAATATATCTTAGAATTTTTTTACTTTGTTGAATGCGAAAGGTTAGAAAGAATTGATAGAATAGTGTATGAAGGAAGGATTGATTGCTTAGAGTTATGAATGTCCTAAATGTAACGATCGGCATGATGTAACATGGTAGACAATAAAACGCTTTCTTCAAAATTGCACCAGCCACGCCAAAGGTATGTTCGACCATTACCTCGCAGAATAAAAATGGCGGTGCTCACACGATCATTCACTTAGCGATGAGACCCCTTCAAGACTTTTTTAAAATCCGTTGTTATGCTGTACCCTCCACTCGGAAAAAATCAGCAGTAAGAAAGTAAGTGCTGTTTTCATATTTTTTTACCTTAAATGTTTAATTTCTGTATTGTTTACAAATATTTTCATTACGCATCCACCTTATCTCTCCGTATTCACTTGCCGCCATTGTCGGTTTCGCTTGGCGCTTTTATCGTTTTGTCGCCAAGGGTGTGGACTCTCCTAGGATTTTACCAAAAATAGATTAGGATGACAGAAAATTCAAAATTTTTAGTTCCAAGTTTGTAGAAAAAAAATGAGGAATTAATTCCCAAGAATTTATGTGAAACAAGAGCATCTCCACCTCCATGCAGGTGTTCTTGCGTGGGGATGTAAATCGGTTTCAGGATGAAGCAATTTTGTATTTTTGTAGTATTGTGAATGAATCATAAGCTCAATTTAAGTATTTTAAAGAATAGTTTGAAATTATCCATCCAAAATTTGGATACTGAAGACACCAATATCCAAACAACATAACCACCCCAAGTGCACTGCTCTCAATATACGTTGCTGGTGTCCCTTTTACAGTTCCTAAATTCTTAAAACACCTCCTAAATCCCTTGATTTAAGCCTATTAGAACAAATTTGGCGAGAATTTGATTTTAAAAAAAGTAAATATGACATATAAAAAAAATTTAAAGTTAAAAAAACAACTAACACAGAAGAATGGAGAAACATCAATGCAGAAATAACAAAAACCTGATGAAATCTATACCAAGATGTTAAAAAGTTGTTGTGGATGCTAAAAGATTTCTAACTAAGTACTAAATTAAGAAAGAAATACAAAATTGAAAGCTATGTTGAGATTTTTTTAAGTGTACAAAGACTTTTGTGGTGTAATTTTTTAGTTCTTTAAGTATTAATTTTTCAAAATAATAGTTACACTATGTTTTAAAACTTGATTATGTTTTTCCATTATAAGAACAGATTGAAGATATCATTATAAAAATTACAATTCCAATATATTAATTTTTATAAGTCGAAAATATTAAATTTTATAGAAAATTGCAAGAGTACAGAAACTTTTGTGATCCACTGTATATAAACCACAAGGAAATAAAGTAACTAAGTAAAAAATAAAATCATTCTCTAGTTAATCAATACATACAATTATGAAGTTAATCAAATTTGTACGGTAATGATTTAGTAGCATAAAAGAATAAAAATCCGTGGAATCCGAAACTTTTCGTGAAAGCCACAATTAGTACAAAAATCGATATTCAGTTTGAGAACAGTATATATATATATATATATATATATATATATATATATATATATATA
>BMAV01017809.1:0-11602 GCA_019973955.1 Trichonephila inaurata madagascariensis | reverse complement strand
TAAAAAAAAAAAAAAGTTTTTAAATTTTAAACTTTATTTTTTTTTTTAAAACCCCAAAAAATTTTGGGGTTATTTTTAAAAAAAACCCAAAAAAAAAAAGTTTAACTTTTTCATAGTTTATTCAAAAAATATTTTAAAAAATGTTCAAAAAAAAAACCCTTTAAAATTAAACATAAAATTTTCTGCGATGTGTTATTTTAATTATCGGGGGAAATTTAATTTTATTATTTTTTTCCACCCTTAAATTTGGTTTTTATCCCCCAGCTAAAAATTTTCCAATTCCCCCGGTTTTATTTGGGGAGGCCTCTTTTCTTTTGCATATTAAGGGAAGGAAATTCACTTACCTTCGGGGGGTATTTCCCACCCAAAAGTTTTCCGTTGTTTGGACTGTTTTTAAAATTTTTCCCCAAAAAAGGGGTTCGGGGAATCGCGAAAAAACTTTTTCTTAAATTTTAACATTCGTTTTTGGGTTTTTTTTTTGGATTGCACACCCGGGGGGCGGGGGTTTTTGGGAGATTTTTGTGAGGTTAATTGTGTATTTGTGAGGGTTTTTGGCTTATTTGGGAATGTTTGGCCTTGGGGTTTTTTTGGGAGGGATGGGCCCTTTTTGTCAAAATTTTTTAAAAAACCCAAAAAGGGAGGATTTGTCGGGGTACCCTTTCCCCGGTTTTTTTCCCACGCCCGCTTTTGCGGTTTTGGACGGGTTTTTTTTAAAAATAAAAATTTTTGAATTTTCGGGGCCCCTCTAAGCCCAAAAGTTTTTTCCCAAAGGGAAAAGTGTTTTTTGAAACTTCTTGAAAAGGTTAAGGGGGTTTAAAATTTTTCCAAAACAAAAAAAGGGGCAATAAAATTTTTTTTTTGGGTTGGCAAAACGGGCAATAAAACACCCCCCTAAGTACCCCCCCTTTAGGAAAACGAAAAGGTTTTTAACATCTTTTCCATTTCCGGGGGTTTCGGTGGCAGCAAGACCCCGAATAGAAGAAAACGGGCCATTTTGTGATCATCCCCCCCGGTTTTGGGGGGCCCCCTTTAAAGTTTGTTTATTGCTTGTTCATTTTGGCATAGTGGGGGTTCAAAGGGCAACGTGCATTGGTAGTCTTTTATAGAAATAAATGGTCCATTTTTGTACCCCAGCGTTTTTAAAAAAAAGCCCCGAGATAAAAATAAAAATTTTTTTGCAAAAACAAATCATCATCTTACCTTTGGCCCGGTTCTCCCCCTGCCCGCGGGACCCTCAAAAGGGCCTCGCGCCTCCTTTTGAGGATATCTCGAAGCGTAGGAAAAGGATTCGGAAACCCTTTCCCCCACTTTTTCCGGCAGTAAACTACCCGCCTTTGGTCTCTATATCATCTGGGCAAAGATTTCCTACATCATCAAGCCGTTTTCCATTGTCGTTTCCACTTAAGCCCCTTTTGCTCTTATTTTCTGCTTTTCGCAATTTGTAGTAGTGTAGTTGCGTGCTAATGTTAATGCTAACTGTGCTTTTCAATACCTTTCAGTATACAATGAGCTGTCATTTAGAACAATGCAATCATCATTGATCTTGATGATAATGGAAATGACAAAAGAAGATACATTTCGAGTTTAAAAAAATCACAAATTCTTTGTTTAGGGTATTAAGCGAATTAATTGAAAATCTTTTGACTTTAATGGGGAAAAATTTTTTTATTTTAGTGGGGTTTGTTCTGTCGGGGGTACTTAAGATGAGGCAAAAGCTTAGCTTATGAAGTAAATGATTATTATTAGACGTTAATACGAGTTTGTAAAGTTTTTACATCCTGTAGAATAAAATGTTAAGTCTGAAAAAATCATTTTAAGAATAAGGAGAGAAATTTTTATAATTACCGCTCTCTCATAAGTAATGTATTTGAACTTATATTGTTTGTAAGAGATTCACGGCATCTGCGGATTAAAATAAGGTTTAGGAATAATAACAAAACTTTAGGGTTTTGTTTTTTTTTATCCCTTTTAGACTTAATCATCTAGAGTTTTAAATTTTTTATATTAAAATCCGACACATTTGGAACCATGATTTTAAAGCACGCGAATATTTCAATATTTTTTACTTATATTAGAATCGGTATCAAACTATTTTAAGATTTTTATTCAAAAAAAGATTTTTTAAAAATCTAATTAGGCAAAAAAACATGGTTATCTATGTTCAAAACTTTCACCTTTTATGAAAATGCTTCATAATAATAATATTTTGTTTAAAAGTAATTAAGAAAACAGGCCGATTAGAAATTTTTAAAATATATAACTTAAAAAAAGTTTATTTATATATTTTTAATAAGTGGAAATGTTTTAAAAAAAAAAAAACACCGATAATTATTTCAATTGGTGATGTTCTGAAAATAGTTATTTTCAAAATCTTGTTCAAGCTCTCTGAAAAAGTGGGCTATATATAAAAAAATATTTTTTATGTATTTTTCAAAAATAAAGATTTTTTTAAAAAAGGTCTTCAAGCATTTTCCCAAAAATATTGCATTTAAATAATTTTTTTATTGTAATTATAACCTTAAAACAATTTTATACGTGCATTCTAATCGAAGTGACACGTACATTTTAAGAAAATGCTCTTTTGTATGCTTTTGCAAAATCATGATTCTGAACCAGATACCTTAATGAGAATTGCAAAATTGTTTTAAAGGGGTAAAAAAATATCTCTTGGTAGGATTACATATGTTTGCAATCCTTATAAATCGAAATTTTAAAAAAGTATTCAATCGATGATATTTAAAAAAAAAACTACAATTTAAAAAGGTTAATAAATGGGAAAATATACAAATTACATGAGCTTTTTTAAACGAAAATGTGTTACTCTAAACATGAATATTTGGGGATAATACTCACGAAAATTTGTGTAATATTCAATTTACGAATACGGGAAAAAAAATTTTAAGCATCAGGAGGGAAATTTCCCCAAAAAAAAGTGTTGATATAAATTTTTTATTTATTCTGTCTCCTTCACAGCATCCAGTTTTATTCGACAATCAATTAAAAATGTTACGTTTAAATTAATAATTTTTGAAACATTAGTCACTGTTTATTTAACAACTATTGGTTGTTTTCTTCACTTTTTAGTGATTAATTAAAGTTTACCGATTTGTTTTCAACCACTAGCCAATATTTTATACAACAATGTTTCTAAATTAGCCAAACACATCGATTCTGCAAAAATAGATTCACGGATGGCTGCTCCTTGAAATTAATACAAATATAAATGAAGTGAACCATTGAAGGCAAAGATTAATCACATCGTTCAGCGGAAAAATCTAATACAAAGGCGGTTGACAGTTTTCGAAACTTCTAAAGTCCTTGTGAAACTTTGATAAACGACATTTGGCAGTCGCTGACTTTGTGTCCCATGATACGGCACAGAATTAAAACGGTTCTGTGTTGTTTTCTTCCTTTTCTCTGTCTTATACCTTGGGTTTAAATTGCAAGGCTCGTTTCTATCATTTGAGTAAACTAGTTTTACAGTGCAGTAAATACCCCGAAGTTAGATTAATCTTGTTGAAATGTATTTTGTGTGTGTGGGATACAATTATCTCATACTTCATGAATAGTATACATTGTTTTCTGAATCAAAATTAATGCCATGGTAGTTTCCCAATGATACATCAAGAAATGATAAAATAATTATTTTTTTATTTGGGAACTTTTAAATAATTATTTTTTTAAAAATTTGATTTATATTCAATTTATATTAATAGGAATTCAAAATGAAAAAAGAAAAAAAAAATTAAAAAAAATAAAAAATTTTTCAAAAAAAAATGTTCACTTTGTAGCCCCTTTATCGTTAAGGTTCCATACGTTCGGGAACCCTATTTTAAAAATTTTAAATGGATAATATTTGTTTTTGGGGCCCTTGTTTAAAAAAGTACATAAAAAGTTTTAAGAATAGTATACAATAAAAAATTATTTAAGAATAATATTTTGACAAAAATGAATATAAATGCCCCATTTTAAAAAATATTTCCCCTTTTTTGGAAAAATGCCTTTATTATAATAATATTTTGCCTGTTATAGCCCCAGCCTTTTTGGGGCAGAGGCTAAACTAAATTTTTGAAATATATAACTTAAAAGGGGGGTTTCCCCATGTTTTACAAACAGGGGGGAAATTTTTCAAAAAAAAAAGCGATAATTACTTCAATAGGTTTAACTCTGAAAATTATGAATTTTCAAAAATCATGGTTAACCTCTGTACAGAGTCTGGGCTATAAAAAGGGCAAAATATTATTATAATAGGCTTTTTTCACAAAAGAACATTTTGAAAACGGTTTTCTAATTTAAATTTTTTTTGCCGAAAATTGTAAAAAAAAAAAATTTTTTTGTCCAAATGTCTTTAAAATTTTTCATATATTCAATCTAAGTAACACTAAATATTTTAAAAAAATGTCCATTTATGCCTTTTGAAAATTTTTCCCGAACGTATCGGATATTAAAGGGTAAAGGGTTTTTTTTCAAAAGGCAGATGGTTCTTCCTTTTTTTTGGCCGGGGCCCCTAAAGTGGCCTCGAGGATGGTGAATCACGAGTCAGAGACTAGCACCACTGAAGACCAGACGTGAAGGCCAAAAAGATATTTTATCAATAAACCTCGTAGCCCACTTTGACAGTCCATTTCCGGAAGACCATTCTTATTGAGTTTCAATTTAACAGAAGAAACATGACACTAAATTTCATTATTGTAGGTTTAGTAGTTCGAAGACGGAAATTTTTTTTATCAATACAGTAACTCCCCACTTCCCTCATAGGAGAAGATTTGCATAAAATCCATTCTTAGTGGATCTCTTTTCAACAAAAGCAACATGCTTAATAAATTTCAAGCATGTGGGTCTAAGAATAAAAAAGATTTTTTTCTCTGTATCTCCTCTCAACCAACCCGCAACCCTTGGGGGCTGATTGCTGCAAAATCCGTACTTATAAGAACTCTACTTCATGAAAGGAACATACCTAACAATATTCATGCCTGTAGGTCTAATATTGTCATTGCCATAAAATTTGCGCTCTAAGAAATAATCGTGTGATTGCAACAAAACTTGGCATGATGATGGGCAGATATCCAAATGATTAGAAATGCATCGTGATTGTGCATTGCATAATGCCACTAGAGGTCGTTAAACTTCGTTCTCCTTGGAGTATTACACAGGAAAACATAACGTGTTTGAGTGTATTTCATTTTTTACAAAGGAAAAGCTGAGATAGACATGCCTTTACGCCACAATCGAAGACAATATGAACAGTTGTCAGAGTTCTAGAGGGGAAGAATCCTGGGGATGATGGAAGCTGAGTAGTCAGCTCGGCAAGTAGCTTTTCAAGTAGGATGTTCTGATTTGACTACGAGGAGGTGTTGGGACCAGTGGATAGAAGAGATGTAATTTATACGGCCACCACGCTCAGGAAGCTACCGAAAGACCAGTCGTCGAGAAGAGCCGTCATATCATACGAAACCCACGTGTAGGATCAACTGCCTCATTGGCCGCTGTCCGGACACAGGCAGCACCTTCACTACGTGTTCCTGTGTTTTCGCGAACCCTCGCAAAGCACCTGGCTGAAGAACATTTGGTATAGTGGCGCCCATTACGTGTTCTGCAATGACACACACCCTTCTACGCCTCCGTTTGGTGTGGTGTCACACACGACGGATTGGACTGCAACGAAATGGAACCAGGTCGTCTTCAGTGACCGATCTAGATTCAATTTGAGTAGTGATGACAATCATGTTCGTGTGTGGAGGCTTCGTGGTGAACGCTTCAATCCTGCCTTTGCTTTACAGCGACACACTACTCCCACAGCTGATGTGATGGTATGGGTGCCATTGCTTAGGATACACGGTCATCCCTAATATTGATCCATGGCCCAATGACAGCCCAAGTGTACGTTCATGACATTTTTCAGCCACATGTGTTGCCGCTTATGGCAGAGCTCTCAGGAACCAATTTTCAACAAGACAATGCTCGGCCTTACACTGCAAGGAAGTGACAAGACTGCTTGAGCCCCATTACTACCCTTTCCTGGCCTGCTGGATCCCCAGATTTATCTCCAATCGAGCATGTCTGGGATCATTTTGAGGCCAAATTGGACAGACTACGAGTTTGGTCGAACTCAGAGTCTCGTTTTCAGTAAACGTGGAAACGAGATGTCTCAAGATATCATTCGGAACTTGTATTCCTCAATGCCCACTCGTATCGTATCGTGTATTCCCACTAGAAGGGGCCCAACAGAGTACTAAGACTTCCGTTCATTTGTACTTTTTTCTGCAATAAATGATCTTTTTTCTTCAATTTTCTAATCACTTACTTATATCAAAGCAGTGCCACCATATGTAAAATTTCGTTTCGTGCTGACAATTTTTTCTTCGTGAGCTAATTTTTATGGCAATGAGTGAAGTTAAAAAGGAAAATAGTTATTTATAACGTGTTTAAAGCCTTTACAACGTCCCTTGGGAGTCGAGGGTCAATTTTTGCAAAACCCATTTTGTAGTGGATCTTTTCTCCATGAAAGGAACATAGCTACAAAATTTCAAGACTGTACATCAAATAGCTTGAAAGCGGAAATTAATATCTGTAACACCCCTTTTTCCTCCGTCCCTTAAGTTTCTATTTTCACAAAATTAATTTTTTCGATGTTGATCTCTACTCCATAAAAGGAACCTGCCTACTAATTTTTAAATGTAAACATCTCATAGATCCAAAACAGGAATATATTTAGTTATAAAGCCTCTAATGTTCCCGTAACACCCCTTGTGAGTCGGTTTTTTGCAAAACTCATTTTTAGCAGATCATGAAAGGAATCTACGAACCAAATTTCAACACAGTAAGTCTAATAGTTTAAAAACGGAAATAATTATATTTAGCGCCCCTTAGGCTTATTTTCGTAAAATCCGTTCTTAGCGGATATCTGCTCTATGAAAGCACACACACAACATACCTACCAAATTTCAAGTTTGTAGGTTTAATAGTTATTGAGATACCGGTATGAGTGAGTGAGTCGAGAGAATTATATAGAGAGAATTTTTTAAAAAAAGACGATGCTTCTATATAAAATTGCGGTAAAAAGTAGACTCTAAAGCAAATTACACACACCTAAAAATTATTAAAGAACGAATTTTAAAAATTTTAAATTACAAAAAAATTTTTTTCTTTATGAAAAACGTTTAGATTTTTTCCAAAAATAAATGAACAATTTATGTTCATTGGTAAAATAAAAAAAAATTCAGTATTTAAACCGGATTGTTGGAAATTCGTAATACGAATTACTAATTTCTACTTTTAAATACTAATTAGTACAAACTGATTATTTATTTTTTAAACGATAATGATAATAATTATGCTCAGTCAAAAGTAGAGATTCACACTTTAACTTCCATTTGCAATAGGTGTTTAAATTAATATTCTTCCAACAGAGTTTCTTTCAAATATTTAAAGGAAAAAGATACTATTGGTGAGGAAACATTTGCACGTTGTGCTACGAAAACAAGACACATGATCATTCCAAACCAACTATAAAGAAATCGTCATTACATGACAAATGTACTTTCAAAATATAACAATTTTTACTGTTCATTTATGCAAGGCAAATAACTTTTCCCATTACACATTAAATATATCTTTCATGCGGATATATTACAATTTTTTCTGTCAATATGAGATTTACTTAGGTAATTCAACACATCACAACTATTGTATACAATGTCTTTTCAAACATGAATCAACCAAAAATGGACTAATAAACAAAGCATTCGAATTCAAAAGCTCGTCTGTTCTTGAAAGAGACTTAGAAAGGGAAGTGTAGTTGTCCATCACAATAGAGACTAATCTATTGTGCACTATTTCACTGTCCAATGGTTTTCTCATTCTTTATTCAAAAGTCTATCAAGAGGCTGAGTGCTTTTCTCACTTCAATATTCATGTTCCATTTCTTCGGTACATAATAAATGAGATTCCATACATAACGCATTGGATCCCTGGTTCGTTTATTGATTTGAAAAAGGGCCTGGAATTTAAAAAGGTATTGAAATTTAGTAAAAGATGGAGAATAGTAAATAGATATTGCTAAAAGGATAATCTAAAATGGAAATATAATTTTTTTATCGATATTTCTGAATGCAATTTTTGAGTTATGCTTTATAATAATAAAAAAAAAAAACCATTTAATTTGAGCATAATTTTATCTCTCTAATTTGATTAAAAATATATTCACGCAGTATTATAGCTTCAGAACTGTGTGCAGATGCAAATCTGTTAATTTGCATCAATATTTTTTTAGAGACTCAAAGGTTTTTTATCATCTTGTGAAATGAAAATGATTTAATTAATAAAACGCACAATAATACAAAAGAGTTCGTTAGAAGTTTGATTTGGGTAGCTGCATATATGTGACTTTTGAACCAACCAAACAAATTTTCCAAGTAAAATTTCGAATTTAATAGTAGTACATTTTACAGCAATGCTTCTCAAACTTTCAATATTTGCGACCCAGTATTCAATCATATAATTTTCATCGTACTCCCTTCTATTCAATAACAATGCATTGAATTCAATAATACCATACATTGGCGCTAAAACTACCATACGACTTTAACAGCTTAAGAGAACCTCCGGCATATATAAATATCTCGTTAAGCTAGTACTTTAATTGCCGAGGAAGAATATATACGTACGTGTTTTGAAGTACGATCTTTTCTGTGAACTACTATCCCTAAAATTATTCCGAAGGCTTTGGAATGCAATAAAATGACCTTGATAGTGTTTACGAAGAATTCACTCGTTTCAGAGGATTTGTGCTTATTTATTCCTTTTCTTTCTTGCTCCCCTCAATACACGAAGCATGCTCGCCTACGTGTTAAGGTATCCGACTACCCAAAAATCATGTTTTTTTAAAAATGGACAAATTTTTATGATTTTTTTTATGGGCCATCTTATTAGCAAAAAAAAATACAAGGTTTTATTTTCCATTCACTGAACAAAATCTACAGGTTTTTTTAGTAAAAAAATGTCATAACTGTACATAAGATGCCCTTTTAAAATGCGTTTTACTGAAATTGTGTTTTTCGAAAAGCTCGAAACGAGGACAGTGATTGTTAAAAAAGTTTTAAAATAATTTCGAAATTTTTTGTGTAAGTTCTGTGTAATAGTAAAAATGTTTAACCTTCAGATTTATCAATCACTGTTTTACAAAATTTACAGTTTTTTATGTGAATATAATCACTATTTTTTTAAACAATTTAATATAATAACTAACAAGGAGAGGGCACGATAAGGAAATTTATTTCGGATCGAGATTTGTAAAGTAGTACACTTTTGGTGTTCACCCTAAATTTAAAATTCCGTGAATGGCCATCAATTCGGGGAAACGCCTTCGAAATTCTGCAGCTTTTATACAATTAAATTTTAATTTTCCCCCAAGAGTTCGTAGCTTTATTGGTAAATCGTCTGCTTTCTGTGCTGGGGGTTGAGTTCATTCCACCCCGCTATCAACTTTTTCTTCAATTCATTTAATTTTTTTAATTAAATAAAATTTTTTTATTTAAAAGGGTTTTTTAAATATTAAAAGATATTTTTGTAATTATTTTGTATTTTTTAAAAAAAAAATTTAATTATATATATATAAATAATTTTATTAAATTTTTTAAATATATTTTATATTAATAAATAATATTTATAATAAAAATATATATAAATATATTAAATGATATTTACAACAAAAAAAAAAGTTTCAAATAGTTTTTTAATGTGAAATAAAATATACTATAAATAAAATATTATATATAATATAAAATATTTATAAAATATATTATTTTTAAATTTAAAATTTAAATTTTTTTATAATTAATATAATAAAAAATATGCTTTTTAAAATGGTATTAAATTATTTTACAATTTTTAAAAAAATTTAGTAAGTCCTTTACAAAAAAATTTATTTAATTTTAAAAATTTATTTAAATAATTTTTTAAAAATTTTTTTAAATAATTTCTATAATAAATTAAAAAAAATATAAATCATTATTTTAGTAATAAATTAATAATTTTAATAAAAAATTTAAATTTTTTTTAATAATAAATTAAAAATTTTTTATAAATACTAATTTTTAATTATAATTAATTATTTATAATAAATACGATTTTTTAAACTGTAATAAATAGAAATTAATTTAATTATAATTTTTTAAAAAATTTAAATTAGTATAAATAGTGATTAATTAATTATAATTAATATTAATTAATTAGTATAAACAGTAAATTAATTTTTTAATAAAAAATTAATTTATTAATGTTAATTTTTTAAATTTTTTATTACTAATTATTTAAATATTTTATTTAAAATTATTTAAAATATTTTAATTATAATAATTTTAAATATTTTTAAATAATTTTAATAATTTTACTAAAAAAAATTTAAAATATATATTTTAAATTTTTTTTTTTATTTTATAAAATACAAAATAATTACAAAAATATCATTTAATATTTAAAAAACCCTTTTCATAAGTAAATTTATTTAATTTAAAAAAAAAGTCAATGAATTGAAAAAAAAAAGTTGATAGCGCGGGGAATCGAACCCTAACCTCCAACATAGAAAGCAGACGATTTACCTAAAGCTACGAACTCGTTGGGGGAAAATTAAAATTTAATTGTATTTTAAGCGAATTTGAAGGCTGATTTCTCCGAATCGACTGGCCATTGACGGAATTACATTGAGGGGTGAACACCAAAAGAGTACTATATTACACCAAGTCTCGATCCCAAATAATTTTTAGTGTCCCCCCCTTTTAGATAAAGTGCTCAGTTTTTTTTAAGAATTAAAATTTTATCCTGAAGGCATTTCAAAAGGAATAGCTGATTGATAAAAAAATTGAAAAAAATGAGAATTTGTTCATTTATATCTGTACAGAGCGGGGGGCCCCTTTATGTAATTTTTTTTTCAATTTTGTCCATTTTTTTTCATTTCAGTAGTAATTTTTTTCTCTTCTTAATTTTAGCCTTTTTTTTTAAAAGTAAAAAAAATTAAAAGCCAAAATCTACATTATCCATTATTTAAAAAAAGTTGTCGCAAGTCTTCGGGTACCTTAAACCAGTGATCCGCAACCCCCCTTCCGTGGGTCAAAAGTGCCGGGGCCCGCCTAAGGGAAAATTAAACTATTGCCAATTTTTTTAAAGAGGTGCATTTCTTCGGGTTTGCGCAACTTTCCCCGGAAATCGCTTTTATATTCCACGTTAAATCACTTTATTCATTTTTGTGTAACTATATTTTATTCTGAATTCCCCTTTAAATTAACTAAAATTAAAATTGTTAAATCAAAAAAAATCTAAAAAAATAAAAAATCATTGTATTCCACCCCCAGCGGGCCCGGTAAAATTATCAAACGTTGACCGGTCCGCAGCGATATAAAAAGGGTTGGGAGCTTCCTTTAAAAGATGGTATTGGGGAGAAATTTCATAAATCCAGTAAAGGGGTTTTTTAAACCCTACAAAAAATTATCAAGATAAGTGTTAATTTTTCTACATAATTTTTATATGACAAGCCCATTGGGTCATTGGTAATTTTTAAACTTGTTCTTAACTTGTAATGTTAAATTAATTTTAAAAAAATTTTTTC
>BMAV01017808.1:216060-444933 GCA_019973955.1 Trichonephila inaurata madagascariensis | reverse complement strand
TTTCGATTGATTATAATTCGAAATATATAGTATGTAAAATTTAAGTAAATATTTGTTTTTAAATAAAATTTTATTAATTAATTTAATTATTTATTCAATATTTAATTTTTTTACTTGTTTTTTCCCAAAAAACCCAAAAATCAAAAAGCATAGTACAAGAATGGTGAACTTTCGACCCCGGACCCTCCCTCCCTTAAAAAAATTTTGTGTGCGCTACGGTCTTGGGCATTTGACATCTCTTTTTGCTACTATTTTTTTCTATTTCAGGAAAATTTGATATTTTATTATAAATTATTGTCTCCTTTATATACGGGCCCGGCCGAAAATGTTCTTTTGGCCACAGTTTAAAACCCCCCGATTTACATGAACGCAAAAGGGGAGAACCCCCTGAAGTCTGTCCCCCTTTCCCCATGCCCATATTACCCAATTGGGGGTTTTTGGTCATCGCAGATTAATTATTGAGTGGTTTTTATATTTTTATTCAAAATTGGTAACAAGTTCGAGACCATGTCCCCTCCATCGGCAAAAATCATTGCAGTGACATCCAGATTCGAGGGCGTTATGTACTTGTACCAAGTATACGAGGATACACACACACACACACAAAAACTTTCATTTTTTTACGAGTCTCATAGATTTTTCCACCTTTAGGAAGTGAACATCCCTTCAGTGGGCCGATAAATGAGTACCAAGGTTGTTTCGGAACAATACAGTGTAGGTTTCACGTCAGATTGACCACCTGACCGGAACATCTGCTCATGTACCTCAGTGCTCAAGGTCATGAAAACTGAGATGAGAAAAGTAGGCCTTGGCTCTTTATGGGCTGTTGCGTCACTGAGTTTTGTTTAGAATGTGAACAATTCAAGCTCAGTGTAAAAAATAATTAGCAATAAAGTATAAATCTAAGCAGAAAATTTAGAAATTAAAAAAAAGAAAAAAAAAACGTTTTAATTAAAATTAGAAAATTCATCGACTGCACAGAAAACTTATAAAAGGGGAAAAAAATCAAAATTTACTTTCGATTTATAAAATGAATCCAAAACTGTGTGTGTGTGTTGGTATGAATTTTTATATTAAGATTAAAAGGACTAACTCAATATTTCGACCTCTCAATTTTGTCCTCGTGTTGGTAAAGTGCATATTCTATTGACGAAGTCCTTTATTTCATATAAAAATAAGAAATATTCAACTTCAATGTATTTTAAGTAATAAAGAACTAACAATGAGTGAAAAAAATTTCTTTTGAAAAAAATGGGCGAGTTTTCTGAAAGACAGGGGCGGGTCATATGTGGACCTTAAAGAGTTATTTTGCGGCCCGCCAAGATAGACTGAAGACAAAAAAACAAAAAACGATTTTGAATCTAAACCGCACTATTTTTCCACGTTAATGCTACTGAAAATAGGGGGGCTTAGAATCGAAGGCAAAAAATTTGTTGATGGGGGAAAATTAGTTTCCATTCCTTTCAAAAAAGGAAAAAAAAGAACCCTTTCCCTTTGGTCCGCATCGATGACTTATACCATTCCGAGTTTATTCCCGTTTTACAGTTATCCAAACATCCTTTTTGTCGTAATGGGGGTTTTATACGCTTTTTTTTAATTACCTAAACATCTAAGATATTGGTAATAGTTTCCAGGCGAGTTCTCTATGCGGCATCAAAAGGGGGGCCATTTTATATGCAGAAAAAAAAACGGAAACAGAGCAGTGGCTACTGAAAATTTGAGACAGGATACAAATACAAAGACGTCAACGACGTAAAAAAAAAACAAAAAAAAAATTTTTTTTAAATTTCCACGTCAACAAAAAAAAATTTTATTTTACTATTTTTTAAAATAGTTACAATTAATAAAAATATGTATATACGTAGGGCAGAAAAAAATTAAGTGGAATTCATTTTATTAATTATCATTAAAGTATCGTATTTCATCCAAAAAAATGTTATATAAAAGTTCAGTTCAACTGTCTTTAAAAAGGGGGAAAAAAAAACCTTTTCAAGTTTTGACACAAGTCGCCAAATATGATGCTGACGTGGCAGTATTTGTAATTCTTTAAATAATTAGTTTCGATCAATTAATTGTTATTAATTATAATTAAATTACTGTATTGTCATCCAAAATAATCATTATATAACATTTCAGCTTAACCGAGTGCTTTAAAAAATGTATTTTATTAAAGATTGAAAATTCCACCAAGATAAATAAATAAATATATAGAGAGTGTGAGCTAATAGTGTAGGAATTGAAAAAAATGGTGTAACTTTTGCTTGTGAATGTTCAACAGTCTTTAGTAATTCTTTTAAAAAAATGTTGCATAACAAATGCATTGGATGGCACGAAGGACGACACCGTGTAAAAAATGGTGACGCCTGCATCTCTTCTGAAGTCAGCTGTGACAACGGGAGTGACGAATAAATTTCGAAACATGATACTGACGGTTAGAGAAATTACAAGAGCATTATTTGAAGTTTTTAACACTGGTAAAATAAATAAATTAAAACTTCCTATCTTTTCCCTTTTAAAAAGTCTGTTTCGATAATTCTTGAGACTCTTAAACGTATAGAGTTTGGGGCGGTTGGGGCGATAAATACGGTATTTTTCAATTTTTTAAGTCACCATACATATATTTGAGCACTTTTTTTTTTGCATGAAGATCAAGTTGGCTGACATAACATGCAGGTCAGTGGCGTAGGGGTTGAAAAGGGCCAAATAGCCCAGGCGGCATACAAAAAGGGGCAGCGGAAAGCACCGCGATATTTAAATTCAAAAATTTTCATCCTCACCCCCGCGCGACGAAACTGAGGGAAACGGTAAAGTTTTTAATAAATGCCAGATGAAAGTTTATTAGTGCTATGCAATCCTTTTGTTTTTATGTTACTTAGGTTTTTTGGAACCGGTCTTTGAAGTCAATGATCCCCAAAATTATTTGCAAACAGAAGGACTAAATGTCTATCAACGTGTCAAAGAATCTGGGTTTTCAGACCGTTTTGAAGCAAAAAAAGGGCAAACCTTTTTTCTAAATTTTTTTTGGACGAAAGAAAAAGAAAAAAAGTTTTCTGGGGAAAAAAACGTTAACCGAAGATGACTTGGGCGAAAAATGTTTTCCAACAGACTAACTGCTGAAATTGGAGAAAGATTCCAACAGTTGCAGAATCGGCCAAAAATATCATTTTAAGACCTGAAGTGATATTGAGCATGGACGAACTTAACTTATTTTAGCTCTTCAAGACATTAATAAAATAGAATTCCCAAATTGAGCTCGTTCTACAAGCTTTTCGAGCTGCATCAGCCCCGGTTGTAAAAAAAAAATTCAGGGTCCGGCTTTCTGGGCTTATTAAAAAATATTGACTCCCAAAAATGAAGATGGCTTACCAAATATTTTCATAATGTTGAGAATTTTTAACTGTCATCAAAACCATTTTGGAGAGAAGCTTCTCTGCTAAAATTTAATCAACAATTATCTCAGATTGACTATGTCCATGTTAAGGCCAACAAATTCGGCTATTTTGGCAATTGAACATGCCATACGTATTGTTATTGACAATTGTGCAAAATATTCTCTGCTATGAAAAAAACACAAAAAGTACTGAAATTTAAAGCAGTTTTTTTTTACTTTTACTAATTTTCTTGGATAATAATTAAAATAGAGAGGCGGCAAATTTAAGGTCGGCTCCAGGCGGCGAAAGCACTCTACGCCAATGATGAGAATTTCAACAAGAAATCTAATTCTAGTTTAAAAAAAAAATCGTAAAAAATGTAATAGGGTAGGCTTGCCCATTAAAGTTATTCTAAAATTAAATGTGCTTGCAGCTATAAATGATACGAGGCAAGTACAAGAAATAAACAAAATTATCACTGTTTTATTTAACTTAATTTAATGAATCATAATCAATAAAATATATTTGTATAATACAATGTATATATCTTCTGAGAGGCAAAGTTAAATACAATGAAAGCAAACATTTTTTAAAAGGTGCAGTACTCCACTATCCTTCACTTCCACAATGTGGCCCACGAGTCAAAATAGTTGCCCACACCTGCTGTACTTCCCTGAAAGCTTAAAATTGTGTCGAAATACCCCCAAAGAATCTAATATGATGGCTTAAGGTATCCGACTACGTTCGGAACCGTGATATTGCAAAAACGTATATATATATATATATATATATATACGTTTTTGCAATATTTATATATATATATATATAAATGGATAATATTTATATTTATTGTCACTTAGATTAGAAAATGTATATAAAATTGTTTTAAGAATATTATTACAATAAAAAATTATTTAAGTACAATATTTTGACAAAAAACGAACATAGAATGACCCATTTTCAAAATATTCTCCTTTTGTGAAAAATGCTTCAATTATAATATTTTGCCTGTATATAGCTCAGACCTCTGTACAGAGTCTCAACTAGAATTTTTCAAATAAAGTGGGTTTATCCATCTTTTGCAACAACAGAGGGGAGAAATTTTAAGAAAAAAACGCCGATAATTATTTCAGTTGGTCGTAACTCTGAAAATAATGAAATTTTTTCAAAAAACAATAGTTCAGACTCTCTGGAGAAGTCTTTACTTTATACAAGCACACACACAAAAATATTATTTTAGAAGCATTTTTTATAAAAGAACATTTTGAAAAAAGTTTATTCTAAGTTAATTTTCTGCCAAAATATTATATTTAAATTTTTTTTTGTCAAAATGTCCTTAAAACAATTTTATACATGTATTCTAATCTATAAGTGATACTAAATATCACGAAACTTATCCATTTATGCACTTTTTTAAAATCATGGTTCCGAAAGTAGTCGGATACCTTAATTGCCAATGCTATTAATTGCTTAATATAACCAACATCATTTAGAAAGGCGTTAAAAAAATAACTTGTACGTGTGTCTCTAGTTATCGTAAAAACAATTCTAATTATATATGAAGCAACTAAAGAAGTTATTTAAAGGCCAATTCAAAATATTAACCAAATTGTAGTGATATTTTAAAAAGAATCATATACAATAATTTTTTTTAAGATTATACCGTTTTTCTTTTCTTTCCATTATTTATTCCTTTCTATAAATGCTCTGGCATTTTACCTAACACAGGTAGTTCAGCTTCTGCGGAAAAATCACACAAGTGCATTTTAAATATTTCTAATCATTAAAAAAGTTTAATTGCCTTTTTCAGTATTTGAAGACCAGTGCCGGTTTAAGCTCATTTCGAGCCCCCTCGCACTGGCGGATCGAAATTTATAACCAGAAAATCTGCTTAAGTTCAGTTTATCCGGGCCCCTAAGCGCCCAACGGATAAACCGGCACAGTGTTGAAGACAAAATAATGATCTGCCTCATCAGTAGGATTATAAATTTTAATAAGTATTAAATTTATTTGGTAACTTGTTTCACACACACACACAATCGAAATTGTCATACCAATTTATTTACCTTCATAATTTTATATTTAACAACTGGCCAGTACATGAAAGCTGAGCTGGAAAACTGGTCGTGCTTCAAAAGATCAACTTTAGAGCCAACTTAGCCAGAATATATGCAAAATCAAAGAAAAATAAATTTAATCAGTAATTCAAAATTTTAATTACTACATATTTAAATTTTACTAGAAACTCATAATCATTCAAATTATGCTTTATCTGCTTAAAACTTTTGTCTCGCAACATGATATTCATTGCCCCTTTTAGCACGATATAAATTAAATCGATTGTATAGGAGCATATACCCAAAATGTAATAATTAAGCTAATTTTAAATAACAATGGAGTTATGAATATACAGCACTGCCGCCCATCCGGTATAGTGGTTAGTGACGTTGACTGCGGTGCCGTAGGACCTGGGTTCGAATCCCGGTTGATTGAATATTAACGTCGCACTGCTCAGCTACACGAGGGCTTTTGGCGACGGACCACGTTTGGAACCCAGGTAAAGGACGTGGACGACACCTGAGCTGGCAACCCCTCCAGCTACCCCCCCAAGGGGGGACCGCCTCGACAGATTTAACGGCATCGCCCCCCCACAGGGGGGTCTTTAGAGTACGGGGTTTCAACCGTGACACGGCAACCCGCGATCCGATACCCATACCACCGGTGGCGGCCACGTTCGAACCCCGACGAGTAAAGGTGTTTTTTTGGTTATGGGCCCTTCGGAGGGGGGTGCATTTAAAAACCGCCAAACCGAAAGTTCTCCCCTTGAGGTTCGTGGAAGGGAAAAAGGGTGGGGGGCCCCCTGACCAACCCCGGGTGTTCTCCCATAAAATTGGAGTGGAACTGAGCAAAATCGTACAATCGCCAGCATGGTGCTCAAAGCTAAGGTTAACGGCAGGTGTTCTATACAAGGTTAGTTCTAGAGCAGATTTTCAACTTTTTTTTTGCTACAGTACATTTCTTGCAATTTAAAAATTTGGAGGCGCACTAACAATAAAATAAGTTTTAAAGAATTGTACTTATCTGTTATACACTATGTAAAACAGTTTATGATAGTAATTTTCAATGTTAAATAAAATATATAAGACAAAGACTATAAAATGTTTATTGAGTAATTAATTACAGGCACACATTTAATGCAAAATCCGAGCTAGATGATTTTTAGTAATTTATATTTGGTAATAAAAATAATGCCACTCTCATTTCGTCATCTACATTTAAAAGTCTCAATCCTTTTATATTTAAGAATGCATGTAAATAAGGTGTCGAAAATTGTAACAATATTTTTTAAAGCTTTTTCAGTTATTATGAGATAATCACCTCTAATTTAAATCCAAAAAATTAATTGACTCTTCTGAATGTTTTGAAATCGAATCTCGATTATAACAGAATGAAATTCCTTTTTCCTCTTCATTCAAATTTAATTAATATACAAGTGCATCCGTACACAAATGGATTACGAACCCAATCAACCTTTTTTATATTCATCTATCCATGAAAGAATAAATCAAACACACTAGAATACCCTTTGTTTATTTATATAAAACAGCAGATTAATTTGGTTCCGGATTTTTTCCCTTCTTAAGAGTATAATTAATAATTTTTAAAAAATTTGGCAACACAGTGGTTGAGAATCACTGTTCTAGTTTTAGGGAATTAATATCAGAGTAAAATAAGGAAAATGTTTCAAAAAACTGAAGGGAAGTCTTTAGTAGGGATGTCTTAAGGCATGGGCCAGGGCCTCAGGCACAATGGTTGCCTTCTTTCTCAACTCAACCTTAATAAGACCCAATATTCGAATAATTTCAATGGTCAAATATAATTTCCAATTGTATTCTCCAAAAAACACGGAATTTCAGACAATATGTCAACTGGTTATATGTGTGATGATGGTCATCCACATATATTAAAGGCCTACCACCGTCATTACTCATTCAGTCAAAAGGTAGCAGTAGGTCGAGCCAGTTTGCAAGTCATGTACATTTATTTGTTTTGGGTTATTGTTTGTATGAGTATTTGTGACTATGTATGCTATGTACTATCTACTTCTAAGGGTCATAGGTCGGGACCTATATTTACCTCAAGGAGTCTCAAGACACCCTTTAGGTTTTAACCCTTAAAGCTTGCTGCACGAAAATCCCATCTTTCCCAGAGATGTTTTTCGCCTTCGTAAAGATTTTCAAAGCGGCCGAGCCGCATTCTTAAAAATACGGCTCAACCGCTTTTGAGAACCCACACCAGATGGCAGAAAAGTATGTGCGGTGCATTTTCGAAGCATCTCCAGAATGGCAAGACTTTACGTGCAGACCACTAGGAGGGTTAATACTAAATTCAAGTATTGTTCTTCAAAATATAAACTCTTAATATTTTTATCCCAAAAAATTAATAGCAAGTATTGCATAATTCCTCAAAGAAACTGTATCAAAACACTGAATACAATTACAGTTCAATTTTTTTTTTATTTAAAATACTGTACAAAATTTACAAATTGATAAAAGCCCATAATGAACATTGGGTGCTTATAATTTTCATATTTACAAATATGACTGACATGAACAAATACATTTCATTCACAAGTTACTTAATTTGAACCAACTTGACAAACACACAAACGCTTCTGAATAAACTCTGACCTAAAAGTAACAAACATTGGCACATTTGGACACAAAAATACAATTATATACTTTTTTCTTACTTGAACCTGTACATAAAATCTACTCGTTTTCTCTCATTAATAAAAAGGAATAACTGTATGTGAAAAATTTAACTGCTACATTAAGAGAACATTAATTAAAAGATTAAATTTCGAAGAGGACACTGAAAGATTGTGAAAAATATTGATCTATAGATAATTTAAAAAACACATTGGCCTGAAATTCAAATAAAACACCAAACTCCTAAATAGCAATCATTTCAAAGTTAAGCTTCACAAAATTTCAATTCAGCAAAATTATAAATCAATGTTACATTAATATGTATAATAAGTAGATAATGTGAAATAAAAATCAGTTTTCATTTAAATTTACTATGAATTTTTGTTAGAAAATAAAGCTATTAATTGTTTATAATATTCTACTAATATAACTTGCTTGAATCAAATTTACTACTTAAAATTTTCCACAAAATATAATATTTTTAAAATCATAAATATCATAAATAAATTTAATATGAATTCAGTCTAAAAAAATATGAAAAAATAAAAGCAAGTTAAAACAAATTAAGTGAACTTTTAACAAAATTCTTGAAGGCTCAATACATTTTACTTTTCTCCAAATAAGAGCAAAACTAAAGCTCAAAATGACTTTAAATTACCACTGAACAATCAAACAAATACAAAAAAATTTACATAACAGACAAACTATATATTATTTACATGTTAAGACAAATTAGAGCACCCTTAAGTATAATCATTCCTATTATATCAAAAAATTTGAATTCAATTTGTATGTAATATATATGGAATACAAACAGATTTTTTAAAAATTTGAAAACTTATACAGGAATAAAGCTGAAAAATGGTAATGCATATCCCCAAAGATAAAAAATAATATAAAAGGTCAATTGTTATTTTCATGAAAGGAAATAAATTTTTAATAAAAAGAATTTTATATCAAATCATAACTTTAACATGAATAAGTTTGAAAAATTTGCACATAACCTTTGAATTTTTTCTCAAAACATCAGTGATAGCTTCAAAAACTTTATATTTTCAATCATTTTGTTCCAATAATTTCATGAGTACTGTATTCTGATTTGTGCCTTTATTTTAAGAAAATTCAGCAGTCGAATTATTTTATAAAGACATGTTTTGAAAAATAAATTTTTTTGAGTATGTTTTATACAAAATTAATTTTTGAATCATGAGCATACTACCCACCCATTACCAATTTAAGGGAAAATAAATAAGACTTGTTTTGTGTCAAATTTTACTGTTACTGGAAGAAATATTAAATCATAAACTTTTAAATATTTAAAAATAAATTTAACAAAAATATTAAAATAATTTCAGATAATGATTGAAGACTTAAATTCAATACCTAAATTAACACTGCCCATTCAAATAAAAAAATCTGCTTGCTGATGTCAAAACAAAACACTTTTTCGCAATATATATAATCTTCACACATCAGACTTCATAAATTTTCAGCTATACATAATGAATAGGCAATTTCTGAAAAATCTTAAACATTTTGTCTTAGTTATCTCCATATCATAGTTCTTGGCACTTGAACTAAAATAAATGCTACATTTTAATGACTTATATACAATTTCCTTTCATCAGAATGTCTGCATGACCATAGGCACTTTGCACTGATTTGTCTAAAAAAGCTCCTTAAAATATTTTAATCAAGTTTTTCCTATAATTATAGGGCATTAGTGAGACATCCACATCTGTTTGATATGTCATTCACTCCATATATGGCACATTATTTCATTTCCATGAAATTCACCTTCAAAGTTTTCTATTCCAGCAATTTAATTTTCAAGTAACTGATCCATCAACATACACTAAAATTAGTCCTCCTTCAGTGAATATCCAGTTACATTTTGTAGCTTTAATGATTTGAGTATATTTACAACTAAAAGTTGTCCGATTGCAATTGTGTACGTATAGAACCATTCCTTTTTATTGTGGCTTCTCGAAGAGGTATTTTTTGCGATAAAGTATTTGAATAATTGTTTTTCCACTCGTTCCCGTCGACATACGTGTTTGGTTTGACAGGAATCAATTGGGTTGCAACCCTTGAGTGTCTTGGGGTGCATTTTCGTTTCATATAAAAATAACCTCCCAAACCAGCAATAAAGATTCCAATGAGAAGTCCCGACACAAAACCTGCAACAATATGTTCAGCATGAATACCATCCTCTTTTGATCTCAGATCATTGTTGGCTGCAGCTTCTGGAAAAGAAAAATTATATGTTGTACTTATTTCTCATATTTAAAACTCAAAAATTCATAATTGATTGTTGTAAAGATGATATTGTTATATTTTACATTAAACAAAAAGATCACAGCACAAAACTACAGGCTTATTTTGAATAACAGCGCCATCACAAGAATGGGGAAAAATGTACAAACTGATGCCAATTTTTGGTACCAAAATTGTCTTAAAGATGCAGCATCCACACAAATTTGCACCACAACCACAAGGAAATCTACAAATTTCTTCTTATTATCAATAAATACAAAGGGTCCTTAAACCAAGTTTCAAATAATATATAATGTATTTCATGGAAAAAATTCTATACTATACAAAAAACATGTAGCCAAATACGTGTACAATTTCACAAATGCTAACACACTTTATGCCTCTTTTTGTATAAAGAATAAAACTCTTTACTCTTCTACAATTTATTTATTAGAAAGTTTGATACACAACTTTGAGAAGGAAGAGCTAACTTTCATACACAAGACAAATAGCTTACAACACATTTCGATAAGGATTCATGTCATACAAACACCATTCACATCGCCACTTAAATATATTATCTGGAACACATTGGCAAAATTGAAAATAATCATATATAATTAACTTTTTTTAAATTTACAAATAAACAATAACTGTCCCCATAGTAGTAATTCACAAGGATAAAATATTCAATACACACAAAAATTTTGAATTACACTGAATGATTTCAAAAAAAGGAAGAGACATCAATACTATGGTGGTATGGATGTGGAGGGATTGAAGTAGGATATTACCTATTTGGGCTGGTATACACATTCTGATTTCTTTTGTAGGGCCTGTACAATAAGTAGAGGATGTCAAGGGGACCTTACATCTACGTCTCCTTTGCTGTTCTTGATTTTCATCACACAGTGACCATACTGACCAGAGTTCCCAACCCTCCAAGTCTAAAATAACCATTTAACATATATTATTAAATGGACTGGAACAAATGGGTCTCCACTTTTGAAAATAAAAAGTTATAAATAATTTATACAATTAAAATTTGCATTAAACAAAATTATCCTTTCACAGCATCAAAATTTCAGATTTTTCATTCATCAGCAAACTAAGCTTTTTAAATAAAAAATTGAATCCAAAAGCATAGGCTATTGAAAATAAAATGGAATAGTCATAATACTGATAATGATGAAACACTTTGATTAATTTCAATGAAAAGAGAAGAAAGCACCTATACAAATAAAAAAAATTAAAGACAATTATGGAAACCTACACTCAAAAACTAAATTTAAAAATTCAGACGTAAAATATGTTTGAATTATTTCCAAGAGAAGAAGTTTTTCCAAATATTGCAGTTAATTAATCAAGAAATTGAAAATTTATTTTGGTCTTAGGATCTTGATATCTGTTGAAGGAAATAAATGCATATTTCAGCACTAAATAGTCAAGTTAGGAGAGGAAATAGTCAAATTTCAGAGATTCTTTGATTTTAAATCAAAGAATCTCTGAAATTTGACTATGTTCAAAAACTTCATTTTAGATATACTTAAGCCCTCTAGAAAATTCTGACAAAATACAAATACAAAGATATTTTGAAAAGCAGTTTCTTCAATTATGATTTCAAATTATTTTTTTGTGACAAATTTAAAACATGGAATGCAGAATTGCTAAAATTAAAGATAAAATATATTCAAACAGATTTTTTTTTTACATAAAAAACTTGTCAAAAACAATTATGCCCAATATGTTCAAGCAACTCAACAACATTCAAACTTATTATAAAAAAAAAGTCGTACCATGACAAGATTCAATATTACAAGGACGATCAACACGTGCAGGGCCTTGACATTCTGCACCTCCACCCACTGGCTTTGGAGAATCGCAGATTCTTTCTTTGAACTGTACACCACCTCCGCAAGAAGCACTACAATACGACCATGCTGACCAAGCAGACCATCCCCCATCAATGCTCAAAAATGCTAAAAATAAATTGATAAATTAGCAAGTAATTTTGAAATTATCACTAATAGTGAAATAAATTACTGAGTATTATGTGAAGCAAAGAATCTGTTTTAAATTTGTAAAAATCTAAAAATTTTAAGGCAATTATAAATTGATAATTTTTTTGCACAAATCTTTAATAATTATATTAAAATAGCTTTTACTTTGAAATCAATTTTTAGTAGCCAGTAGTAATACAATAGTATTAATTAACAAAAAAGTAAAATCAGAATTTTGCCGGAATTCCCGGAAAGGAAAGTTGCCAGAGCTTGAGAGGTTTTGAAATAGAGCAACACCACCTATCTCCCTCCACAATTTGGCAAAGAACGAAGGAAAGGGTTTCTCCAGCCCCTGCACCCATGATTCAGCTTCATTGTACCAGATAGGGCCATGGGTACTAGTGGTTTGACTGACCGAAGGCCGGGTTGATGCCTGATGCCACCAAATACCCTCCGAGTACACACGGAGTATGTGCTCGGTAAATCAGTGGGTAAGAAAGTCTTGTGGGCGGTCGCAGATGAAACCACCAGTGCAGGGGGCTGGAATATTTCCCTCTCCTCCAGTTCCATGCCTAAATTGTGGTGGTGGAGATAGGTGGTGTCGCCATCTATCGTGAAGTCCAACCTGTGTCACAGGCTCTGGCAACATTAATTCCTTCCCTTCAGGAAGGACACAACAACAATTATCACTGATTAATAACTTTAAATAACTTTTTACCATAAAACTATAAATAAGTATATTCAAACAGTTTAGTTTATATAATAAGTATATTCGAACAGTTCAATTTATATATCTTTGAAGATCAAAGTCTAGTAAAAAAATGGAATTCAACAATTAAGTAAACATCTTCATGTTTTCACAAAATGTATATATACTAAAACATGAATGAATTAGCAAATTTCATTAATATGTTTAGTATATACATTTCAAAATCTAAATTACATTTAATGAATTTAATCAAAAAATCATTTCTAGATTCAAGCATATTTAGAATAACTACACTGGTTTTAGCTCCATGAATGTTCAAAGTAAAACAAGACACACAGGCACAAGTACTAAGTGTAAAATAATGAGTACAAAAATAACTGACAATTTTAAAAATCAATAAAAAAAAGAATGGTAGGCGATATAAATGTGAAGTTTGCAACATTATGCCTTGGTAACCAAAGAATTTATTCTCACCAAGTTCAAAATTAGTTTTAAAGTTTTTCAACAGGTGGTGCTTCTCACTTGGAAAAACTATTATGTCCATTTCTTCAGACAAGTCATGTCGGGGAATAAATTTGAAATACAGCATGTGTTTCGAAAATGATTTACTCGTTGGAGCTTGCCAGAATGCTGACTTGTCTGATGAAATGGATGTCAGGAATATAGAACCCATGACCTACAGATTTGTAAGCACGTAGCATACCACTAGACAAAAGTGATCACTGTTGTCCACAGGTTGTCACTGGCTTACTTAGATGCAGCCAGATAGACATAAAACTTTTTTTTTAAATATTTCCCAATCAGAAGAGCCATTTGTTGATAAACTTCTTAACTAATTTTGAAAACTGATAATTAATCCCCTGGTTACCTAAACATAATGCAGCAAACCATACACTCTTATCTCTATCTGTTCCTTTTTAATTGACTTTACAAATCATCAATCATTTTGGGGCACCTAGTATAAACTTCTGATTCTTAATTGTGGTCAAAAGAAAAAAAAATATATAAAAAAAAAATTTAAACTCACCCGAGTCTAGACAATTTCTGCTTCCTTCATGACAAAACCTCTCCTCCTTCCTCATATGGCCTATCTTCAACATAGATTCATCAGGTACATTAGCCCGACAAGTGAATCTTAACCGTTGCTCAAAATAGCCATCCTTAGTTTGATTGACTTTCAAATAAGGTGTCCAAGGAGTAGATTTCTTTACTTCTGGACAAGATTGTAAATTGCAAAATTTGTAATCCTGGCTACAACCAACGCATTCCTTCCCACCATTCTGAGGAGGAGGGCTATTGCAACGACGACGGCGCACCTGAATTCCTCCACCACAAGGTGAACTGCATTCTTCCCATGTGCTCCATTCAGACCAGTGACCATCAATTGGAGATACTGTAGCAGCTGTAAAAGAAAAGAAAAATGCATATATCACTCAGAATGGTGTCATTATTATGATACTAAGAAATATAAACGCATCACAGCTTTTGCAACTAGAAATCTATTGCACTTATCAAAAATGTAATAATATAAGAAAGGGTAAGATTCAGTTGAACTTTGTTCAGTTTCTACTTTTTGTTTAGTGAAATCAAAACGATAGAATCTCTGTTATTGAGTACAACTTCCCATTAGCTTTAAAACTGAACCCAGGAAAAGGTAGCTTAATTGTTTAGTGATTCTGCACTATCAGTAATACAACCTCCATAAGGATGTTCAGTTTCTTAAACACAACTAATTAATGTTAGTTTATTACAAATAGCTATTAGAAACAAAGCTATTTCAAAACCTTAAAAGATTTGTTGAAAGTTAATATAGAATTATTCAAATATTGTGTTACAAAAATATAGTTAAGGTTCCAAACAAACCTACATGAAATGTTGCTGTTGACTCAAAATTTTGAGCCACAATCCAGTGACAAGAGTACCATACAGACTTACTCTCTTAATTTCTACATCATGCTGAAGAGAGTTTGGAATCAGGATAAAAATCAAACCACATTAAACTACAGCAATTATTTTTGAAAGGATGAAACTTCAGAGTTGGATACTTAAACAATTACAACTCTACTACTGCTATCTACAAGATAATGTAACTTCCACATTCTGCTTGCAAGTTATCAACTACTGACAATGAAATTAAAACTTTTTCAAACAATTTTTACATTGTGATAAATTTACATAAATTAAAACAATTTTGCACGTAACAAATTATTGAGCAGAAAAATCACTCACTGTCATAATTTTTACTAAAGAATCTTGCATTTAATTCCTTCAATTAAATACTACAGTTAATAGCTTCAAGCAGTATTTATTAATACCTGGATACATTCTAAATTAGATTATAACAATTTTGCATGTGCTCTTATGAAATGCAGAGAAAAAAAAATTAAAAGCATTTACACAAAATGTATTAAAAAGTCAATATTTTAGATACATGGAGAATTTATATTAACCGTAAAATCCGGCATATAACACGCACTTTTAACACAGAAAATAAGATCAAAATTTATGGGGGCACATTCTATGCTGGGTACGGGAAAAATGATAGTTTCAAAAATAATTTTTCTTATGTTCATCTTTTTTTTAAAGACTTCTACATATATTGGAATACTGTTTACTTGAAAGGAAATGGCATACCTAATAAAATTAAAGGATTCTGGTTTTAAAAGTATACTATTTTTTCAAAAAAAAAAATCCTAGAATAATACCTCAAATAAATGGCATAAAAAACATACCAACATTCTACACACATACTTCTCGTTATTTCATGAAAAAAAAAGGATGTGCGTTATACGGCAAATATACCTAAAAATTAAAAAATGCAGCTCGCACTATACACCGGATTTTACGGTAAATTTTATATTCTACATTCTGAATCTGTCATGTTTGGTTAATTTCAAAGATTCATGTGACTATGCTTATTTATTTTATATATATCACCATATTGATTAAAATGGAATCTTGATCACATCTGCCCCTACAATGAACCACAATTTAATTTTATTCCCTCAGAAACATTCACATAGAGAACTTTTTGTAACATGAATCAACATATAACTTTTAACATACCTAGAAATGTTATATTATAAAAAAAAAAGAACTACCTGGACATGGAGGATTTGCAGTACAATAAATTTCATCCTTTTCTGGCCCTATACAGATTTTCCCACCAAATGCTGGAGCTGGATTACCACAGATGCGGCGTCTAGTTTTTACTCCTAATCCACAAGTTTGTGAACAGGATGACCAAGATGACCATTCAGTCCACTGTCCATCTCCTAGTATAATTAATCAAAATACACAATATTATCAAATGCTCTTGTAATAAAAAGATATTGAAATCAATCACATATGAAAAATTCAACACTTAAAATCATAAACAATCTATCAATTTTTTATCAATATAGAAAATACAGTTTTCTATTTCTATTCATTCTATAAAAAACTATAAGCTTCTAAGAAGAGAATGTTTCTAATAAATTACACACGCATAATAAAAGGATTACTTTAATAGTTAATCTAACATATTTATATATAAAGGTCACATTTAGTAAATTAATAACTACTAATTTACCATTAATTAGTTACTAATAAAGTTGATTTAAATTTTAACTACTACAATTAGCATTTAATACTGTTAAATATTGAAATTATACCGCACAAATAAACAAAAATACTTATTTTTAAAATAATTGTTTAAAATTTGAATTTATTTATTCAATAGACGAATTATTTATCTTAAAAAATTTTAAATCATTAACATTATATTGAAAGATTGCTTTTTTGTCACACAACATCTAAAATATCCTGCTTTTATTAAATGAAGCATAATCCAATATCATAATGAAGTAAGAATACAATGTGTTGCCTTTAAGAATGTTTGAATTTTTGTTCCCATTGTCACTGCCACCATGGCTTCAGCAAATCCAGAAAGGGATATGTTTGTCATAAATGTATAACATATCAATCTCTCAGTTTATTTTATGAATTCTAAAATATGTATTGTCATTAATAAAATAATATAGCTTGAACATGTATCTGGTTGACTAACTTTAGGGATGTTACTGTCCCTGACTAACTTAACACATTTAATTTCTCCTTCCACCACCACATTAACATCTGAAAATATTTTAAAATTCCATTTTAATGAACTTATTAAAAAAAATTCAAATGAAGCCAATTAGAAGAAAACTTAAAACCCTTATATGTTTAATGTAGAATTCATTATGCAATAAGACTGTTAAACATTTTAGATGAGTTTTCAAATTATAATACATTTTAGTTTCACTTGTATGAAAAGAATACCACATTTTACAAATCCTTCCTGTTTGAATAAATTCAGTTTTTCAATGCATAAAAATATTATCAAATTATATTATTGAAGATGTGTTTTAAAGACAGGGCATCACACTCTTTGCTTAAGATTAGAGCTTGTCTTTAAAAAAACCTTTGGCATACATACTTGTACAATTAGTCACATGAACAGAAGTTCCTTCACATTCTTTGCCACCATTAGCAGGGGCAGGGCTATCACAAAAACGCTTTTGGCACTTGCATCTATCTCCAATTATTTCTTGTCCAACTTGAGAGCACTCAAACCAGGAGCTCCAAGCACTCCACCCACCATCAACTAATTTATAAATTAAGAATATTGCAAAAATCTAAGAATCAATTTTGTTTTTTCTAATAGTAATACAAAATAATTTTTAGTCTGAGTCTAGAAAAGATTTTATAAAATTAGATTTCTTATTAAGCATAAAAAATATCCTCAAAGTCTTCCAACATTGTTTTTTTTTTAAAAAAGATTGCAGGGTTCATTTTAAATCTGAAAATCATCACAATTTTAAAATTTTTTATAAAATTATTCAAAAAGATACATTCAGATTTAACATTTTTTCTAAGTCTCATTAATTATACAAATAAAGCCACATAACTATGAAAATTATAATACTTTAATTAATGTTTAATACATAAACAAAAAGTCTGCGTTCATCACGGAGTCTTTTTCAGAGTGTATGCCTCTGCTGTATGTATATAAGTTTAATACAAATTACATTTCAAATACAAAAATAAAATGTATAAAAAATTAATTAAAATTGAAATATACAAGTAAAAGTTAACACTTCACAAAACACATGAAGCAGCTATTAAGATTCAACACATTAAAAAAGAAAACATTAAAATTGATTCTCATCTTATCTTGACAAATAAAATATTACAGTTTGGAATCAAATATGACATTGTATTACCAAAAGTAAATTTTGGAATAAATGTACTTTTCATTGCGATTTATTCACAAAAATAATTAATATTAAAATATAGAAGCCTTATAAAAATGAAACTTTTTTAAAAAATGCTTAGAAACAAGAGTTTAGAAACTTACAGGATTGATAAAACAGAACATTTAAACAACTACCTTAAATTCCTATTATAATGTGCCCAAGAATTTGAAAATAGAAATGATAAAATATATCTAAATTGACACAAATATTTTAATTTCAAGTACCTGGTGTATCAGTTCTAGGACAGGCTATTTTTTCTTGGTGCCAAAATGATGATCGAGGATCACGGTGGGGAGCTGCACTACAAGTCATTTTATATTCATTCCATCCACAATATGGATCCATAGATGCTAAACACTCACTGTTAAACAACAATAATTGTTTAAAAATTGAGCTATTATTTATATTGCTTAAAGCAATACCAAGATAACACCAAAATGTTAGTTTTTATTTACCAAATTTTCAAATTATAAAAACAATTAACAAAAAAATAATAAAATTAACATTAAGAATAACAGCATTCAATATTTCAATGCAATCAAAAAATTAATCCAATATTTGTTTTATAATTATATTAAGCAGAAACTGTACTATTTCAGAAATGGTGATGAAAACACGTATTTGGATATATAACAGTTCTTACAGTGAAGATTTTATAATAATTTTAATCACTGGAAGAACATTTGCAAACCAAATACTTATGTTTTGAATTTCATAAATAAAACAATTTAAAAAAAGGATAAGGAAATAAAAGGTACATTGTAATTATAAAAACTCACTTAGACTAACATAAACATAATTTATGTGCACATGTCTTTTAAAAAATAAAAGAAATATTTCTTTTTGCAATATTTTTAAAAATAAATCTACATGCTACAAGAAATAATTTTTCAAAAAAAAAATATATATATTCATATAAAACATTCTCAAATATTTGAGAATCATTACCCAAAAGGGTTTTTTAAAAAAAAAATCTTAGATGCTTATTTTAAAATGAAAAAAAAAAATTGCATAATGAAAAGTATTGAAGAAAAAAGATTCTATAGTTTATAAATCAGATGGAAAATTTATCACAATTTAAAAAAATACAACATATGAGATAACAGATTACATAAATTTGCTTAGAACTGAAATACAATTATATACAAATGCACAGCTGTAATTATGATAAGTTTAATACATTTGCTTAAAAACAACAGCTTGTGATAAAACACACATTAATTGTAAAGAAAAGCTGTATTTGCAAATATTGTAACATTAGCGGTTAAACAAAATATATTATGAGGCAATAAAAATGAGATATTTGAATGTCTATTTGGTAATTATATATTAATATATATTTTGTCATTCTAAAACTCATATACTTAAAATAACAAGTACTCCTGATATGAAATGTTGGAAGCATATTTTTTAAAAAGTGATTTAATACATATAAGTATAAATTTAATAAAAAAGAAATACATAAATATAAATTTTCAGATAAATATTATGAATATTTAGATGAAAATGGATGACATAAATTTAAAGAACAAGATAATGATTGTGAAATATTACAGAACTTTTTAACTAACAATACTTTTGAAAAAGATGCATTTTTTGGGGGCTATGTACTTCGTTTTACACAATCGTCAAAGAATTATTAAAATTTAAATTTCAACTTTAATTAAATTTTTATTTCTTACAAAAATTTAGATGTGTAATAATAACAGGTTATCAAATAAAAGATAATGATGCAATAGGATAATATTAAAAAGTTTTTGTTAAAAAATCCTTTTTTAATGAAATTATGCATGTCTTTAAATTTACAAAAAACAGAATTTATGCTTATAAATCAATAGATAATCTTCTGTAATTTAGAATATTTTGGTTTATTTATATATCTTAAATAGAATGATGAATCTTAATGTAAGTATTTCTCTATGTGTGAGGATCATCAAAACCATTAACTAAATTTGTTACAAAATTAGTTTTTATAAAACCTGATGGTCTCATTATTGCTAGTTTTAAAAAAAACATGTTAAAGGTAATAATGGATGTTCAGTATTAGATAACTCTTCTGGTCTTAAATTCTTTCTGGTTATTTAATTTTACTAAAAAAAATTAATTTATTATTGTAAATTTTGACTTTGTCATACTAAAATTTATTTTGCTGTATAAATTATTAAAATAACTAGAATTTTTTTTTTGAATGTTTGTACTATTTAGCATTTTTAAAGAACAAGATATACTATTTTCTTATATATTTTCAGTTTTTTTAAAGTTATAATATATATTACTTATTTTTTAATCTTTAAGCAGTTTTAAAAATTTGTTTGTCAGAGTCATTCAATAAATTTAGTCACTTTTTTTAAAGCAAATTACATGTTTCATGTTGAAATTATGAGAACTGATTTAAATAATATATAAAAAAAAATTAAATCAATTCCTACTTTGAATGGACGAATAGAAAATATTTTATTAATGATTGAAAATTTGAATAAGATATTTATATGTAAATATATATATATATAGAGAGAGAGAGAGTGAACTAATAGTAGGCATTGAAAAAAGAGCATGATTAGTCTGCTTTGTTGTAACAATGCACACCCTGTTTGGCTAATTTGGCTGAAAAACAGGTTTTCGGAGCCAACTTTTGTCTTCCTTTTAACAGTTACATGGTTACAACAATAGAGACGAATCTAAGTTGGCGTCAAAAACCGGTAATTTATTGGATGAATAGAAAGTATTTTATTAACAATTGAAAATTTGAACAAGATAAATATATAGAGAGTGAGCTAATAGTAGGAATTTAAAAAATGAGTGATTTAATATATTGATAAGGTATAAGATTTTTAATTTAGGGTGTTTCAGTAAATAAAGTGTGTGCCTTGTAGTTCATATACCATTCACAGAAAAGTTTCATGAATTTCAAACACACACACATCCAAGCTGAAGATTTTATATTTATTACATATTATAAAAATAATAAAAATCTATCAGTCTTACCTTCTTGAGTGCATCCTTTCGCATCTATGAACTGGGATTCTTAAAACTGTTTCTTCTGTTCCAATGTACAATGAATTCTACAATAATAATTGAAAATACAGCATTATGAGAGGCAAAGTAAGAACACTATCTTAAAATTAATTTCAATGCATTAAATTTTAAAAACTTACAGTATCTTTGAGAAGTTTTAAGACTTTGATTGAATCAGTACTTCCTTCATGGAAGACTTTAATTTTTTCAATCAAACAAGTTTCTTTTGTATCTGGGAGTATCACAAGCTTTCTAATAATGCCCTCAACTGATGCCACAAACATAACGTGAACACTATCATAATCTTTAGTTTGTACTGAATCCACAACAATGTGGGTGAACCTAGAGAAAAATTTAAAAATTTAAATATCTCTATCAGCACAAACAAAGAAAATTACAAGAAATGATAAATTGTCTAGCAAATTGAACTATTAATTTATACTGAGTAGTTAATATAAAAACACAATAATAATTTGCTTCAAATAAATTAAAGCTTAGGAATAAGTTATAGTGCAAAAAACTCTGGAAATAATATCTACATAAAATATTCTCATTATTTTGTTTCCTGGTTTATTTTAGATATAAAATGTTGAATTGGTATTATAGAATGCCAAAAGAATTATACATTATAAGACATTATTTCAAAGCTAATTCAAGTGGGATTTCAATAGCATGAACTGTTACAGAGATGCATCAGAATGGTTATTACCTTTCGAGCTCAAGTCTTGCTATTGGAAGTGAAGTCATAGGTTGAACAGCTTCACTCATAAGTTGATATTTCTCAGAATCTAATACATGCTCAGTAGATTTTTTGGCAACTTCACACTGTTAATAAAAGAGAAAAATTATTCGAAGTTGTTATAAAAATTAGACTGACAAATTTTGAAAAAATGAACATTTATTTTTATTCTCTTACATATTTAAACAAATTTTTTTAACATAATTTTACTTTAAAAACAATACAAATTCAAAATCTCATGTTTCCTAAGCAACAGTCCCTCACTAAATTCTGCCAGACAGCTTAACCCTAATATTTTTCAATATATCTAATTAAATATTCTTCCAAACCAAAATAATAATAATAGTCATTGTTCCACAAAATTAGATGTCACACTGTTTAACAAAGTTAAAAAGGCATTCAAACATGTATTTCAAAATCTGAAAATAGACCTAAAAATAAAAAATGTGAACAGTTTTTATATTAAAAATACACTTGGATCTCTCTGTCTTTTAAATGTGTTAGCTATGAAACATGTACTTTTACAAAATCTAGCATCTATTTAAGAGCAATATAAGCAAATCCATGTAAAAAAAAGATTAAATTGATTATTTATGAGCAAAGCATACACAATATCCAACACAACAACCCACAACTATGAGCATCATTTTGTTACTTTTAAAATTACAGAAACAGACCTAATCCTAACATAAGGAGAAAGCTAATATTGAAAGCACTATTTTATGACTCATTTTACAACTCAAAATTCATTAATTACTATACAGGTCTCTGACAGAGAGAGTTATATTAATGCTGCATTATAAAGTAACATGAAGGCTAGTGGCAAGTGACGAAGTTGACACCTGAGTTAGCATCCCCTCTCCTAACTGCCACACCATGCCAATAGAAGGACATAATGCACATAAAATCCGTTGAGCCTCCGATTCCCTCTACATGGTATGGCTTCAGTGGCACCAGGATTTGAACCTGTGACACTCTGGCCCCAAGTTCATGAACTACCACAGCCACAAATGGGACTCTGAAAACATGGCTGGTTAATAAAGAAAAATTTAATAATTGTATTTTAGTACAAATTTGACAAAGTGAAAAATTCTAAACTTCCCTCTAAGTATCAATAAACTTAAGCTGTTGAGAATGTAAATAGTAAAAATATTAAAGCCATCAAAGGTCAATTTTTGTAGTAAAATTAAAATGTTTAGACTTATCAAAGATGCCTTCTTTTTCTGTCACCAAGAGTACTAAGATGTAAAATTTTGGAAGCAAATATATATATATCTTATTTAAATTACAAAAGGTTGGGAATTACATACCTGAAAATGTTTATGGGGTGATGTTTGTCTTTCCCATGCATAGTTGGGTCTTTCTTGATACTTGAAAGCTCCATTAAATGCATTCATAATTGAAGTCATATTATACGAACAAATTGCAGTCCCATAAATGCTGTTTCTGTATTATTAAGAAAGAAAATGCCAAATCATTGCATACTTATATAACTATAAAATAAAACACATTATATCGTTGCAATAAAGCAAAATATATAATGCAGTAATACAACTATACAAGTTAATTTCTATCAGCACATTTTAATGATGGAAAAAATACACAAGAATAAAATTTAGATAATTGGAATGTAATTTAAGAGTTTAGAAAGAATGAAATGGCAATTGAAACCACAAAAACATAAAGAGCTGTGAAATCCTTAGAAATTTAATATTTTTTGACATAAATAGCAAATGTGCTTAAATATTTCATTGAAACAGGCTCAAAATTCAATAAGAACAGCAGCTCATGTGTATCTCTGAAAGATTTTCTTTTTTTGAATAAATTAATTTAATAGCTTTAAGTAGTTTCAATGTAACAATATAATAAATTCAAACTTATAATAAACCATATATCAAATATCATTATATCAAACCATAATTTATAACTTAAATGAAAACGTTTTATGTGAGTTTGCATTCATTTTATAAAAAATCATTGAATATGAATTACCATAAAATCCAGTGTACAATGCGCACCTATACTTTCAAGCTTAATTTTTAGATGTATTTGCCGTATAATGCGCACCCCCCTTTTATTTACGAAGAAATCTTGAAATCTTAGTACACATTGCTCTTATGTTTTGAAGTCATTTATACAAGATATTATCCAAGACTTTTGAAAAAAATAGTTTTCTAGAACTACGACTCTCTTTTAGTTCATAAGGCAAGTCATTTCTTTTAAATAAACTATTTCGATACATGCAAAAGTAAAATATTTTTATGCTCATCTCTTTTGTTATTTTTAAAGCTATCATTTTTATACCCTGCATATAACGCGCACCCATAAGTTTAAATCTTATTTTTTGTGTTAGAAGTGCGCATTATATGCCGTATTTTATGGTATATAATTCTGGACTAAGGTCACTCAACATTTAACATGCAACAACATATTACATACAGCAATTCAAAGTAGAAATCCATAAGATCAAATCTGTATTAACGATTTGATGACTAATAACATTTTTATATGAATAACTTTTTTAATATAATATTTACCAAATATCAAAAAGTATATATTTTTAATGGTAAGGGCAATCCAATAAATAGCAACAGAAAAAATTCTCACAGAAATCATCATGAATTAGGTGTTGCAAAAAATGGTAAAAAATTGTGTAATATATATCCTTTTTGTAACAAATTTTACTTCAATAAACCAATAAGATATTTTGAGAGACACAAGCCAATCTGGGTGCACTAAATTAATACTTCTAACACAAAACTAGGATTAAACTAATCTTAACATAAATTTATAACTTACACTGGAGTAGTGAAAGTAGCATAAAATATTTCTCTCTTTCAATATAATGCACACTTTGGATTTCATTGTAATAAAATGGGTAATTTCCAGGAACTGAACAATCCAATCGAGCTTTAAGAAAAGTAGTAAATTTATCTTTTAATAAAAATTGACCGCCTTGATCATTTTTACATATTCTTGCAACTCTTGAATAAATTACCTATAAAAAAAAAAGGAAAAGAACTATCAGTACAGATTCATTTAAATGTGAGTTTAAGAATCAAATATTAAGCTTCTAATATTCAAGTAAATGAAAAAGTACCTTTCCACAATTGATATATTCCACAGCAGCTTCTCTGAAGAAATAATATGTGAAATTATCAATTTCATATGAAGCAACAAAATTTGCATCTGAAAAGTATTAAAATAAATTAGATGAGAATATGACACAAACATCTCATTAGATACATAAATTATAGACTTATATATGTAACCTAAAATATAAGTAAAATATTAAAACTAACAGTTAAATATTCTTTTAATAAAATATTAAACAAAGTAATACATTTGAAAGTTTTACACTCTTATACAAATTTGTTACCAGAATTAAATCGAATGCATGAAAATATTCAAGAGAAAAATTAAAGATTTTAATCATAAGATTATGGAAAGCAATAATAGACTATAAATTAATATTACAAACATTACAGAGAACCAAGGACAGACACAGACTACTTGCACACGTGGGAGGGTTTATATTTAAAAACCCATCGAGGGAAGTACTAAGATGTAATTTATGCTAAAAATTAAAAATCCATAAGTCTATGAAAGGAAAATTTCATTTATTTATTATAAATTATATTAAGTGCAACTTGAAATTAAGTCAAGTACATGAAACAGTATGTTATGTAAAAGTATGTATATAATATGCATTCTTCATAACCTATATAAACATAAAATATTTTTTTGTGTTTTACGATAATTTTCATAAGCCACTTAATAAGTGTAAATCTGACTTGGAATCTGTTAGTTGGAATAGAATTGGGTCATAAATTTTCTGTACTGTTTTCAAGATAAATCGGGTCAAGATACCTCTTGTGCAGCAGGCTACATGTATGGAAATTTTTTAAACACATTAGACATATTAATTTTATTTTAACTGCTTACCACTTAACCACTTTGGATCAAACTGAATTGTTCTCAGAGTTGGCTGTCCTCGAGTAACTTTAAATATCACAGGGTCTCTTCCAGAGAAATCAATAGTAGATGCAATATAATAATCTCCCTGAGATGTTATCAATGCAGTGCTGTTTGTAGAAGGACTATATGGACACTTGGCTTCCCCTGAAACCCACTCAACAGAGTTTAAATTGTCAATCTAAAGGATAAAAGAAGGAGATCATGAGAATTCATAAAATGAAATACAGCTCGTATACAAGTACACATGCTATTATGTTTTCCTGCCAAGTTTTGGGATTTTTTTTTATGTGTAACATCTTTCCTCTTGGTTGCTGGATATTTGTGGGAGTGATTTCATGAAAAGGGATGGATGTGTGTAACAGGATGTGCGTAAGCTGCGGCTACTGATTTGAAATGAGAGTGTGGCTGTGTCTTTTCTCTACCGCATGGGGGTCCATCTCTAGTACCATCAAGTATTTTGAGTGTTGACTCTAAATTTAGTCCGATTTTGGGGGGACATAAGTGCGGCAGAATGCTTATTTGAAAATGGACAAACAGCGATTTCAGTGGTCCTATACATTTTTTCGAATCAAACAGTTAAAAAAAGATTAAAGATTTTCTGCATTTTGTACTTTTACCATATAATGAAGGTGGTTCTGCTCTTTTAAAAAAATTATCACAAAAAATTATTTATTTATCACTTAAATATTATTGAGTGGCGATTTTAACTTCAGTTTGCCAAAAGCTGAGCCGCTCATAGCTTTTATAAATGATAAACTCAGGCTTGAAATGAACACAAATCAAAATGTTTCGACTGCTAACAGTGGTACTGTTATTGATGCTGTTTTTCAACTGTTTTTAAATACTTTGAAATCACAAGTATATGTGTCATATTTTAGTTATCATAAGTTCTTCCGCAAATTGAACAAGAATAATTATTTTTGATAAAATATTGCAAACATTACTCCTTTTGTTAATTAAATACAATTTTCATTAAAGATATAATTATTCGATAGAAAATTATTTCCAATCATACCCGCATCAATTTTTTTTTTCATATTTTTTTCAGGAAAAAAGTTAATATTGCATATTTACCACGATAACATGTCAGATGGTACACATCATATGCATTTTCTATTTTTACCTAGATTCCCCTACAATAAAACTTAACTAAAAACTAGGCACTAGCCTGATTTCTAAAAATGGTCACAACAAGCTTCACTTCCATATAAGCCCTGATAAGGATTTTCAGACAAAAAAAATAAAAGATAACGTAGAATGACCATTTGAGTTTCAGATGCAGGGGAATATTTGATAATAAACTTGTAGCAATTGACTAGAAACTATGATATTCAATATGTTAAGCATTTCAATGGACGAAAAGTACTTGATTGAATAATACATTTAAAAGGAATATATTAATCCTTAGAAAAATTAGTGAAAAAATAGATTCTCTGTCAAGTACAAGAAAATAATAATAAGACTATTCTAGGCGTTCTTTTGAGTATATTTGTAAGATTCTTATTTCTAGAGATTTTCTACAGCTTTTGGAAAAGAGAATTTGCATCTTTACAGGGTCTGAAAATGGCGATCAAAGTATGACAACCTTAGTTTTTACAATGGGCTTTCATAACATTGTTTCAGAAGACAATCAGTATTTGAATAAATAAACTAACTCATATTGTCCTTTTAAGAATCCCCTGGGAAAAACCTAAATCCGTGTTTCACAGCAAAAATTTATTATATAAAGTTGATTTAGTATGAGTAAATAAAAAGTTTAAAGTTGAATTTTGTATATGTTGGGTACATCAAAGAAATTTCACATCTTAAAACAACCAATTGAATGGTTATTAAAAAGTCAGGTTACTTATTGTAGCAAAATATTTAACTTATTTACTATTCAGGATTTCAAAAGAAAAGACTTACATCTCTCCAAGAGCACTCTGGTAAGTAAGCATTTGTACCACATGAAAATATTTTGTTCCCATGGCTAACCAAAACTTTAATATAATTCATACAATCCTCCTACAAAAGGAAAGAAAAAAATATTTTTAGCAGATAAAAATTGCTTTGAAAATCAAATATTAGCACAAAAAAAGAATCAATGAAAGAATATATAAATGAACAATTGAATTATAATATCCTTTTATGATTGTTGAATATTAATGTATAAGTAATGCTAAATTACCTGACTTTTTCCTTTCACATGACATGTATGTATATTTTCTGAAGTAGCAGGCCAATGAGCTTCTTCCAATTTCTTCAAACCTTCCAAACTCAATCGAAATAAATAATTCCTAAAAGAACAAGGTTTTTCACTACAGCTATATAACTATCCTAAAAAATGAACTCTTCCTCAATAAAACAGTATCAGCAAAAGTTACAAATTTTAAAGCAATTGAAGACTGTCACAAAAATAATTTAGAATCTTGAAAAAAAAAATCCAAAAGACTTTTTTGTGCATGCAGGTTTTTAATCAATATAAAGCTTTATAAAATTTCAAAAATATCTTTCAATACATAAAAATTATGCTCCAATAACATGAAATTAAAAAGAAATTATAAGATTAACACCATACATACATGCCATCAAACTGGAGAGATTTTGCAAAAAAAAACTCAATTTTTTACTGCATTTATTAAAAGCTTTGAAGTTCTTAATACATTTTCCCCATGGTAGGAAAAAGTATGGAAATATGGAATTTTTTAAAATACAAATTTTGAAATAAACTGGCAGCTCTAAAATTTTTGATACACTAAATCAAGTTGAAAATAACCACCACCAAAAAATGGAACTTTCAAATGCAAGCTGAAATTGAAGTTGAATGTAATGGCAAACAGAAAAATTCAGGGTGATATTAGAATGAAAACAAAAACATACACAGTTAGAGAAATGCAAAAACAAGCTGCTAGTTTAATGAATTAGGCATAGAAAAAACAGTTAATATGGCTATTATGAATAAATTAAAACACTGCACATCAAAACACCATGTAATTTTTCTTCACATTATTACTACAGAATAATTGCTATCATTTGCAATTATTCTGTACAATACTTCCAACCACTGTTCTGTAAAATCCTTTAACAATTAATTCTGCAACAGTACAATCTGAAACTTTCAAAATTTTGGGGTGCAAAAAGATCTAAGTCAATAAAGTTTTTAAAAAAATTATTAAGAATGTGAAGGATATATTTAAAACTTCTCCAAGATTAAAATTATTACCTCGAGCCAACTATTAGCTGATATCTTTGAATATCAAAGAGTAATTGTCCAAATGACTTGACATTGACTTGGGTAAAAACTTCTATTGAGGATTTTAAATCTAAAAATAAAAAGAAAAATCAATATGTATTCAATATAAATCAACTTTAACACAAAAATGATAAAAATAAGCATATATACTTCTACGGTAACAAAACAAGAAAAAACATTTTAGAAAGAAAGAATTTCCTCCTTTAAGTATGCAATTGGTAAACATTTTTAAAAATTTAAGGTATTTCTATTTGTAACATTGAAATAAACATAAAACACTAAAAAAATCAGGATTTGTAAAATTATAACTAAAAAAAGATAAAAATTATAAAATTAAACTCCGATTGCACTCCCAATTTATAAATGCTACATTGTGTAAGGAAACTTGCTTATGATAAAACTTTTTTTCTCTGCCTTTAACACTTTAAGAATTTCGTTTATTCATTGTTGTATTAAAATTAAGGGATTTTTAAAAGCCATGTAATTTTAAACTAGAAACTATATTTCATGTGATTTAGTGTGTTGTACACAAGAGTGAAGTTTAAAGGTTGAACACCCCATTAGACTAAAAGACTAATTTTTAGTATGAAGACACACAATGGTGCTTTCATCTACATGTTTCTTAAAATACATCCCTCCCCTATAAAAGTAGGTTGTGTACACAACTGACGAGATGGCTAAAATACCCAATAGCATACTTCACATGCAGCATGTAACTTCACACAGTCTGTATAACAGCACTTCTCATAGATATCCATTACACCTATGAAATATTCAATGAACCATCAATGCAAGTTTTATACAGGTAATAGTAGTATGGGAAGGTATAGAATATTGCAATTCCAGCCAAAAGACCACCGAATACAAACATTATTCTACTAGCTTCCAAAAAATCTCACGAAATACATACAAAGGTATGAAGAACTGCAAATCATTCTGCAAATGTATTCTAAAAATAAATAAAATTTGTAAAATTCAAAAGATTTTATATTGGATAAAATTAATGCCCCCTTCAACATAAAATTATTAGAAAAATACTTCGTAATTTTAAATCACTTTCAAGCAACAAGCCAAAGCTAATACCTCATTTTCCTAACGTCAAACTAAATTGTTTGATTTTAATTTATGTCATAATCAGCAACAGTAACAACAGCTGTTTGTGACAGTGAATGTAATTTTGAATCACAGTCAAATGATGAGGACAACGTCTGAGCTGGTCCATGGCAATGCCAGAAATTTTTAACATGCATCAGGTTCTCGACCTCTCTAACAGGTCTTCAAAGACACTAGAACTCGAAACCGCAATTCTACAGCGCCAGACACGAGATCGCAAACAAGACCGATCACAAATTATGCAAGGATTTAGAACTAAGTACTATAACATGCTGCAACCCAATTTAAGTAGCTTTCTATAATTTAAATTTTTAAAAGCATTTCATATAACTTTTACTCTCACTGAAAAAAGGACTTAACTCATACACTTTTCAAATTAACTAATAATACAAAGGGGGAATGTTAAGTTTTAATGGTGTGTTATAATTTCTTAAAAATACTGTAAAATATTTTTTAATGCAATAAATTTATTAATTTTTGATGAATTTATAAAAATAATTAAAAATTCATGACCGAGGTTTTAAAATTATGTAATAAAAATAGTTTAAAAAAAGAAATTTCCCAACATATTTTAAAAAGCAAAGATCACTTTGAATCGTAGAAAAATATTTGTTTTTTAGAAAAATCCATACGTATAACACAGATATTAATTCAAAATTACTCTGATAAATTATTTTTGTTGATAACTGTTTGAAATATTTGTTTAAATCAAAAAATTTTTCTACTTTTTTTGATGAACTTAATATTTTCATGTATTCCTGAATCATCAAAATATTATGTTAAGAAAATATTCAGGAAGAATCTAAAAACAAGGACAATGGAACGAAAATTTAAGGAAAAAAGTTTTTCTATCGCGCAGTTTTAGTAGACAAATTAAAATTCTACATTCGCGCGTCTGCTTTTACCAGTATTGAACCAAATTTTTAATAATCGTTCCATGCGAGGTCTTGCAAATAGTTTTATCCTATAAAGAAGTGATCCGCAACCTTTTTATAGCTGCGGAACGGTCAACATTTGATTATTTTACCACGGCCCGCTGAGGGTGGGACACGTTAATTGCTTATATTTTAGATGGTTTTGATTTAACAATTTTAATTTAGTTACATTTAATTATGCCTTCAGAATAAAATATAGTTACACCAAAAATGAATAAAAGAAATTTAACGTGGAATATAAAGTGATTTCTGTGGAAAGTTGCGCAAATCCAAGAGAAATGCACCGCTTTAAATAAAATGGCAATAGTTTAATGTCCTTTAGGCGGCCCGGCATCATTTGATCCACGGACCGGTACCGGTTCGCGGACCGGGGGTTGCGGATCACTGCTATAAAGGGCTAAGTTGCTGAAATAGATGAGTGAAGCCAGAGTTTGTGGCCTATAAATATTTTAATCCCCATTCGCTAAATGGAATAATGCGGATACCATACATTCGAAACTGTGAATAATATTCCAGATCGATTCTACAACATTTTAAAAAACAATGTCGGATCTTCAAATACCGTGTTTATTGAAACATTACAAGATATTCAGCTTATCTTTCGAATTCCGCAAGCAAATGCAGGTGGTCGAATACATCTCGATGACCTTCGAACCGTGCCTTTCAGCATCAACAGATATTCAATCATACATGACGGGAAACGAATAAAAAGGGATGCCAGTCAATAACAGATCCACTTTCCATCTTGTTGCTCTGGTTGTTGATTGAAATGGATATCCAATTCATTAAGTTCGTGTGCGCAATAGCATCAACTTTGCTGGGTGAAAGGTCAAAGACACACGTGCACAAGTGTTGATTAGCTAATATAGAGAGCATTCTTAGCCGGTATCAAGCGGCGTTTGTTGAGTGCAAGAGTGCACGCGATTTACGTTCGAATGAGAGGAAATCCATTCCCCTGTTTCCTTATTTATTTATTATTCCCGATTCGAAAACTGACAGGCAAACTTTAGTATTTATAGTTGTCCTCGATTGATGTCTGAAAAAAAGCTGAACACATTTTCAGACAGAAAATGTCTCAATTTCGTATAATTTCGGGACGTTAAAATACGCATTCACTTATACGTATTCGAAATGAAGAAACATTCCTTAAGTACGCCAATTTTTCCTCCTCTTCAATACGTCATGGTAACAGTATTACAGTATAAGACATGAAATATAGAACATATTTTACACCAAAAACAGTATGTAAATAAAAGTTATCCTCTTTCGATTGCAAAATTAGAACACAATATTGAAGGAGTATTTCAATCTGGAACGTGTTGGAGTCCTATTCTGTAAAACTGCGTGAAGGTAGTTTTATTCCGCTTTGCGCAGTTTTGGTACTAAGCAATTTTTTCACGATTTTCTTTATTTTGTAATTCTCTTTTTAACTTGTGAAATCTTAAGATTTCTCGAAGCCCTTACATCTACCATATAGTAGGCTCTACCTGTGGCCCGTTCAAGAAGAAAGGTTACAGCTTGCAGTGTGAAATACTTAAGACAAACGGCAACCCGAAACAAATAAATGTGCGAGATTCACAATCTCACAAACCTAGGAACAAATTGATTAAACCAACTGCCGTCTTTCGTTCGACAAAAAATGATGGAAGGTCTAGGTCTTGTCACATCAACAGATATGACAAAAATGCAGTACTGCCGCTGTTGTGAGTAGGAACATAGTTCGTAATTTCCAGTTTTTTGGAGAATATGTCTGGGGATAACATTAGACGATTAAAACTATTTGGATCATGATCTTGTTGAGGACCGATTCAAGAACGAGACGAGGCCACTACAAGGATGAGGGCCTGGACTGTCCGAGCTCAGTTGGGCCACCTTCAAACGTCCCTGATCACAATCGCAAATAAGCGAAGAGAAAAATACGATTTTAGCAAAAATAGGGATGTGTAGCAGATGCGCAAAAAGGTCGAAAGACGTATTTGAGAGGACAAAGAACAAAAGCAACTTGTTGATAATTCTCAAAAAAAATTTCGAAATTCGAAGACAAGACAGTGTTATGGATGCGATATCTTGCTATCAACGACAGCTTGCTGAGAAAAACGAACTACGTAATACGGCTTCTTGAAGAAAATCACGTGCCAAATGAGGTACAATTTATATTATAAAGATCGAGATAAAAGTATTTTTTATTATTCAGAATTGCAGATAATAATAAGTACAGTAGCTTGCTCCAGAATAAAGGCAGAATTCGCCTCCACGAGAGATTTAACATACTAGATTCATTTGCGCACTTTGTTCATTCAGTAAGGTTATTAAGGCGGGTTTAGCTGTCGTTTGAATTTAAGGAAGACAACAAAACTTGAAAGTTGGTTTTATTGACGTAAAAAAAAATCTGACAAAGCTGTGCGAAAATATTTATCAATTTACAAAAAAAAAGCATGCATCATCAACAAATCCAAGACAAAACCCAGTAAATGCAAGAAAATAGACGGAAAAAGGTCGAAAGCACAAAAAGATTGTTTGACAACCCAAAGGGTGCTTTCGTCCATGTTTACCAAATACAGAAAATCCCATCGGAGAAAGATTACTCGGGATCGTAAATCTCATCAAATGTCTACAGATTTGTCACCACAGGAAAATTTTGAGCCAGTTCTAATTAATAAACCACACATCTCCATTACTTTAAACACTGATATTGGGGTGAATTTATGAGAATGAGTGAATGAGAGTTAATTGACGTCGAACTCTAAGGCAACATGGAACTGTAGGCGAAGGACCTCGCAATTTCAAACCACGGTCAAGTGACGAGGACGAAACCTGAGTTGTCACCCCTCTCTCATAACTTCCTCACCACGTCAATATGATGACTTTGAGACACGACAGATTTAACGTGTATCAACCACTCTACACGGCAAATCACGAGTGCGACACTAGGGCTCGAACTCATAACACACCGACCACGAATTCTTGATCATGACCACTAAGCTACTACCGTGGACTCGATATTGAAGGGGAGGAGGAGCAACACTCTTATAAAGAGTCGATGTTTGAGACGTTTCACCAAAAGATGGAAGCATTTAACTTAAGTCAGTAACAGCCCCCGGACAGGGGTGGTCACTTTAGTCTAGTGGTATGTTACGTGCTTACGAATTCATAGGTCGCGTGTTTTATCCCCAACATTGGTGACCTGGGCTGAAAAGAAAACAGCAAGCGTTCTGACATGTGGTGGCGCCATCTACCCGCAAGAAGAGCAACCAAAAGTCGTCAGACTCACTTGACGTAACAGCAACAATTCACACATTCGCCACAACAACAAATATCTCGTTCGTTCGTCTATCCACAGATGCACTGGTAGAGGAGTACTGTAGCGGTATCATCTACATAAGCCAGTAACAGCCTCCGGACAGGGGTGATCACTTTTGTCTTGTAGTACGTTAGATGCTTACGAATCCATAGGTCGTGGGTTCTATCCCTGACACACTCTCAAGTTCCATAAGCTTTAAATGTTGATGAAGAAGCCAGTTGTTAAATTAACCGCAAGTTCGCTTCATTCAAAGGATGTTAATTTGTGAAAGTTGTTGATATTATAAATATGTCCCAACTTGATTTCTAATACGGTTGGATGGTTTAAATCACGACGGGTTTCTAGTGGCATCAGGACTTAAGCCCACCACGCGACCGTACAATCCAGCTTCCGCAGTCTTAGCCTTAATGAGAATTCCAACGTGAATTTAAGAGATCGACCACATAAACGGATTTTTCATGGAATCATGCAATTACTAGTGGTTTCTCACGAATAAGCGTTCCTAAGCAGTAAAAATTCACTCAAGTACAATCTTCAGTTTATTTCACTTGAAAAATTAAATCACTGTGATTCTAAAAATTCACTAATTCTTTTTTAGGATTATTACATAAAATATTTTTTAAAAAAAACTATGGAATATTTAGTTATAATACACCCTAATGTCCAAATTACGACCAAGTGATTTTGAGCTTCGACAGATACAATGTGGCTCAAATTCCCTACATGGTGGTTTCAGCGGCAACAGGACTCAACAAAAATAACGCCGACCATTACCACCTGATAACATGACAACTAACAGAGATATAAATCGTATTATCGCAACCTATTGGCGACATATGTAACGAAGCACGTGATTGCCAATTCAGCGCATACGACACATGCGAAATTGCGGTTGCCAACTTGGCGAGTTATCTTGAACGTTGGCGATTGTTGCGATAATACGTAAGTACCGATAAATCTAATATTAAACACCTAGTCCATGTAATATTTCAGAAAGTAGAAGGGGTCAGTTTTCGGATAGTTTTATAACAAAAAACAATTGGCAACAAGCCTCGCTTAATTTAAATCGACATTGAAATAAAACAAATTCGTTTAATGAAAATTCACAAAAATCAAAAAACTTTTTAATATTCAACTCCTTGAGGAAATCCATTTCCAATGCGAAGGTCAGTTGAAATCCAACAGTACACATACATCAGTTCTATTTCACTGAATTATTATCTTTATCATTTAAGAAAGAAAAAGATTAAAAGTAAAATGAGTAAAATATTCATTCTTTTATGAACGAATAGACCCATTACAAATTCGAAAGAAATAACTATTCTATTTTTTAAATGTTCCTTCTCATATTATATCACAATCCCCCCCCTCCCCACACACTAAGCCATAAGGCGAAATTTACAGCACGGAAGTATTCATGCGACATGACACGCTTAAGAACTGTGAATGAACTTTTTCATAAAGACATTAAGAAAAAAAATCACAGCATTAAAAACAAAAGATGAACTAAAAAAACAAAAGATGAACTAAAAAAAGATGAACAGCACAGCATTCACAGCTCTCTTAGATAAAAGAGAACAGGAAACTGGATATCTTTCCTCCATCCCATATAACACATTAGTAAAAAAAAATGATGTCTTCAATGAAAAATATGTTCAGATGCCAAACGAAAAAAGAAAAATGGTGCATATTAAATGATATATTTCTATTATATTTGATATACACGCACAAAAAGAGGTGCCAGCTCCCCGGGAATGTACTAGGTCTGCAATGGTAAAACACCAATCAGCAGCTACATTAGAAATAAAAAGAAATATTTAATATACAATTGTGCTGTTTGAAATCAGTGATAATGTTTCATTTCATTTGTTAAAGCTTTAATAAAACCTAAATATCTTGATTCAAATCTTCTTGTGAGTTTTGAAATTTAATAAAATCCAAGCCTTACACGTATGTACAATAGAGCCTGTTTTTGAGCGGTAGATACGGACCGCAGAAAAAACAATATTGGAAAGTATTTCATAAATTCTTACATATAACAAACAACTTCGTCCAAATACGACAGAAATTTTTATGCAGTGGAGAGGGACCGCATAAAAAAGTCGCACTTAGAAAATACGACAATTATTTACGGAATTTATGAGGTACTTCCATAACAAAATAAATAATTAAATTACACATGGAAACATTTTAAAAACATTTAGTTTCTCATTGTATACATGAAGAAGTTTTCAAAATGCACATACATCATTTTCACTGCTACTCAACGTAATCCAAAGCGCTCATCTTCCTCTGATGAATAGTTCAAACTTGCTTTCGCATCATTTGCAGATAAAATTTGAATTTATTATTTTTTTGGCACCATAAAGTAAGAGATAAGTTTTTGCGAGACGGTCGGTTGGTCAGTTACATGTAAATGTCCGATAACCAGGTATGCACGATCGAAGCTCTTTTTGAAATTTCATACTCCTTTCAGAATTGATATCTATTTTAAGATAATGCTTTTCCAATTTGTTGGAAAGCTGTATCCCAGCATATATTTTATCTGCTCTCAAAGAATCCGGCTCTTCTTGTCCATGTTCATAATCTATCAAATTATTGATAATGTCACTGTCATTGAAAGTTTCGTGTCTTCAATCAAGTGCGGGCTGTTGGCGAGTTGAGAGAAAGCAACTGAACGTGCATTGTCAGGAGAGTGTTTATAACAAATAAACAAAGAGTCTTGAAGTGTATATGTACACTGCAATGGCGTAACGTACACCACCGCAATCACAGGCTTCGCGTGGGAGGGGGGTAAGGCCTGACAAACGCTAAGTACGTATTTACACAATTTGTAAAATATTCCAGACATTGCAGGTTGGGGGCTAACATTCTCCGTTATGCCACTGGTACATAAAAAATATTACAGTGGCGCCAAAGTCGTTGAAATTCATATACCGCGTAAAAAATGATCGCACAGAAAAAATCGCACAAAAATAAAATTGCATTAAAAAAAGGACAGCACAAAAATAGGTTCTACTGTAGTTAATTTCACCGCAGGAAATTTTTGTTGGATGTTAGGTTAAATGCAAAAGGAATAAAAAAATCTCGGAGAAATTATTTTTTCTACCTATGCAAAAATTATCATCGTCCAGATATATTCGCATTGATCGTGAAGAGGAACAGCACCGGGATTAGATAGCGCAGAGCAGGGGCGGCTCTAGGGCCGGACAAACCGGACCCCTGGGGCAGCATTTGGATCGAATTTGAAATTTTTTAAAAAATATTTAATATATTTTCTGAAATATTATTAGGTGTTAATTTAGTATTTCATTTAGCGTATCTTATTTCTTTACTTTTTACTCTGTATAAATAATGTCAGTTTTCTTTTATGCTGAAATTTGAAGGGTTCTAAGCGGGAGTATATATTAAATCATGAAATTTGACACGTTTACACATCTTTTAACTATGTCCGGTATCAGCTAACCAAAAGGGGACAGGGATAAAAATAGATTTTGGTACATAAAAAGCCACAGGAGATGTTTTTATTTAAAAAAAAAGTATTTACTATAAATTAAAATAAACGCTTCCGATTCCCACCATCAGTAGAAAATTTTTCAAAGAAATTGACCTGTGCTGATATGAGTGATTCTCTCTTGCATTTTACCTGTTTGAAATAATAACAGGTAACTATGTTCTCATTTTCAAATTATTTTACTTTTTTAATAACTAAAATAATATACAGTCGAGCCTCTATATTACGAATTTTTCTATGTAGCGAACTTGTTTCCTGGAACCTTGAACATTTCACGATTTTCTTCGTAAAATAACCTCTCTATAGCGAAGTTCATTTACTATATAACGAACTTTTTCTTTTGCAATTCAATTTTTGTTCTTCCTTTTTTTAAAAGTATTTCTGAAAAAAATTTCAAGTTATTCTCTCTTTAACACATTTTATGGTGGTCATAAATCTTGAACTAGTTTTATTAGATTCGAACCCGCCGAGAGCAAAAGAATTCTGGACATTTCATCCAAGTGCAACCTTTAACCCCCATCGCCCAGTTCACTAGAAACATCTTCGATATCCTGTTTCACCCTTAGAGGATTGTCCCGTATTTCCGTGTTTTAATTATAAAATAATGTATGTTTAATATTACTTGTATGCTTTAAATTATAAAAGGTCCTTAAAATTCATTTATTTTAATATAAAATTGTTTTCTTAATATTGAAAATACAGTGAATTCTTCGACATTCTTTTTTTTTCCCTTGCAGTTTTTTTTCTTTTGATGGGCAAGATATATAAAATAAACATATATTAATTTTAAAAAAGGTATGAATAATTACTTTTTTCAGTATATAGTGTTTATTAATTTAAAATTTGTTTTATGTGGTTTATAAAGTATATTAAAAGATGATGAACCTCTATATAACGAACTTTTTTCCGGGATTTAGTGACTTCGTTATATAGAGGTCCGACTGTATATATAGTTATGCTGTCTTTTTGTTAGGAATAATTATTCAAGTTTTATAGATGTGTATCTATGAGAACAATTTATTTTTTTAATTATAATTTTTTTGCTTTTGAGAGAGGGGTGACATTTTCCATTTTTGTCCGAGGCGGTAAAACTGCTAGAGCCGGCCCTGCGCAGTTACCCTTAACCAGTACACTTGTTTCTTTCGCTGGTGGGTTATCATTTAAGAAACAGGTGGACGATGAGATGTTAGCTCCATGCTTTAAAAATCTGTTAGATTATGGAGAGGTTTGAACCCCCTAATTCCACTCTTGTATACAAACGCATCAGCCCTCAACAAGGTTCCAAAAAGCTACAGTCAAAAAATAAATCTTGGGAGTATGAACCGTACTCTCTTTATCACCCTGGTGACTACTAAGAATCATTTGTTTCCCAAGTAAACACTCTTGCAGTCGCATTATTTTTAAAAAAGTGAAAACCTGGTATCCCACAAGAGTTTAACTGCAAACACCTCAGGACTTTAACCGGTATAAAATTCAACTCCTACCAGAAAGACGGCAAAAAGTCATAGATGTTGTCGTTGCTCACGCCACCTGTCTGACATAGTCAGATCGAGGCCCACGAAATTAATCGTGGCAATGGGCTAAAAGTACGCCTGTCGTTAGGCCTTATCCTTGAGCACCATACAGGTGACAGTACGATTTAGCTCGGGTGAGTGAGTGAGTGAATATTAACGTCGCACTGTTCAGCTACACGAGGGCTTTTGGCGACGGACCACGTAATTTTGAACCATGGTCAAGTGACGTGGACGACACCTGAGCTGGCACCCCCCCTCCTAACTACCACACCACACCAACGGGAGGACGTTTCAGCTCTCGACAGATTTAACGTGCATCGCTGCCCTACACGGCGGGTCTTTAGTGGTACTGGGCTCGAACTCATGACATGCCTGCCATGGTCCGATACCTTAACCACTGGGCTACCGCAGCCCTCACGATTTAGCTCGAAGAAATTCCCGAAGGAACGATAGATGGCGACACCACCCATCTCCACCTCCACAATTTAGGCACGGAACTGAATATTGAGAGAAATTTTCTCCAGCTCCCTGCACTCGTGATTCAGCCCACAAGACTTTCGGACCCACTGATTTAACGAGCACGTACTCCGCGTGTACTCGGAGGGTATTTGGCGGTACGAGCATCGAACCCAGGCCTTCCGGTCCTGAGTCCGGTGCTCTAACCACTAGGATACCCACGGCCCCCCATAAAATGTGGAACGCTTCACGATTTTGCGTGTCATCCTTGCGCAAGGGCCATGCTAATCTTCTCTGTATCGTTCCAATTTTAGTATATGTACTGCCAAAGCAAGTGCAGTCATAGATAATAATGGTGAATACACACAATCTTAGGTTACACTTTGCGTTCTTTATACTTCATAGCTATAGAAAATAGGTAGAACACACATTGGCACTTACCTAATAAAAACAATAAGTTGGCTGAAATACAATTGGGGTTTTATTAACGTAACAGCCAAATTGATATTTTTTGAAGTTTTGAGTGCGTTTTCTATTAAGATCACACTATAAAGCAATTCGACGGCTTATTGGCGATGCACCTCGCACTTTTGAACCTCGGTCAAATGACGAGGATGACACCCGAGCTGGCACACCCTCTATCTCCATACTACCACAAGGAAGTTATGACATCGAGGTACTATATAGTTATCATTGTTATCTAACATAATCTTGATATTATGAATCTGCAGCCAATAGCACGCAACAAAGTTTGCAACTTCTGCGAGAACACAGCTTTTTTTTATTAGAAATCAATCTTAAGAAATTAGTCGAAAATATTTTAAATATTTGTTCCACTCCAACACGCTCCACTTCTGGAGCCCTCACAAAAAATCTCCCAAAATAATTTTTTTTAAAAAATGTAATTAGCCGATTAATTGAAAGAGTGGTTACATACGAATTCATAACTGGATGACAATCCACAGTTCCATCTACACAAGCATATACGAATATAGATAGTAAAAGTATAAATACATGTTCGGTACAACTCTTTGCTTCATTTCCAGATAAACTAATCTTAATAGTTATTGAATTGAGATTTATTTCCGCTCAACTTTTACTCAGACTAAATAAAATAAAATAAACGGAAATGGAAAAGAGGTCACGATTTAAATGTTATTTGAACTATGAGGATATCCATGTTAGCACTTTAATGACCGAGTTTGCCAATTGGCATCCTACCTTTAAAACATCCGCAACCTGCGGGAACGACTTTTGGCATCCCGGGGCACAAACCGGGTGCTAATTCAAGGCATTTACGCCTATCACATCTAACTTGATTATGGCGTAAGACACTCGTAGAAAGGCAGATTTTTAAACATGCATACACACAGAGCATGTTTGTACACAGTCAAGCTAACAAAGTGCGTGATGTTTGGCGCTTGCTAAAAAAAGCTCTGCAATATTTAAGGGGGCTCATCTATGGGATGGTTTCAAAACACACACACACACACACAAAAATCAAAAATTTTTTTCCCCATAAATTGCTTTCTTAACATATCTAGAATACGGTGGTAAAATGATTTTTAAAATTCGAAATTGTTATAAAGAAGTAGGTATTCGAAGAGCAGCTGTTCGGCGCGCTAAGTTAAGATATTCATTGTTTTAATCGGACTTTAAACTTTAAACACTTTTTTCTCAAAAGTGTGTTTTTCAAACTTTCCTCCATCATATCTCAAGTACGGTTTGACCGAATGACTTCGAATTTATAGGGTAGACTTATATACACACCAAATGAACTACGATTATTCTAAAATTAATAATATTTCTATTTTTTATAACAAAAACATAACAAAAAAGCCATGAAATTCGAAACTTTTTCCTTCAGAAGTCTACCAAAACACCAATTTTTGATATTTTCAATTGAGTGTAGTCCATTCTGTGCATTTAAGCTTATAGATTAATACGCCGTTTATTTTTTTTATATATTTCAGATAAGCCAATCAGCCGGAATCGTGGAGGAAGTGAACGTCCATTTTTTCGAGACGGATGTGTTCAGAGCTCTATAACTCACATTTTATTGGATATTTTTGGCTAAACATTTATACACAAACTCTTGAAGTACATATAAATAAATAATAAAAAAACTTAACTTTTTACTGGTCGTTAAAAAAAATTCCCCAAGAATGCTTAAAAAACAGGCCGTCATATGGGTGAACCCCTTTAACAGGTATTTATTTTTTAGCCTGTAGATAGATGTTTTTATCTTTAAAGGCAGATAAAATTTTTAAAAACTTTGACCTAAAAATAAGGTGATCTGAATTTTTAATTAACGCCTCACTCTGAAGTAACACGAAGGCCATTGGCGACAAACCTCGTAGTTTTGAACCACGGTCCAGAGAAGAGGATGACAGTTGAGAAGGCACCCCCTCCCCTAACTTCAAGTCTCCCATTGGCATGCTGTAGAAGCCTCGACAGATTTAAAAGCCCTTTCTACACGGCGGAACTTCAGTGACACTAAAAGCTCGCACCCGCAACTCGACAGCGCCACCCACGAGTTTGCGACAATGACCACTCGGCCACCACAGCCACACCAGAAATATGGATGAATGACATAAGTTTTCAAGTATCAATCACGAGGCTACAGTTTCTTCTCATGAGGTTGGTTCTCTTAGGATATGCGTGCTAATTTTAAATGTGGAACTTATGTTGCAATAAAGTAACACGAAAGCTATAAACAGTATAATTTCAGTTCACAATCACGTGATGAGGATAAAAACTGAACAGGTATTTTCATTCCACAGTAGCGTACATAGATTTCTTACGGGAAAGTTTCACTTTAAAAGAAAATAGAAGTAAGCGGCGAGGGACCATCGCCAGTGGCGTAACGTACATCCCCGCAGGTCCAGGATTCTAAAGGGCCCAAAGCATCACTGACGTCAAGTACACATGGTTTTGCAATCCTTTATAAAATCTGACTTAGGACCAAAAACTGACTTTGCAGGGGGGGGGGATATTTACCGTTATGTAACTGACCATCGCTTACGTAAAAATTAAAAATCTTTTGGTCTACGGGGGATGGGGATGAGAACCCCCTTTCCCCATCGTTGTGTATGCCATTAGCTGGAAATGTTACTGGGAAGGAAAAAAACCCGTCATAATATTTTGGAAGCATCCATGGAGTCTGCTGATTTGATTTGATTTAAATGAACATCCCATTTTGAAACTATGATTCGACAACACAAGTCACGAGTTTTTGACCGTTTCTATGATTATAATCATAACTCTTTGAAAATATTCCCAACTTTCTCATCTTCCATTTTCATTGCCCTTTTCTTCCAATATTCTAAATAGGTTTGCCTATTTTAATAATTTATCAGTGTGTGCGTGGGTTTCAATTCTTAACAAAATAATTTGAAAAGCTTTTTTTAAAAAATTCTTCGTTAGGGATGTACGTGATTGCATTCAGGAGCCATCAGATAAGGAGCAGAGATAGAAGATACAAAAAATCAAGTTTATATCATTTGAAGCATAAACGTAAAAAACTTTACGAGATCTCACCTTTTAGATAACATTTTATATAAAAACAAAACATTAAATTTAAAAACAAGTAATATAAAAAAAAACTTTTAAGTCAATTCCTACTTAGATCAACAAAGAAAAATTTTATTTTAACTACTTTTTGTTAAATAGTTACAATTAATATAAATATGTATATACAAATGACAGAATCACAACATTAAGTGGTCATTAATTTTTGTTAATTATCATTAAAGTATCGTATTGTCATCCAAAACAATTGTGTATATAAAATTTCAGTTCAACTGAATGCTTTAAAACGCGAGGAAAAAACCTTTTCAAGTTTTGACACAAGTGGTCAAAAGGGTCGCCAAGTCACCAAAAATGATGGCAACGTGGCTGTATTTGTAATTCTTTAAATAATTAGTCTTCATCAATTTTTATTAATTATAATTATTGTATTGTCATCCAAAATAATCCTGAATATAAAATTTCAGCTCAATGGAGCGCTTTAAAATGCATTTTATTAACGATTGAAAATTCCACCAAGATAAATAAAATATATATGAAGGAGGGAGGTTCGTTCTGGGTACCTTCCGTTCCGAAAGCAAGTACGTAACCAATCACGCCAAAACGATCGTCAACGCGTGATGTTGGTACTAGTTCATATAGATATCACACCGCCACATACTCCCCCGCCAGTGTTTCGGCGAATAGGCGAACAACGATACCATATTCGTGGCGAGTATGTAAGCCGTTGCGTCACTTGGTGGGTTGCGTCATTTGTGTGACGGTTTGATTGCGTCATTTGTGTGAGACGACTTTTGAGAATTGCGTCAATGTTTGACGGCTTAGTTTCTTGTGCGGTGGATAGATGGCGCCACGACTGCGGCGCGTGAAGGGTGCGATTTCTTTGCACGGCCAGGGTCACCAATGAAGGAGGGAAGTTCGTTCTGGGTACCTTCCGTTCCGAACGCAAGTATGTAACCAATCACGCCAAAACGATCGTCAACGCGTGATGTTGGTACTTGTTCATATAGATATCACACCGCCACATATATATATAAGAGTGTGTGAGCTAATAGTAGAAATTTAAGTGACATGAATGCTTCAGTAAATAAATAACTTACCTTCTCTCGTAATAAGCTTTGTATCTACTAATCCTCTGACTGTAGGAATATGAAACAGCAATAGCACACAATATAACGTCCGGAGCAAGAAGAATGAAACGTTCGATTTTAGCTCCATATTCATATACAATAAATAGTTTCTCGTTGATGAGTTTTCAATTCAGAAACATATTTTAATGTCTCATGAGAAGATGCATTGAGGTGTGTATCCCACAGTGCAATAGGACCTTCCACTTGAATACAACTGCTGAAATGTCATATCGGTAAGACACTAGGACCGCATGTAGTTCAGGTTGATTGGGGCGCTAGATGGAAGCTTGACACCTGAAAAGACAAAAAAAATACCAATTAAAAGTAATTCTGGACTATAGTTCAAAGGATACTGCAGATGAAATGTACATGATGGTTCACAAAAATTATACAAAATACTGATTTATTGCCGAAAACAAAATTTACGGTCAGAAACCAAAAATTAAAATTTATATATTGTCACAAAACAGATTATCTTTCTTTTAACACTTTTGTGATTAACATTTAACCCTTTATCTACCGCATTATGATTTACTGCAGTTTTTTCATGCAATATTATATATATATATATTGATCACTGCATTGAAAATTAAGGGATATACATAAACAAAATACTCAACTTTGGGAAATTTAATTCGTTAGAGCTAATTAATTAAAGATATTCAACTGTAAAATTAATTATATACACTGTTCAATTAAAACAGTCAAATCGTTTAAAAAAAAAAGACAAATTTGGACATTAATTATTTTTTCGAGACTTAAAAGATATAATCTTCCCAATCAGCTGAAAACACAATTTCTGTTATAAAACTATTCGCCTTCCCCGCTAAAATACTCATCTTAGAACCCGTGCTGCCATATATCTTGGAAGAGTGGATTTCAAAGAATATTCCTGCTAAGTATCGTCAAAATATTCGTAAAAATGGTTATTCTATGTAATTTTAAAGTGAGTGGTATATCGTCGGTAGATAAAGGGTTAATGAGATACCCAAGATTCGTCCTTTCAAGGAATATCTTCATCGCAAGGTTGAATTTAGGGTAGGTATACTCCACCAAGGATTCAAAGCCTAGAAATAAAGCGAGGTTTCATACAGAGTACAAATGCTCAGTCCCAGTTTACCCATCGGGTGCTTAGGGAGGGCAAACAGGGGTTCGGGACCCAGAAGGACCCGGATCAGTTGGACTTAATCAGATTTTCTGGTTATAAATTTCGATTCTCCAGTGCCAAAGGGGCCCTGTAGATCTGCAGCGTCCAGGGCCCAAAATGAGCTTAAATCGACACTGTAAACGCTGATAATGATCTTTATTTTAAGCTAAATGCTACACATTTTGGAATAATCGAAATAATGCTACATATCCCTACCTTTAGTCGAATTTGCTATAATAATGATTCAATGGGAGATTGAGGTTTTTTTTAATGTGAACGCGCTCTTACTCTACACTATTCACGAAAATAATTTCATAATTGATTTTTAATACTTTCGGCATTAAACCAGTTGAAAATCTGATCAATACGGTATCTGTTTTTACGTTTTCATTATGAATTATTTGCTTTCAGTAAATGAAGAATGGTATTGTGATGCAATTAATTTAAATAATAAAGAAACATCCATAAGTTCATCGATTTTATTGGTCTGAGTGAAGTTCAAAAGCGATATAAAAAGGTTATCAGAAAAACATTTTAGTGCTGAAAGACAAATAGAAAAGTCTGCAAAACTCAGCAAGTGTCCTCTGGATTAAAAAATTGTATCAATCTCAATCCATCCAAATGCTAAGCTGCAATAAATCTAATAAAGCTACACAATAAATAGAAACACAGTATAGGTCAATATTATATTATATATCCATTTCTTTAATTATTATAACAAGGGGAAGGGTACCCATTGTCCCTGACGTAGCTAGTTCTGAGTGGGCCCTGTATCAAAATTCTTTCGGGCCCTTTTCCAGATATGAGCGCCCTGTTAGTAACACGTGTTGGGGCCCTGTAGCTTGGAGCCCCTGCTCATTGACACGGCGGTAGTCTGTGTGTGTGTGCGCGTGCGTTTGCGTGCGTGTTGCTCAAATTGTAAGACTGTAATTTGCACGTGTTGGCTCCGTGTGGTGATCGAAATAAAACAGTCCCAACCTAAACTCATGCGTGACGTAGAGGTGACTAAAATGAGCAGATGATGATGAGTTTGGTGTTTTATGGCGCAAGAGCCAGTTTTGGCTATACTGCGCCAAACATTCATAGGTCTGTGGTCTGGACGGGAAAAGAAGAAAAGAGAAATTGGATGACAAAATAGAGGGTCGAAAATAGAGAAGGATCACTGGGGTACCCCGGGGGCATGACACCCGTGTTTACCAAAGATAGTAAACCCCTTGGGAAAAGGAAAAGATCACTAGGGTACCTCGGGATTGTGACACCCGTACCCACCTAAAGAAGCTGAGCCCCCTAAGGGGCTAAAATGAGCAGAAGTCCGATCTCTCAGGGTTCTGGCAACCCTAAATTATGACAAGTGCACCTCTGCACTTTGTCATACAAGACAACATGTGTTGGCGCCAGTTGGCGAGAATTCCTTTGTATAGATTGCTCCGAGCCAACTGTTTTAACCTTTTTGTAGTCAGTTCGAAAAGTTTAACCGTCCCATATGGTTGGGATCCGTTGTGCTTATTAAATTTATGGAAATACAGTCCGCTTAGTTATTTTAGTCAACACACAACATGTTTTATGTAGTTCTATTCCCCCCACCCCCAATATATTGTAAGCCCTTTAATAGTTAGTGTTTTCAGTAGCGCACACAGGAATTTTTCAAGGGGTCCGGGGTTGAAAAGTTCACCATTCTTGTATCATGCTATTTTTGATTTTGTCGATTTTCAGGAACAAAACACAGTAAAAAACTAATTATTGAATAAATAATTAGCATTAATTAATAAAATTAATCATTAATAATAAATATTTAATTAAATTTTACGGATTAAATACTTAGAATTATAACCAATCGGAAAAAAAATCAAGGGCTTTGTGGGGTCCGAACCCCAGGACCCCCTTGTGTGCGCCACTGAGTGTTTTATCTTCTTGTGCAATTATTGCTTCAAATAAAATAGTGTAAATAATTTCTATTTTGATTTTAATACGTTAATATTAATTACCGTTGTATTTATTTTATGATAAAATTGTAATATTCGCAAGCAACGTCGTTCCTTACATTACAATGACGTTTCAATGGAAACTTTGCGAAATATTGGCGATACAGCTATCATTTTTGTAGACCAAATTTGGCGACCGTATGGATGCTTCTGAAATTACTGGAGAAATCTATTACGTCACGATCTATGACGTAAGCTGATTTTTCGAAAAAGCGCTGGAAGGGGTACGTGGGACTGGAAGGGGTCGGACCCACACACCCCCAGGTAAATCGCTCTTGGTGCTCCTCTTCAGTTAAATTCAGCTTTTTAAGACCCATTTTCTCTAACTATATACCTTATGTGTAAATATATTTATTAGAGCATCAAAAAAACTTTTTTGATATAGAGAAAATCAACTGCTACTCAACCTATTAACTGCTATTATTCCCATTAGCAGACATTGGAATTTTACATATACCACTCGTTATATTAATAAAATATGTGACATGTTTTTTAAAAAATATAATAATCTGAATACAGGATATTGCCCTGCCCCCCTATTGTGAATGTATAAAATCCAATCAAAAATTTCGAACAAAAAAATAAATGGTACTTAATGAGTTAATATCTTAAATAATCCTAATGTTCCCCTTTTAAATTAAAGTACATGGAACTTAACACAAAATAGCAGAACAAAGAAATGACGCGCGCGTTCTCATTTCATAACACCAAAAATTTACGTATAGCGTGATATATGGATACCAATAAACATTTCGAAGAGTTTTTTCTTTTTAAAAAAATCACTACCACCGATCTTAATAACATGGTCCGTATCATAACTTCTCGCCTTTTTAAACTCACCCCTCATCAAGTAACAAACGAAAACAGGATGGAAAGAAAAAAAAAACCACGCCACAGTGGAATTAAAACGTCTTTTTTCAACAAGGGGAGTAGATAGCTAAGCATAGCTGCACACAGACCTTGCGCATAAACGATAAAAAAAATTAAATAAAAAGACGCTTTACCTTTACAAGTAGAAATACGCCACAGACGTTTAAAAATGCCCACCTCTGCGATGGTAGGATGGTAGAGAACAACAAAAACCCTCGTCAGCTTGGGAGGTCCCCCATCCCAATACAGAAATCTCGTGCATGTGCGTGGCCTCCAAAACCTCTGTTTGTTATGCAAATGAAATGAATCTTGCTCAGTTGTAGATGATATGCGCACGAGGATGGGTCTGCCGATTCATTAGGGTAAATAATTGGCGTTGCCATGCAGGTTGAGAGAAAAAGAAGAGATTAATTATTTCTGTGTTTGTATTGTATATATAGGTATTTTAACAAAAAGATACAATGTCTCAAACGAGATTCTGTATAATGTTAATCATAATATTGTTAGTATAATGTTAATCATAATATTGTTAGTATAATGTTAATCATCACATTGTGTATTATGATAACTACTTAATGGATTACATGGTGTTGTAATTAATAGAAAAGTGCCCAAGGCGATAGAATACTATCATTTCAAAACTGCTTAGGATTTAACGCTTGCTTATCATAATTCGAATAAATAAATAACAAATTATGTACATCCGAATATATATAGTATTTATTATAGAAACAGAAATATAGTCCATATAATATTGAACAAATTTTTCTTATGTTGCATCAAGTTTCTAGAAGGTTAATTGTGTGTACAAAAAATACTCGATTTTATACAAGTTAATATGAATTAATTATTTTAGTGAAAATGGGTTTAATCATGGCGGATATCAATTTCAGAGATATTCAACTAAGTTAAAATGTCATTTTCGATTCAAAATCACATTTTATTTTCCTATTTTAAAATTCAAATAATTAGCTTTAAAAAAATTTTTGTTGTTGTTGTTTTGACTGTACGATAATTATAACATACTCCTACACCTGTTACAACAGACCTTCTACAAAATTTAAAGGGGTTTTTCTCGAAATGGTATTTTTGTTTATTTTAAGATATTTCAAAACCAAAGATAATTGCGTGACATTTTGCACAAATGTTTTTAATAGTAATATTTAGGCAACGGATTAAAAGCCATAAAATTGTATAATTTTTGTATCATGTTACAGTTGGATTTCCCTGAATAGTATTTAAAAATTATTGAAAATTCTTAATTTGCAGATCCGATTGACAACAAATTCTTATTCAACAGAAATAATATCAAGTTTTCAATTCAATTCGTTAAAATACCTTTTAAGAATTATGTTTCAGCAATTAATTTCAAAAAACATAGCTATCCTTTCAAATAAGAACGCTTGGAAAATTTTCAAAACATACGGTTAAAAATTCATTCAAACGTAACATTTTTGAAAGACAGTCACTCACACACACTTAACAAAATGTAAAAAAAACTATGTACAAAATCGTACATAATACGGCAAAAACGCCCTGCCTTAAATTGTTAAAAACGAAATAGAATAAATTTTCAGGGATGGCGAAATAAGAGCAAGTATAATTCCCACCACTAAAAATAAGATATAAATACATTCTTATTCATATCTCTTATTCATTTTTAATGAAAATTACACGACCCAATCGAAATGGATCAAATGAATTTTACCAAATTATTGTGTATGATTATATTTTAACCACAGTTGATATTTACAAGTTTGATGCTGCGACAAAATTATACCAATAGAAAAAAAACTCGCAAATAAATAGCAAATGCATACATATGAGAAATTAATTACTGAAAAACTGATGACATTCTACACATTAAGAAAGAACTGAGTAATCCTTTAAATGAGAAAATATTCTATTTACACCAAAATGAGCGTCCCGTATTTATAACTGAAAGCGCAACTATAAACATTAATGGCTATTTTCGCTCACTGTACACAACCCAACTAGAGATCATTGGCTTCAAATGGGCATCAAACGCAGTGGAATGCGTTATTCTAGCAATTAAAAGAATAATGAGTGGCTTAATTTGAGGCTAAGGATTCAGGGATGATAAGCAACTGATAAGAAAACGGGTTGAGACAGCATATCCTTCTACAAAGTAGACGACATTTCAAAGATAGCGAGAAGTGGTAAAATGAACAACGCATTTATACATTTTCCCCCTTTGAAGACAAGGAATTACTGAAGATAGACCGAGAAAATTAATTCTGTTGGATATATATATGCGACTGACCTACATTTTTTTGTTTGTTGAATAACAAAAAGTTAAATGAAAAGTGTAAATATTAGGTGTTGAATATACCTTAATGAAGAAGTGTAATTATAAGAACTTAAAAAACAAAACGGGATTATTTTGGTTTATTTTCTTCTTAATCTAAAAAAAGGGGCTCAAACTAAAAATTTTAATCATTTAGTATGAAATGAACTGAAGTACGGCATTTGATTTTAAATGCATCGTACTGTTTCTAATTATTATATGCGGATATGAATCGTAATCGAAAGAATGTTATGAAAGAGAAAATTACAGTAGTTTTGTATGTGCCTCGGAATATATATGTATCCACAACCAAACAAATGGTAATTAACTTTTTTCAGAGTGTTCTGATTACCAAGATTGAGTTTACCAAATTGAAAACTACGATGTTTTCAAACACAGAATATAGGGTGATACAAAATAAAACAATACAAGTTGATCAGATGCGATGTATACGATTCTGACTGACTATGTTCGGTGTAAACGAAAACAATAGCATGAGAAAAAAATTTTGAATTACCGTAAAATCCGGCGTATAACGCGCACCTATACTTCCAAGCTGAATTTTTTGATTTTTAGGTATATTCGCCGTATAACGCACACTCTTTTTACGAAGAAATCAGAAGTATTAGTATACATTGCTCTTATATTTTGAAGTAATTTATTCGAGGTATTATCCCAGACTTTTGAAAAAATAGTATACTTCTAGACCTACAACTCTTTTATAGTTCATTAGGCAAGTCATTATTTCATTATTTTTTATTTCTTTCTTTAAATAAACAGTGTTTCGATACATGTAGAAGTAAAATTTTCTTTATGCTCATCTTTTTCGTTATTTTTTAAAGCTATCGTTTTTATGCCCGGCGCATAACGCGCACCCTTAATTTTGATCTTATTTTTTGTGTTCGGCGCATAACGCGCACCCTTAAGTTTTGATCTTATTTTTGTGTTCAAAGTGCGCGTTATACGTCGGATTTTACGGTATATAGAATTTATGAACAACCTGACATCGTTAAATACATAAAAATAAATAGAATGAATAGGATAGCCCATACAATAATTCGAATGCCAGATGCCAATGTTGGCAAAAAGGTACTGCAGTTCAAAGTCACTGGGATTCGAAAGCTTTGAAGACAAGACCAAGGCTGAGATGGACAGATTCAGTGGAATCAGATTTTGGTATTATAAACGAGAAAATTTAAGAGAACAAAAGTAAACAAGAGGTCAACTATGGAGAAATCTTCAAAGAAAGGCACTTGATCACGAGGGACTGTCTTGCCACATATGATGACTACATTAGGATACGTGATTTTTAAAAGGAGTATAAATGAATATATATATATTTTACATTCAGTTTCAGTTGAATTGGAATATGCATGGGGAACTGTTCAAGAATACTCTATTACAAGTAAAAAATTATTTAAGTGCAACTTTTTAGCAAGAAATGAAGAAAGGACATATTTTCGAAACATTCTCCTTTTATGAAAAATGCTTCAGTTATATTTTGCCTATACAGTGAAATATGTTTAACGCGAAAACGCTTAAGACGAAATATCAGTTAACACGAAATAATACAACTGTTCTGAAAAAAAGCATTTAAATAATTTTTATTGAAATAAGATTCTCAAACAATTTTACGAATATTCTAATTAGCTAACACTAAATACCAAAAAAGTTATTTAAATCTACGATTAGCAGAATGACGGTTTCGTATGTAGTCGGTCATCTTTTTTACCGTTTTTATGAAATGAAAGAGTCTTATACTTATTTAAATTGAATTATTTTGCACAACAAATATGTAGGAAGATTTACTTCAGATTAAGGCCAATGAAAATGCGAGTTTTAATTTTACGAAATATAATCACGCGCTCTGGAATGCATTTCTAAATTATATAAATTAATATAATGCCTAACTGTTGGCCTATTTTCCACACCTGTTACTGTGAACTTGCAACATGAATTTGAAGTTTAAAGCTAGCATTATCTGAGGCAAAAGAAATGGAAATATGAATTTTTTAAAAAAGGAAATTTCGAATTATTAATGTGGTTTAATAATTCGCATAATAAAAAAAAGTTCTTAAAAATATTCAATGCATTTTTCCAATAACCTTTTTTCTCTCGTAAAGTCAGGTAGCAAAAAATTTTGAATCAGCTCCTCGGGAAAAAAAATAACTTGTACCAAGAGCTCTTAATTAGGTAGAGGTGCGGCCCAAAACATAAAAAATTACCCATCTCCTAAATGGGGTGTAAACGGGAGAAGGGGAGGTTCGTAATAGGGTAAAATATGCCGCGCCCTAACCCCTAGATTTTAGGGAAGGGTCTTTCACTTCTTTCCACACAGACAGGAAGGGAGGAGGGGAGTAGAGTCAAACCCTGAGGATAAGCAATTATAATTCCGAAAAAAAAAATAATAACATTGATTCAATGTTTAATAGACACCTTTCTGTTGTTGTTTCGAAGTGCTTGAAAATCTGAATTTAAAAATTCTGAGTTAACACAACCAAATTCTTTAATGTAGCATCCCATAGCTATTTGTAACATTCTTTTTTAACTAATGATAAAGCAATGACTTTTTTTTCCTCCAAAACTGTTCCTGAAACATAAACGATATCCAGAAAACATAGCTTTACCGAGTGACGAAAAATTAAACTAGTAGAGAAATTTTTTTTTAACCAAAATCCAATTCTGAGCTTATTGATTGTTGAGTTGGTTGAAGCCATTATTTCAAACACCGATATTATTGGGGGGCAGTGGCGTAACTGAGCACATTCCCCCAAGTTTGATTTTACAAAGGCTAAGTACTTGGTGGCAGTCAGGCTTTGGGCCCCCTAGAACCCTGGGCTCCCCGCGGGGTGTACGTTACGAAACTGGGGGGGAGTATTTATGTCACACTCTGAAGCAGTACGAGACCTATTGGCAATAGTCCTCATCATTTATAGGCCACGGTCAAATAACGAGGGCTGACTGACCCCCATTTTCCTAATTTTCACCTCAAGATAACGTGAGGACTTACAGCCTCGACACAATAAAACACATCATCCTCGGCGAAACTACAGTGGCATCAGGATTCGAATCCACTACATGACAAAAACAATGCTCGTGTTTGGATGGAATTGTATTTTCTATTATTCAATTTGCATTTTCATTATTACTCAAATTATATTTATTATTATTCAAACTGTATTTTTATTATTAATGTTCTTTGTATGTTTATTTATATACGAAACCTAATTTCAAGGCAATTCTTATTATTTACAATTTCTGTTTTATATGTATTCTGTGTAAAATAATTAGTTTTATTGTCATGCATGTTACAAACGCCATCGACCGTCTTTATCTTTTGCGCGATGGCAACATGCTTCTTCCGAGTTGTTAGTGTAACATAATCTATGTCAAATGTTTAGTTGCTGTACAGTCCCTCACTAGGAGAGGTCTCACTGGCATTAGTCTAAATCTTTCAACGCAAATTTAAAGTTGTTAAGTTTTAAAAGCAAGAATCACTATTTAGTCCCGCCTTGCAACAGCTGGTCACAGGTTCTCGTTAAACGACCACTCGACTCTACCCGTTTACAAATTACACTCGATAGGAATCAGTGCCGGTTCATCCCTTCGTGTGCCAGGGGGCCGCGGCCCGGATAAGGTGGACTTGAGCAGATTTTCTGGCTATAAATTTCAATCCACCAGTGCCAAGGGGGTCTGTAAATCTTCTGCACCCAATGAGCTTAAATCGGCACAGCCACGAATCGATTTAAGAGACAACAATAAAAAGACCGGAATACCTTTGCTCCTATTCTTATTAAATCATTAAAATAAGGTTAACTAAAATCCACTTCAATATCTACATGTCTTTCAGAGAACGATTGGATACTTGTCCATTATAGGGACCATGGTAACAACTCGGAAAAGCAGTCGCCAACCCAACAAGAATTTTGGCGATGCTTTCTGTTACGATATATTTACTACAAACAGAATTTGGCGAGGTTTTAAATATTGACTTCATGGACCCTATAACCAATAAATATCGAAGGATGTATAATAGGGATCGATCAAATGGAATAGATTGTATCAAACATATGTTAACATAAAATATTCAAAAGGGAGTGTTATTCTTCACGAAACAGAAAATCGTTCTGCAAGGGGTTTTTTTTATCCTTCACCGAAGTAATGAAGTATAAAATTGGGTAGACATGTTCCTTTTCCAATACATGGAAACACACTGTCCATCATTAAGATGCTTTGAACAATAATCCAAAAACATGTTCTACTGCGCAGACGGCGAGCATTTCAACATATTACCCATTGTTGAAAGAGTTCTGCAAAAGGGCATAAATATTTATACATGCAATATTATTACAAAATGGTTCTGGAAATGTAAAAGGACAAGAATTTGAAATCGACATTGAATAAAATTGAGCGAGTGATTTCTTAGGAAAACCTTACAGTCAACTGAATTGTGAAGCATTAAATTATGACGGTTTTCTTTCAGAATAAATTCTTCGTGTCCTTTTTCGCATTGTGGACGCCTTCACGACCATGTCTGTGGAGAACATGAAAAATGGAATAACACCATAAAAGTGTTTTACGGTTTTATTATTATCATTTTTATTGATAAAAGGACAAGAAGTTTGTCAAGTGACAACTCCTTGTTGTTATTTAAGTTTTATGACTTTCGATAGAGGTGAGACTTCATGTGGAAACTTCTTTGATTGTACTTACGTTTACGTTTAGAAAGGGATAACTGGATTGGATATTGAGATATTTAAAAAGGAGTTTCTTAAGTTATACTTCACACATCCTGATTTCATTGAAAAATAAGAGCTCAGATTGTTATTGAAAGTTGTGCTCAATTTTTTGAAAAAAACTTTTAAAAAAATAGAATCATGGTATTTGGTTTGTTTTATTGAAAATAACGTCATATTCATTGAGGAGGGGGAGAGGATAATTTCTAGCTCGTATGGAGTTTAAAAATTAAAGCTAAAATCCTCCATCAGAACATTTCAAACGTTATATTTCAATCAAGATATTTGACTTTTATTTATACAAAGAATTTAACAGCGTTTGGCTCGATATTTGCCATTTAAAAAGAAAGACAAGCAGTGTGTGATTACAAAACTAAGTAGATCTTACGTTCAAAAACATGCCTAAATTGTGGAATATGCATAATAATAAAAACCAACAACGCGCAATTTTTACTTTATAATTAATTCCTAGAAAGAAAGGTTATATCTTTGATAAAATTGTATCCAATAAAAATACTGAATAAAAATAAAATCTTTATCATTAAGAAAGAAAAGTTTTTAAAAATTATTTTGAGCTGGATCTCAACTTGTTCGAACATTAACTTCAATACTTTACTAGTTATCGAATTATACTCAAATTGTAATCTGAAGAAAAAAATAACCGACCAATAATAAGAGATGCAATACATTAAAAAACTATAGAACTACCCTTTATACAAATAACGATTATTTTTATGGAACGACGAGCTTAGTATTAAATTCTACAAGATGATGGTATCATACTTTATGCAGAAAAGTTTGCAAATAGTTCACAATAATCTGAATATACGTATAAGACAATTTCATAAGGAAAAAAAAATACAAGATTTTAATTCATCTCGGAAACATCACACGTTATATTTTAGACAGATACAGACATCTCTCAAGGCACTTCCCTTAAAACACAGAAAACAAAAAAAACAAAAATTGATATAGTATTAACTGAAGGTGGTATATATAGTGGCAGGGTCAGTGGCATAACGGAGAACATTAGGGCTCCTCTGCACAGTCAGATTTTGTGCCCCATGCAGTATCTTACAAAGGGTACAAACTTGGTGTCAGTCAGGCTTTGGGTGCCCTAGAGTCTAGGCTCCTCCCCCACAACGCGGGAGTGTACATTACGCCAATGGGCAGGGTTTCGTAGCTCATCAGTCGAAAATTCGAAAAATAAAAATAATTTCGAATGCTACACATTAAAGCTAAAAGAGAAGTACTGAAAATTTAGAGGAACTAACTCGGATGTCGCTCTCTGAGCGAATTAAATTTAGAAACGCCAAAAGCTCTCGTGTAGCCCCGTTACAACATACTTTCAAATCCGCTGCCCTCTAGTGATATAACAGCAAAAGACTGGGATTCCATTTCTGTAGCTCTGTGACCAATAGCCTGTTACATAGCACTTCATGTAGTTCTCCATAAGCTCGTTTTATAGTAATATTCCAACACATCTTCAAATCCCTCACGCTATTAATATATCAATGATCGGCTATTTATATGGTACTCTATGTAGCTTTATTTCTAACAGCTTTATCATATATATATAAAATTATACGTACGCTATGTTTCTAATAGCCTCTTGTATCTTATTCTACGTAGCCATGTTTCTAGTAGCCTGTTATATAATCTAAATAGCTGTGATTCCAATAGTCTTTATGTAATCTACGTCGCTATCAAAGGGTTAGCCTACCGCCGCATCAATGATACGCGGCCCCCAAGCTACAGGGGCCCTAACACGTGTAAGAAAAAATCGTAAGACTATCAAAAAGTCCCAAAAGAGTGTCCCCAAGGAATCTTCGATACAGGGCCCATTCAGGACTAGCTACGCCATTGGTCGCTATGTTTCTCTAATAGCCTGTTATATAATATTCTACGTAACAATGTTTTCTCTAATAGCCCGTTATACAATACTTTTAAGTAGCCAGATATGTAGCTCTGTTATTAATAGTACGTTACATAACTTCAAATCCACACGCTCTCTGGTACTATATCAACGAAAAACTGGGCAACAACGATGCCCGAGATTTACCAAAGACACTTCAATACAAAAAGGCTACAAGTATCAATTCATACTATACGTAAGCCGTCAATAATTATCAATTGACTAACTTAAGGTCGACTAAATTAACATTACGCAGTCTTCAGAAAGTCATCCAGCAAGCATGGCGTCACCAACAAGACACGATTTCATACACAAACTAGTTCTGATCGTTTCCTCTAACTATGCCACATTAAGTGACTTTTACAACCATTATCTTTCAACAGCTTACAACTATTAAGTCATCCGAAATCACAGGTGTTGTTGTTTCTTCACAATGCAATCCATGCAAACAGCGACCTTAATTTGTTTGAACTGCACACGTCTTTCCAATACACACAACAATTTTTCCAGCTAATCTCATTTCTAAATTGTACAACGAAAGCGTAAGTTACGAGTCTCGCTTTCACACGTCACGTTTCGGCCATATCATGACCGAACACATTTCAATTTCAAAGTAAAGCATATTATTATGATTATGCAGTAGACAGTAGTTGCAGCTGTTGTTCGTGTTGCCAAAACGAGCGATAAAGATCTTAACGGTAACTTAAACTCCTAATGTCGGAATTGTTTTTCGGTTAACAAAAGAAAAACGATACGGAATATGTACCGTTATTCAAAGAAAATAAAGAAGTCTATCATTTGAAAACAGTAAAAATGTATGAGATCACGAGGTCTTGTTGAATGGAAAAGAATCGCGCACTTCAAATGACCTGCTTAGACTTCATAAGAAACTATTAGTGGATTTCTTACCATGAAATAGAGCATTTCTATTTCATATACATTTTTGAAATGAGTGGGAAATGTTTACTGATCATTGAAATACTTCGACTTTTAACTAGTAAAATAATTAACATTATTTCCCATATTAATTTATTACAATAAAATTAGTGGACATTGACAAACATTGATCGGTAGTCGTCTTAACGACTGCAGTTTGCAAGTTAGAGCAGGGGTCGGCAACCTATGGCACGCGATACAATTCTTAGTGGTACTCTGCACTATTTTTGTTGAAGAATTTTTTTATTTTATGCTTTTTATTTTTATGTTAAGAAATACTTTTGAATGATGCAAAATTAACAAGTAATAAAACTGTAAGTCTAAATTATTGACCTTTGTTCTCTAATTCTGCATACATTATCACGAGAATCGAATTGTTTAAAAAATGTTCTAATGTTTGGCACGCTGAATCATTTTGGTAGATTGGTTTGGCACGCCACAGCTAAAATGCTGCCGACCCCTGAGTTAGAGTGTACTAGTTCTAGTGCTTATTCGTACCATATCAGTTTTTAAATAAACACCAGTGTTCATTCTGTGTTAAGAAACACTCCACAATTTCTGCATCAGTAAACGGTTTCATATTATCAATAATATAACAAACTTCATAGGATGTCTTTGTCACCGCTGTAATATTACCACTGACACAACACTTCGTTGCTGTTGCAAAGATTATTCAAGGAAGCCTATTTACCACTATCTGAAAGAGATATTCAGAAGAAGTGTCATTGAATGATTCACGTTTATTGGTATTTTTTAAATACAGCACTTTCGTGAGAAATAAAACAATTACTGATTCATATTTGTTTTTCACTGCAAAATAGTCAACCTCCCAATCGTCTTGAAATGATATATTTTCTTCGAATATTTTTCGCTTGCAAGATATGAAAGATAGTTAAAAATTACTAGTTCCACCCATAAAATTGTCGCTACTCCACTGTTGCCTGTTATCACTAATTGTAACCGTTCCAAATAGAAAAAGAATATCAATTCGAACCCGTATGACAGTGACAACAAAGAGCAAAGTGATATATTTGATTTCTTGACAAAGAATTTCCCCCCAAATTTTTACTACAATGCTCTTAAATAAGTAAACTTCTCAGAGCATGGACAATAGCCAAGTCACTTAAAAAATCTTGGTAGGCCGCAGGTTGAGTATCACTGGTATAACAAAACAGCATAACTAGATTGATAAAACTTACAGTAATTTTTAAAACAAGCATCATCAACATATTTGAGACTAAATATAGATATGTGACTGTTGATGTTCAGCGTTCTTCCCTGTGTACGACTTGCATGGTGAATAATTTTATTGTAAACATTTCATCATCACCAAGAAAATCCAGTTCTTTATTCATATTCTGGCTACGTTCGATAGGAGTAGCATTACCACAACTGCATAAACCTTCCTGCCGCCACAATATAAAGCTTCATCAACAAGAAATTGAGAAATAGCGCACATTAAGGGGATTTCAATTCGGACTTCATATACAGCGATATATCAGTGCGATAACATTTTACCTTTCCCTTTTTTTTCCCAACAAACTACCTACTCATCTCTCCACAGCAGTATCTTTGGAGCCAAACCTCTGGTGACCCGATTCTGCCGCGGTCTGGGAGAGGAATGAAAATATCAAACCGGTAACGTCGCCCTGTGTTTTGATACCCGCAGTCGAATTTTGTCAGGATGATGAGTGGCTTCTTCGGTGCCAGGCGACTTCTTAAGACCAGAAAGACAGCAAAAAAAAGTGCCCGGACCTTTTTCTTGTTTCCAAGTTTATTGATGATGGCGCTTTTTGTCACTAACAAAATGCGCTCCAGCAATTAAAATATATCATCTCATTGTTAAATAAATGTGGAAATTCTTCAATGTAATATTTTTCAACTGCACTCATTGGCGATGCCTTAAGCTTTAGATTGGCTTTGAAATGCTATTCTAAGCACTCAGAAATAAGAAATAAAGATTAATCTGAACCATACCACTCATATACGGTAACTGTTTATTTAGATGTTTAGGTAAGATGTTTTTCTCTTAACAAATTCAGCCACTTTGTAGTTTTCAAAAAATTAACATACATTAGAGTTTAACTATTGTCTGAAACATTGTCGTGCATTAATTTGAAAGCAATGTCTGAAGGGGTGAGGGAATTTTGTCGACTTCAAAGTACAGTTGCTATTTTCTTAACTATTCATCAATACTCTTTTCCAACACTTCATAAAATCATTGACTCGAAACTCAGCCAGTATGATTAAAACGAAACGTACCCTCATCAACCACTAGTCAGAAAAAGAAATGACCAGATAAGCTAAATAACACGAAAAGTATTAAGTTAGATTAACCAAGTAGAAAAATTAACATTTTTAGAACAGTACGGCAAAAAAAAACGAATTTTAAAAGATGGCAGGCTGAAGAGGAGTGTGACTGAAAAAATTTAAAGCAACTTCATCAGTTAAGCAGACAGTCCAAATACTGATTAAACCACAGCTGAATACTCTATACATTGTGAATCGCATTATATATATAAAGATTGCAACACTATTTCATTCAAACAAAATAGGCACCTATCAAAAGTTAAAACAAATATATGATGAAAATTTTCAATGGATAATCTATTACATGTATATGTTCCTAAATTTATATGAATTACGTACATTCAACAAGAAATTTATTTTTATGCTTTTGGGAAGAAAATTATATACCCTTAAGAAATACTCAAAATTCACAATGGCCGAAAGTCTTACATAATGCGAAATAATTTTTTAAATATTTATAGAATACACAGGAATGAGATCAAAACAATTGTAATAGTAAAATAATAAAATTCATTAAAAGCATCATTTCATCATTAATATACCAAACACAGTGAATTTCTATTTCACAATATTCTTTTATATTAGTTTCAAGGTTTTCCCAATTTAACACAAGGGGGAAAAGATATGTCAGAAGAAACAATCGTCAGTTTTCGCTATCTGCAATTAATGTGCACCAAAATATATTTTTCATTAATTATGACTGTAAATAACTTTTGAAGGGATTTTTGTGTGTGTGCTTTATTTGTATACCACATTCAAAGTATTTTCCACCGCTGGCCACTACTTTCGACATTTTCGATTAATCAAGGCGTCTTTGTTTACTGTATCGAAATTACCACTTTTAAAACTTTTAAGCCAATGCTCACGTTTTAATCGACTGCATGTGTTTATCGATGGAGTTTCCAACACCGGAAATGGCTTTCAGCAGCACTCGTAAAACTTCCCGCAAATGGGGTTTTGTTGGCTCACAATCGACATCTTCAGACCAAGAAAAAAATGTGATGTTTACATTTTGGCAAAATTATACATTATAAAACTAAAGCCTAATGGCAGAGCTTTGAAATAAATATAGTTACAAAACGGTCCGATGCGATATAGGATATAAGTCACGCCATCCCTTAGTAAGCCCCTCAAAATTAATACAATTAAGCAACGTAAACCACAATTTATATTAGCTCCTCCATAAAACACGCTAAAACACTCCAATAAACAAGCTAAAACACTCCAATAAACATAAGTCCAAAAGATTACTCTAACAAAAAGAAGTTCACCTTAAATCAAGGGTGGGGAGTCCTTGGCTTTTATTCTACATATCAATAACAAGATTTGGGACTTCAGCTGAAAGCTTTCTAAAACCACTTCCTGTACCTCTATTGGCAACAGCTGATTAAGTCGGTACACTTACCACAGCAAATAGCAGAAACATGATCAAAGCCTGAAGCTTGGTAAATACTCCACAATCACTTGGGCGTACTATCTTCCTGAAAAGTATCTCCCACCATGTGTGAGTGTGCATGTGCTTCAACTTTCTCCAACGCCCTCATCACGGTGTGTTCCTCTGTCGTAGGCGTTATAGATCTCCACACAGAGTTCCCATAATCTCTCTCACACACACATACAAAAAAACAACCGAAGCTGGTGAAGAACAAAACATATCCAATGGGCAGGATTTTCTGGGAGAGGCCCTTCAGTTGCGAAATGGGGTCATAAAAAGAGAGTTCGTAATTCTTTCCCAGTGGATATCCAGCCGAGAGCCAGTGTGAGGTATCAGATGATGGATGGACAACGCAATGATACAGTTACAAATTGGTAATGATTTGGTGGAGGTCTTGATTGGAGCGTCAATTAGTTGAGGAAGCTTCGAGGTCTCGTTTTCTTTCCCGGGAGCCTCTGGGGTAGATTGAACTCTGGTACAAGCGCCAAGTTCACAATTTTAGAAAGAAGATTTATTTCTGTAATAGGATACGACACAGTGGAAAATAATGTGGGAATACCGTAAATTAATTTTTTTAAAAAATAAGGAATCCCCTTTGTAAATAAACAAATGCAAGTTTCTCAAATATAAAAAAAAAAACCCGGAACTGATTAAAAATTTCAAAGGTTCCTTTAAAACTTTGGTGTCGCCAACGAGAAAAATGATGGAAATTTATATCATGGAATCTAATATGTTATTTTGCAATCAGGGCACTAACTAATCAATAAGCGAAAACAAGACTGCCTTGTAGAAACTTATCATTAGCATTATATATATAAATTATATTTTTAAAATTTAATTAATATAATAAAATTTTAATTTTTTTTTTTTTTAAAAATTTCTTTTTAAAAAAAGGTTTTAAAATGATTTTTAAAAAACCAAAAAATGGGAAAACTCAATATTTACTCTGTCCCCCAAGTTTTTTGAGAACGTAAAAAGTTATATGGGGAAGAACCCACCGGGGAAATTTTTATTTAGGCAGCATGAAAATAATTTTGAAAAAATTTCCATTCTATTACCATTTTGAAATGTTAGGAACGTTTTAAGCAAAAATTTTCCTGTAGAAAATTTTTAAAATTCATTATCTTCTTAGGTAGACTAGTGTTAAAATTTGAATACAATAAATTGCATTCATAAGGAGCAAAAAATTGTTAAGATTTCTCAGAAAATTTACATTTTTCCTTCCAAGGAAAATATTTTGTTGTATATTTCAATGATTGGTTTACTTTTGTGTTTGAGATCTTAAGGCCAAATGATCTTCACCATACGCACGAGAGCCTAAACTTAAACACGGAACCCATTTTCAAACAAATATATCTTCTAAATTTTCATGAGAACTTGCAGCGTTGTAATTCATAATCTGTTTACAATATATAGCGTTTTTAAAATTTCCAAATATTCCATAGATAATTAACTTTTCCTTTTAACATGTAATAAGTAAGGTAACTCATTTAAGCTTTACGGTATAGGAGGAAAAATGCGAAACACATTTTACATATCAAAAATGAGTCAATTCGAATAATAAAGGAGTAATTTGATAAAATATGCTGCTCTATGTAGGATAGTGAAGCCAAAAATAACATAAGAGTACTTTCACATTCAAAAACATATTGCAAATTTTGGTCCTATTCTTTACCAAGCGAATGACAAGCTTAAATATTTAGGCATACTTTTCGAAATCGGAGAAAAATGTTATTCCAAGAAATATCCTTTATTTATTGCTCTTTTGGAAGCATTTTCTCGGTGTATTAACCTAGGTTTCATTTTCTCGGTGTATTAGCCTAGGTTTGAGAATGAAAAAATGAATTGGATAAAAGAAGCGTAACATTTGTGAATTCAAAATAATCAGTCGTTATCTCAAGTTTCAATTGTAACAGGTATAACAATAACCCCCGATATTAAATGAGAAACGAACAAAGACATTAAAGAAAATCAAACTTTTCAACCTATTGAATTGAATCAAAGCACTCTTTGGTTTATGATATAACAAAGTAAAATTTAATTTAAAGTACGAACAATATTTTATAGACCATAGCATACAAAGAGAGTATAAATGGTGTGCTACAGATGTAACTAAGCCATCAATTACAAGTATGAATTATAATTTTAATTTAATGCATTATTTTAGAAAACCTTATCTCTTAATGTTATAACCGAATCCAGCCTGCACGATTGCAGTCCATTAAATTTCTATTACAGAGAATCAAAACAAATAAAAAAAAGTACGACACAGATGGTATATAATCTGCCTAGAAATATCACTTCGAAATGCGATCTTAAAAACTTATTTACTTTATCTATATAAACTGGATAATAACTACTTGAGGCTTCGCACATAAATAAGCATTGATGAATGAATCTTATCATGGAAAGGACAACGCTCTATCAATTGCATACATCAACCAGTGTCACGAACGATAAGAATTTTATTGGCGAAAATATGGAAAATTGGCCAATGGAAGTTCCATCACCACCCACAGGTAGCCCACAACTGGGATTTCGAAAGATGTAGCAGTCGCCTACGGTAGGTAATTACAATCTGGTAGGATTTCTGCTTGGCGACATTTCTTTTGTTAGAGCATCGACAAGAATCTTCAATTCAGCAAGCACGAAGGTCAGGACACTCTTCCCACAAGCATGGCAGTAAAGAACAAATCGTTTAAGGCGTCTGTTTCTTAATAGCTTCCGTAATCAATTGAAAGGCAATAAGTTTGCAATAAATGAGGAATATTCAATTCTTCAATCGTCAATGCTTAGTAGAATTTGAAACAAACTTTATATTTACTGAAAATGTGTTAAATTATGATATCAACAGCAAGTATAAAATATAATTTCCTTTTTTACTTAAAAATTTCAAACATTTTTTACCTCAAACTCGCCAGTTAAAAAAAAGCAGCCAATTCATATAACTTAATCAAATACATTTAAATTGGCTACACGTGCGCGAGAGTTAACAATTAATATCTATAGTTCAAAGTACTGAAAAATAAGAATAGTTCCATCAACTACAAGGATATTCAAAAAATGTAATACTAAATTTGTACAAAGGTGATCAACAGTTAAAACTTTAATATTGTATACTATAGTTTGAACATATAAGGCAGGGGTGGCGAACCTTTTTGGATCAACGTGCCATTTTTTCTAAAAAAATGTTTAATGGGGTATAGACGTACCGTCAAATAATTTTGACTCGTGATTTTTTTGGGAAAATAATAAAACTAAATACTAAGCACTCAAAACTCTTTATTTACTATTAAAAAATACATTTTGCACTGTATAGCAGTTAATGTTTTGAATATACATGTAATTCAAATTAAAGTAACGTGTGACTTCTGTTGTTGCCGATCAGATGACAAATAACTTAACATTAGGATTGTAAGATGTTACTTTTAGCAGAACACATGCTGAGTTGAGTTTGGTGTTTTATGCGCAAGAGCCAGTTTTTATACTGCGCCAAACATTCATAGGTCTGGTCTGGACGGGAATGATGATTGAATATTAACGTCGCACTGTTCAGCTACACGAGGGCTTTTGGCGACGGACCACGTAATTTTGAACCATGGTCAAGTTACGTGGACGACACCCCGAGCTGGCACCCCCTCTCTAACTACCACACACACCAACGGGAGGACGTTTCAGCTCTCGACAGATTTAACGTGCATCGCTGCCCTACACGGCGGGTCTTTAGTGGTACTGGGCTCGAACTCGTGACAAGGTAAGCCACGATCCGATACCAATACCACTCGGCTACCGCGGCCACGGTCTCGACGGGAAAGAAGAAAAGTAATTGGATGACAAGATGGAGTGTCGAAAATAGAGAAGGATCACTGGGGTACCCCGGGGTCGTGACACCCGTGTTTACCAAAGATAGTAAACCCCTTGGGAAAAGGAGAAGATCACTAGGGTACCTCGGGATTGTGACACCTGTACCCTCCTAAAGAAGGTGAGCCCCCTGAGGGGAGAACACATGCTGAATTAGAGTCATCTGCCAAATGGTTTTCTAAAAGTGAGTCTTAAATGTTATTCATTTCTGAAAATAATGATTCTCGGGCATAGGTAGATGAAACTATGGTTATATATAAAAAAAGCATGAGCCAGCTTCTTCAAACAACTAAATATATCTGGAATCGAATTCTTTGTTTCCAAAATTTCACTAATGACATTTTTACTTATATTGCTTGTTAATTTTCCGTTTCAATCAATTCCAACATTTTTTTTTTTTTTTTAATAAATTTTTGAATCTATATTGAACTAGACTGGAAATCAAGCACAGTTGCATTTTAAATTCTTTAATTTATTCCAATCGAATTGGGACAAATTCAGTTTATCAAATGAAGTCACATCAGGGTACATAATAATTATGGAAAAATATTCTTGAATAGCTTTTTTTTCGTCTGATTTTTTCAAGTTCGGGAAGTACCAGTAGTTTCTTGTAATAATATCGTTTCTGAAAATATGCAATTTAGCGTCAAAAGCATTGAGATCCCTCTTGAAGATAATAGTTTTTATGTCTTGAGGCTTTACATTCAATTCTTTAAAATGTTGGCATATGTCTGTAAAAACGCGACTGATCACTCGCGTTTATTCGTAATGCTTCATAGTGAACTTTGTTATTTTGAATTAAAATTCTACCCGTTTTGATCGGAGACGTGCCCCAGTAATTGTGTCGCGTGCCATTGGTTCGCCATCCCTGATATAAAGTAACTAGAACTTCTATGCCGGGGCTGAGCTAGGATTTTTGAAAAATCAAAATTGTCGGTGTTACGATCAGTTGAAATAATAGGTATTTTTTGTTCAAAACTCTCAATACTGATACAAAATATAAATAAATCATCTCCCAAATTATACATTTCAAAAATCTTAGTTCAACACCGGTTAAGAAGTCCTAGCTATATATAAGCAAAATATTATAGAAGCATTTTTCATGCAAGGAGAATGTTTTGAAAATGTCATTCTTTGTCATTTGACTTTCACATTCATTCTTACTTTTTCAAAAAAATTGCACTTAAATTATTTTTTCGAAAAATAATTTAACAAAGTTCATATTTTTTTTTCCCTTAATTCAGCTGACAGTAAAAAAAAATTAACCATTTACACGTCTTTTCAAAATTACGGTTCGGAACGTTGTCAAGCACAAACACAATTTGTATTTACCTCCGAGAATTCCGATGTTAACAGTTGCCAGATTTGGGTCCTCAGCAAAATAAATATTAAGACACACTTTGAATTTGATATTGATGGTTGCATGATTAAAAAAACATAAAAGTCATGCCAGATTTTATTTTTTAAAACAAGTCCAAATCACAATCGAAATTTGCACGATTCTAACATTTCTTAACGCATTGACGGAAATGCGGCACCACCTGCTAACATTTATAATTGCCGAAGCTTAAGCCCCAAAACCTTTTCTCTTAACATCATTTGTTATGTTGGTTGTAGAAGCACTTATTTCGGGGAAGAGGGCCCCCGAGGAAAAAGGGAGGGAAAAACGTTAAGAATCCACCCTGTATTTTTTCGGGCGTAGAGCATCTCCCGAGGTCAACGAAACTGCCGAGCGTGTAAGGACCTTTCATGGGCATGTAGGTAGTTGAATGAAGGGAACCTTTTGGGAAGTTAAGACATCAAGTAGGAAATGTTAAGTGGGAGGAATATCACAGTCGTGAAACAAAACCATACTTGTTATCTTCTTTTCAAAAAAGATTACCTACCGTTTAAGACAATGAAACCTCCTCGAATGATTGATTTAATTGCTCTCAAGGCTGTACAAGGTTGATGCCAGTTGTGAAATATGGAGACGCAATCTACCATGAAAAAACTTTATTTCAAAATTATATGTGTAAGCGAAAGAGTTCTTCAGATCTTTTTAAATTCTTTTTTAAATATTCCTCTCTTTTAAAAGTACTTAAATTTAGTTCTTCGGTAAGGGACATAATTATTATAAAATAAAAAGCATTCACTATGGTACTGTTAGTGTGAAAAAGAAATTGAATTTTAAAATACGATACCGCTTTGAAATTCACATAAAATAAATATCCAGCGGAATTTGCTTGAATTAAATTCGAAAAAAATTCAATGAAACATTTGGTAATCAAATGCAACTAGATTAAATTCAAAACTGAATTCGAACAAGACTCGTGAATTAAAAACAAAACTCAATAACTCTTTTTTATGCGTGTTACGATCATTTTCATCATTTTACAGATATAAATTCAAATATTCGATATAAATGCTCTAAAATTCTCTTTTCATATTCTACAAAAAAATTCTTTGAATGTAAAAAAAAGTTTAAAATATCTTGAGAAATTTTTAAAAAGTAGTGAATCAAATGACTGAAAAGCTCTCTCGGAAATCAGGAAATAGGGATTAAAATCCTTAGTAGAACATATCGTTACCTCTCTCTCTACAATTATATCTTAAAATCAATGAACTTTTGCAATACCGTTTCTCACCTGCCATTAAACAAAATTATAATTACATTCGGCACTTACGTATTATCGCAACCTATTGGCGACAATTATATGAAACGAAGCACATGGATGGCAATTCAACGCGTGCGACACATAGTAAATTGGTGTTGCCAACTTGGCAAGTTATTAATACAGTTGGTGAGTTATTAATAGGGTTGGCGATTGTTGCGATAACACGTTAGTGCCTTTTTATTCTTATTATCATTTAACATTATTTATCAGCATGAGAGAATCCATTTTAAAAGGAATATTTTGATTTGGGACATTTTGTAAAAATCGTCTGCGTTTTAAAAATTTAATAAAATACATTCATAAAAATATCGTCTGCAAATCAGATAATTTAATTGTATGTATTATTTATTTAGGAAATATGGAATTTAATTCTGTTAGAATAAATTAGTTTAGTTGTAAATTTGGAAAGGAATATTGAAGTTCAATTTGTTTCATTGAATGATCACTTAATAAGATATGAATACAGGCTTATCTGGAATATGTATTTATGAATAAATGTTTTATAAAATGATATTTGGACAGGTGCGTAGTTACAGCCGTATTAGCCATATCAATGATACGGGGTACCCGAGCTATAGGCACGGATAAGCTGGACTTAGCCAGATTTTCTGGTTATAAATTTCGATCCGCTAATTCCAACAGGCTTGTAGATGTTCTGTGCCCAGGGCAGGAAATAAACTTAAACCTGTACTGCTAGTTACGCCAATGATTTGGAAGTTTATATTTAGAAATTTCGTATTCGTATTTCATAAGCAGTGAGATAGCAATTTTTCATTAACAAGCCACAATAAAGATTACAGAAAAGATTTTTAAAGTACACGTAAAATTCAAATATTTAACCTTATAAAGAAAATGTTAGAAACGCAAGTTAGTGGTCAACGAACCCTATTTGTACGCAAGCTATATGGAAAAAGGGCGCAATACTAGTATTTACAGTACATATATTTCGTGTAATTTATAAATACAGCTCACAAAATTTAAAACTATCAGATCATATTCTTGCACAATATAGCATGTATTTTAATTATAAAGTCATAGAAAAGAAGCAACTGCAAACCCTCATATTACAACTGCAAAATCTAGAATTTCGTTCTATCCGAAACTGTGTATTCTTTTTTCACATCCACCCTCACTTGTCACCCCCTAATCCCCTTCCCCTTTTTTTCTCAAACTTTCGCCAATTGGGAACCTTCTTTCATACACTCGGATTTCATTGTTGTTTGCATGAATGAAAAGGATGCAGGTCGACAACGTGGGGGTACTTGGTCTATTATATTACAAAATAATCTCCACAGACTGTGCGCCGCTGTGAAAGTTTTCATCGCGGCCATCTTTTTATACAGCAACGACAAGGCATTTGGCAGGGGGTAGGAGAGGCAGGCGTTCCGACAAAAAAATCATTGTGGATTTCCTCCTCGCCTTTCGAACAAAGGAATGTGCGAATTACTGAGAAAGAGGAGTTGCCGGTTTTAAATTTCCGTTCAGGTGGGCTAGAAGTTAAGTTCCGCATTAAGTATGTCTCCGAAAATGTCCAAGAGAATCCACAATCCGAACACATTTTCACACAAAAAAACTGTTCTAATCTTCATATAAACTTGTGGTGTTGTAACGCAAACACCTGTTTATTATATGGTATATTCTGTAATTTTTTTAAAATCATGTATATATAATAACGTGGCGAGTGTAAGGAATTTCTTAATTAGATCATATTTGAGATGGTTGACATTATCTGGATGTTATTGATGAACCTGTCTTTGGTGGTTAATTAATTCTGTTAATTGAACATGTAGATACAAACATGCACACCTTAAACACTTAACACAAAAACCACACAGCACAAAAAGGCACACGCGCTTTACATTGTGACGAAGACAAAAGAGAAGGATTTTCCAGAGTCTCGGAGTTATGTATAAAGCGTCAATAGGAAGTCTTGGAATCAAAGAGACTTCCGTGGACGGAGACTATGATTGGTGGAAAATTATCGTTCGATAGATTCTGATGTAATCTTACTTTAAAAACGCAAGCTGTTAATTTTCAAGAGATACTGTTACAATGATTCCCGTTAGGCGGGTAGCTAATTATTTAATCGCGAGTCCTGAAGGCCAGTACCATTAAAATTTAAAAAGTTATTTGAGATGAAACTAAAAGAAATTATCCATTTTATTTATAAAAAATTATTAGGAAAAGTTAAAATCCATTTAATAATACAGTATTGGAGAAGAAATTTTGAAAAATACTTGACCAGAAAAATAGATTCATAGACAAATTACACAATTTTCTTAAGAGGACATGGTACGATTCAAAAAAGAATCTTAGACTTAATAGTTTTTAGACTATTTTCTGCTTGTAACCTTAGTAACCTATGTTTATGTATTACGTAACACAGTTGTGTTCAAAGTACCAGAAAAAACTAACCATTTAATTTTTTGAGGGGCAAAACTTAAGAATTTATGAAGGGATTTTAAAATACTACAACAATAACTGACGCGTGCACACGATATTTAATTTTACTAGTTCTTCAAACTATGTATAACACGAGGTGGTATAGGTTTTCTACCAACATGATTGATACTCGTAAAATACTTCTTGTTATGAATGCTTATTGAAAGTTCCTTAGATTACTTTAATTTTTAAAAGATTTTGCCCTTTAAATAATATAATAGGTTCGAATGATTTTAATAACAAAAGTTGTCTGAAAAAATTTGGGGGGTCCCTTTTTCTTTAATGTTGATGAAGACAACTAAAAGCTATGGGCTAACACTTAGAAAAGAAAATATCTGATATGACAGGAAACTAACATGCAGTTTCTTAACAAAAAAATTTCATACATTTTTTTCCCACATTTATTAACAGTTACATTATACAGTAAAAAATCATAAAACATTTTAATGCATGTATGGCTGTTCTTTAAATCTTTTGTTTGACTGATATTAAAGCTAACCCTGAACTATTTTTTCTTTTTTACATTATTTAAATTCAACTTTTAATTTTTTTTCCAAATTAATTTTAAGCGACATATTATATGAGAATATTCGCGTGGTTTGAATGTCATAAAAATTATAATCTATGCATGAAAACAAATTCGAAACAAATAACATACTCCTTCATTATAGATGCACACTTTTTGCCGTCTAATAAAACAAATATTAATGAGATTATAATTATAGAACATATTTTCATATCACGTAAAATAATGCATACATAACCGATAAATTCTCAAGATAATCTAATCGATATGATCGATCATGGTTGATACATCTCGTACGACAAGTTCGTCGATACAATGTATTAGTATTTTCCTTCAAATTAATTTCTTATTTAATGGTCAAATGCATCATTATCAGCAGACACCATCAATTAAAAGCACACACAAATCCTACATAATTATATATAAAAAAAGGAAACATCTTGAAAATCGAGTTTGTTACACCCGATCAAATACATATATTGAATCGAATTTTAATCGCCAAGTTTAGAAAAAACATGTCATTATCTGGTAAAACAAAGCTAGTTTTCATTTAATAAGTACAGTAATGAATAATAATATGCAGAATATGCATGTGTATGCCAGTAGTCTCGCACACAGATGTTAAGGAATGAAACCATGAATAATTCGAATTGTTCCATTTTATATTGCCATTATAAATGATAAATAAAGCACCATGCTATCATTAAAAGATAATTGGAAGCATTAGAGGTAACAAGATATAAACTACGCCGATAAGTAGAAAGATCATGACGCTTTAATTGATCATAAAATTAACAGAAAATTCGGTAAAAGGTGTTCAACTGCCAACCAATTTTGTCAAATCAAAAGATGTCACCCAATGCCGTGATATGCATCCAGTAGAGCAGAACCGTTTGTACGTATGTTCAAACACAACAATAACGAGAAGAATAAGATTGAAACGTCTTTTAAATTGGCAACATCTTTTGATTTCGCGAAATTTGTCGAGAGTATCATACACAAGTACCGAAAATTTTACTGTTTTTGAAGTTTTTCAAATGCGTTTTCAATTTTGAGGATTTCAAAATTATTAGTCATTGCTCCCACTAATTATTCCCACAGATAAATAGTTAAATAAATGTGCAATATATGCACACACAATTTCAGTTCACACCTGTTGTAGAATCTTAAAACCGTTAGATTGCGCTGTTGCTGTGTGTGAACCGTTTCAATTTAAAAGTAGTCTTGTGGCAACAGTCACACACACAGTGCATGTATCTTAAGATGTAAACACGCTCTCTAGTGATATATTCTTTTGTGAAATATTCTTGTGTCAAAATACTTAACTTGTGAAATGAGAATGTGAACTATGCTATTATTTGTGAACTATTCATATTGAAATATTCTTCACCATTGAAATACATTGAAATCAATTGAACTTGGACTTTTTATTGAATCGATTTTTTTTTTCAACAGACTGGAATTCGAAACCGAAACTTTTACTCTTGGAATACAATTTATCATAGTCCGTTAATTCGACGGTAGTGCTTCTATACACCTGTACTGATTGCTATTCCAATTCTACGCCCTAGCGCGAAATGCACAGCAGCTAATTCCCGTGAAAAGTACCTACTGAACAGCATGAAAGTTAATAAAAAGTACTTATCAGTAAGAGGAACTATTGTGCCAAATACAACATACCAAATACAATACATTACGTTCGTATAGACCAGAGGTTCCCAAACTTTTTTTGTCTCATTGACCCCTTGCCATATTTTTCAGTTTCGGGTAGACCCCTGCTTGCCTAATATTGAATTTTTCCAAATGTATCAATTGAAATGTCTTTCTGAAAGCTGATACTACAACATACTTTTAAAAAATTAAATTTTTAATTGTAGTGAAATATAGCGTTTAAAACTTAAGAAGCACATGCTTATGAATTAAATTAAAATAAAATTTATATATAAAATAACTGAACAAGCAAATGCTTTTAATGAGAGGGGTGAATTTGGTGCTTCAATAACAAATTTTCAACATTTAATATCAATCTAGTCAGGTTTAACCCTAAATCTCCTTTGTTAGCAAGTGTCCAGGTTCCCCCCTTCGTTTTTGAGATTGGCAAACTCATTGAAACACCATTTAACAAGGGAAAAGTAATTAAAAACTTTCTCTCTATATTCCACAATTCGTGACAAAATAGGTTTTTTAAAGCCAAAATTGCTGACATCTGTTTCTAAACTTTATTTTAAGATTTTCGTTACGACCTATTCTGATCAGTTCCTATTGTAATATGACATTTTTTTTTCAATGTGACTGTATGAATTCATATTGTCTACTGTTGTATTATAATAAAGCAATCTCAAGCCTAGTTTCAAAATCTGAGTAAAGGGCATTTAAATGTTGAACGTAGGTTAAAATGTCCTAACAGATTGTCTGTGACAAATTGAGAAAATACGTGACGACTAATATTATACTTCTTTAGCTTAATTCTGGAAAGAAATGCTGAAATGGTCCTTGTATCGATAAAATTCATACAGTCACCTAGTAACCCCAAATTAATTTCACACTAAATTTAGTAAATAAATCAGTTAATTTGGTAAAATTTGGTTTTTCCACTAGATCATTTTTTTAAAGATTTAAGTCACGTTCTGGTTTAAGGAGAACCACTATGATAGACCCCCGTTTACACATCATGGACCCCCAAATTATTTTTCCGCTGTCGTAGACCCCTTGCAGGTCATCATAGACCCCTAGGGGTCTATATAGACCACTTTGGGAATCACTGGTATAGACTAGAGAAATGCATCTTTTCGGATAACATCGCCTATGTTCGTGTTGGCGACAACTAAGAAAAGCAGTATCAAAACTCACTGTTCGATATCTGATAAATACCAAAAGAACACCTATCTTGTATTTTTAACTAAAATTTAAGTGTTGCGCCAAGTGGACTGGAGTCAACAAAAGAGGTAGTCGAAATTTCTAAAAATTAGAATAGAAAAAAACTAAACAGAAAATATTTAATTTAAACTACTCACAAAAAATTTATAAAATTCTTTGAACCGCACGCTCAATGTCTAAGTCAGTGATTCCCAAAGTAGTCTATATCAACCCCCAGGAGTCTATGGACGTCCTATAAAGGGTCCACGACAGTGAAAAATAATTTGGGGTTCATGAGGTGGTGTAAATTGGTGTTTACGATTGGGGCTCTCATTAAACCAGATCGTGACTTTAATTTTAAAAAGAAAATTTAATCAACTGGAAACCAGATTTTACCCAATTAAACAGATTTATTTATTAAATTTAATGTGGTTAATTTCCAGTTATAAGGTGGCAGCAAATTTTTATTAAAACAAGGATCATCATTTCAAAGTTCCTTGCTTGAATTAAGCTAAAGAAGTCCAACATTGGACGTCGCGAATTGTCCCCGATTTTCAATTGATCACAGAGAATCTGCAAGGAAAATGACGTTTTAACCCACATTCGACGTATAAATGCCACTTATTCAGATTTTGAAACTACATTTGAAAGTACCTTGACTATAGTAGTAGGCCACAGTATGACCACGGTAGGCAATATAAATTCACATAGTCTTTTTTTATGTAATATCGTGAGAAAGTTTTTAATTGCTATTCCTAGTGAGAAAGAATTTCAGCGGGTTGTCAATCTCCAAAAGAAAAAAAAAGACTTTAAACTACTGACTAGGAGGTTTAGGATTGCACCTGACAAAATTGATGCCAAATGTTGAAAATTTATTATTGAAGCACCAGATTCATTTCTATTAAAAACATTTGTTTGTTACTCAGTTATTTTATACAATAATTAAATTTTTTAACACGCGTATTTTTTTAAGTTTTAAATACTGTACTTCACTACAGTTAAAATTTAAAATTTTTTTTAAGTAACTAGGTCAATATAAGCTGTCAAAAGACATTTCATAAATTTGCAAAAATTCAGAATCAGATAAGGAGGGGTCTATCCAAACCGAAAAACACGACAAGGGGTCTACGAAACAAAAAAGTTTGTGAACCTCTGGTCTAAGTCAACGGTTCTTAAACTGTGGTCCGCAGACCCCTGAGGGTCCACGAAGTCTCTCATGTAACGATATTTCCCTCTTTTACGGACTCTGAAAAGCCACATGGAAAAATTAAAAGATTTGCCATACTAGACTATATTACTAAATTGTTCTCAATGAAAGAAAACTCCGCTAGAACAAGCAATATTTTGATCAAGAATATAGTGTCGGGAAGGGATGTTCAAAATCTAGGGGGCCCGCAATGTCACGCTGATGCATAAAGGATAGCTGCAGCGATCGTAAGTTAAAGAACCATTGGTCTAAGTTGAATTAAAGACATTTATCTATTTGACAATTTTTGGTATCAAATATATACTCTAAGTCCGTGATCCGCAACCCCCGGTCCGTGGATCAAATGGTGCCAGGTCGCCTAAAAAACATTAAACGATTGCCATTTTATTTAAAGTGGTGCATTTCTCTCGGATTTGCGCAACTTCCAACGGAAATCACTTTATATTCCACGTTAAATCACTTTTATTCATTTAGGGTGTAACTATATTTTATTCTGAAGGCATATTTATATATATATATAAATGTAACTAAATTAAAATTGTTAAATCAAAACAATCTAAAGCTTAAACCAATCAACGTGTCCCACCCTCAGAGGGCCGCGGTAAAATTATCAAAAGTTGACCGGTCCGCAGCGATAAAAAGGTTGCGGAGCACTGCTCTAAGTCATCTAAAATTTTTAAATTTTAAAAGAGGAAAAAAAGCGTTACCACATCATCTGGAGGTCCCACAATTGCAGGAATGTTAATTACACACTAGAAAAACAGTTGGTAACGTCAACTTGGTAAATCAAGTGCTTATTCATCACTCCAAAGAAAATAAATATGTATATATATATATATATATTGAGTTGCCGATAGATAAGAAATCTCAAAATTAATTACGAAGTTAAGAGCTCAACATCCTCGTAAAATACGTTCCACAGCGTAATAAACAAAGCAACAAGATCCCCCTCTTCAAAAAGATCTATCTCAACAAAAAAACTATTCCCATCTTTGAATGAGTTCTTTCAATATTTCCATAAGTTAAGACGTCCATTTTATCAAGTTTTCTAACAAAAAAACAAATAACCATTTTTCAATTTTGGTTTGAGAACTTTATCCAACTGTTTAACATCACTATTCATCAAAATGCAAAGCTAGTATATTAAAAACTAAAAAGATAGAAAACAGCAAGACGACGAACCCACGCTGCTTTCCCGGCAGATACGTATTTAACCTTGAAGAGCGTGGAGATTTTCGAGTTTTATGGAGGTTGGCCCACAAACGTAGTACCATTAATGTTTTGGACTGCTTGCTATGAAGGAAATGGAGAGAAGGGATTGCTTTATAACTTCTTAGGATTGATTAGCAATGCGTGGTTTCATCATGAAGGATGTTTTTATTGGTCCATAAAAAAAGACAGAAAACAAAGTGTTATCGTCATTTGTTTGTTGGTTTTGTGATCAAGTGGATTATAAAAATACTTGTTCACCTTCAGATTACTATATGTAATTGCCATATAAAAAATCTTATCAAATACAGAAAAATAAAGTTACGGTTACGCCCATCGATAAATATTTATCGCGATCTCGTCAAAAAACTGACACCTTCAACGTATCTGCCCATGAATATCATGTCCAGCCATATATGTCAGTGGTATATACAACATCCTTGTTCGCATAATATTAATATGTTCGAACAAAATGGTTACAAATGCTTATTTCTACTGCAGCTTAGGATAAACAAATCAATAAACTGTGAGGCAAGATCCATCAAGCTAATCCACACACTAGTCAATATACTACCGGCTCTAACTGTATCGGGTACATAATTGTTAGGGAATAATAAGAATCGGATGGCAACGATAAGGGTAACAAATGGGGAAAATATGCTAGGACTTATCATTGGTTGATTTGATTATAATTTAAAATTCTAAAGCAACACGAGGGTTATTGGAGACAGATCTCTAGTTTTGAACCACAGTCAACAGACGAGGACGACATTATCAGACGCGGCCCCCCAAGATTTTGAACATCTCACCCCGACTAAATATTCTTGATCAATATACAAGTTCTCGCAGAGTTTTTTCACTGGAGACAATTTAGTGATCTAGGCAAGTATGGCACATCTCTCAATTTTTCCACGACGCCTTTTCCAGTCTGTAAAAGAGGAAAATCTCAACATTACATTCGCAACTCCACGGACCCCCGGGGGAACGCGGACCACAGTTCAAGAACCGATGTTCTACTCCATGCTAACGGGACAAATTTGAGCCTAAACAGATTTAACGTGCATCAGAACCTCTCTACAAGGTGGGTCTTAATGGTACTAGGTTTCGAACTCGTGATCATGACCACAAGGCTGCATGCAGTGACCGCAGACTTTTCATGAATGTATCACTTGAACTTCCCTAAGTCAGTACATCCTATGGGAGAGGAAAGATAGTCTTGAAGGAATTCTCGTGCGTACCCAAAAAAGTTAACAACCCTGCTACGATGCGAAAAGTTATGAGAACTAGGGGCGTAGCTTCTACAATATCAGTCGTGTCAATGACACGGGCCCCCAAGCTGCAGGGGCCCCAACATGTAATATTTTGACACTTTCAAATAAATTTTTTGATGCGATCATTTTTCCCAAAGAAGGACCCCAAGGAATTCTGATACAAGGCTCAATCAGGATCAGCACGCCACGCCAGTGATGAGAACCATCTTCATTTAACGTCAACAATCTTTATCCTGCAAGAAGGATCATTAATGAAATCAAGGGTTCATGTGCGAAATCTCGTAGACCATTTTCGTCAAACAAAAAATTGTAGCCGAATGAATTTCTGGAACGTCGAGTTCACAAACGGGGGCCCATTTGAGTGAAATTAGATTTCTTTGCGCCGAAAGGATAAGTGCAAATTTTGCTGGAATTGCGTCACCTTTCAGGAAAGACGAAGTGTGAAGAATTAAAATTTGTAATACATCTAATACATCTCTGGTTCTACCACTGATCTTGAGCTCCGGCTACCATGGTCTCTTAAAATGATAATGGGATAAAACTGCAACAGGAAACACATCAATAAATTTTATAACACCAAAACAAGCAATTTTCGAGAAAAATATAAAAGCATTAAAGTGGACTAAATGTGGGACTAATACCTGAATTGCAAAATAAATTACTCCTTTTAATAATCAATGCATAAGATTTCTCAAATTGCTTCTCATAAATGAGAAAATTTATCAAATATTACGCAATTTTATTTGGTTTGATGGAAAAAATCTATAAATATATTTTCTGATAAAACCCTGAATAAGAAATACCAGCCAGAGAAGTTTCTGCGTTTACCTAAAATCCATATAAATAATTTGCACACAAAATACATTAATATAAAAAGTAAAAGAGAAACAGAAACTAAAAACTAATAAAAATAAAACTTTGCAGTTAACCATGAAGACTATACCTTACGAATGAATACCTTTGACTAAACACATCAACTTTTACTGCAGATGCACAGAATTCTTCAGGAACGCAATACTCGGTGAGCTGGCGCCAAATATATAACTAAATAACCTTATTAAAATGTGCGAAAAATTCTCCCAAAAGTTGTTCATTTGCGGTTGTCCTAATTCAAAGGTACAGTAAATGGATAGTGTAATATTCTGTCATTAAAACTTTTTACATATTCCTTAAAATGATCATAATGCTTTAAAATACACAATAGCGATATGCTAGCGATAAAAATAAATACGTCATCGATAGCAGAAATATCGGTACTTGATATACAGACCATGTAACCAAACATGGCAAATTCTGTCCCATCATTATATATGGACAGTTAATTTATCGTATCGGATAATATCGCCAATTTTCATGTTTGCGACAATTCGAAAAAACAGTCACCAACCTATAATCCCTATAACTAATAAATTCCGAAGTATCACCAGAAAAATTCTCTGGTTCTCTAAATATATAAGAATATAGATATCACGTAATGCAAAATAGTACATGAAACAGATAACGCTCATATTTATTCCAGGAGCAGCAAATAATAACGACATTTCTAAGAAACACCACATTAATACGTGCTGTTCTAAATCAATTCGGAGCATTTCTTTTAAACACCTTTTATTCGACACATCCATGGCACTGCTCCTTATACTTTAACCCTCACGTCCATAAACCACAAACCACGTACCATAATCAACTTCCACTACGAAGAACCCGGTCTACAACTCGCTACGAATCTGAACTACTACAACCACGGCCGACCTTGGTAGAGATGACACCAATTCCTTGGAGGCAAAAGTGGCCTCGGGGTTGGAGAGAAACACAGAATGATTATTTTTATTAATATTTTTGTTTCCCTTTCCCGTATTTCTCTTAGCAATCGCGTGATCATAATCATCGCAAGTACAAATTCGTATCTTTTCTTGGGAAGAAAGCGAACTACCGCGCGAAGGGAGGTTAATTCTTTGCAAGGAAAAACGAAATTACAGCTATTACTGCACCAGATGCCTTGGGGTCTGAATTCACAGCTTGCGATCAAACTGTCAATGAGACTTGATCACCCACGGAGGTAAATGCTTCATGTCTTTTTAGACACTTGATTCATTTTCAAGATCTAATTTAACTATTGACCCTTTCTAAGGTCGTGAAGTATTTTTGCCACCAACTGCGCTTATTTTTTAAATGTCCATGGCAACTATTTAACCATTTTTCAGCTGTGCAGCCATTTATTAATCTCAATTTTTTTAAAAAAAAATTAAAAACCTTACACATTTTGTTACCTGTCCTCTTTTCAATGTTTTACATCCTCATTGGTCAGTCAAGTTTTCGGCTAGAACGTCGATTGATTTCAAGATTTTCAAGTCAGAAACAAAAAGGACGACCCATAATTTTCTTTCAAGGGATACATAATGGTGCTGTCGTTTGAGCTCTTACTTGGGCATATCGATACTTGCTTATTATCAGAACAATCACCAACTCTATTAATTACTCGGCAAGTTGGCGACCCCGATTTCCTTTTGCCGTACGCGTTGAATTGGCAACCAGGTGCTTCGTCTCACATAAAGTCGCCAATAGATTGCGATAATGCTTAAGTAACGGCATATCAAAAGAGAAAACGACATGTGAGCATAACGGCGATGTCCCGTTATGTGCGTCTCCATGTATATATTTCAAAATTTCAAAGAAAACACACACATTATAATTTGTCATCTATGAATAAAAAGGCCGCAATATACAATTATTTTTCCAGTTTATAGTGTTATAAAATATATTTAAAAATTAAAAAACAAAAAAAAAAATAAAATGCAGTTAAGTTTCTTACTTTTTTAAAACCCCCAATGGGCGGTGGTAAGTATACTTAACACCAAAAAAATGGTATTAAAAGATCAAATTAATTCTATCTAATTAACTAAATGAGTTTCTTTTCTTAAATCAACCTCGATTGTCAAAATATTTTAATGTACCTTTACTAGAAATGAATGGCCCGCTAAAGGGTTATCAGAGTTCTAGCTCCCCAATATCAAGTACGGGGGCCCCCCGAGCTCGGGTGCTCCAATAAAATCCATAAATACTTTAAAAGGGTTTACATACCTAAAAAGGGATCCCGAAAGAATTTTGATATACGGCCCATTCAGAACCAGCTACGCCAATGGTTAAAATACAAACGAGAGAATACTGAATAAGATATACGTGCTCTCGATTGTATTATCCATGATCAGAAATTAATCTTTGTAAAGGTGGGCGATTAGAATATTCTGCATTTCGCTACACAGGGGCTTTTTGGGACGGACCCCGTAAATTTTTAACCATGGTCAAGTGACGTGGACGACACCTGACGGGACGCCCTCTCTAACTACCCCACCACACCAACGGGGGGGACGTTTCAGCCCCCGACAGATTTAACGTGCATCGCTGCCCCCGGCGGATCTTTGCGGTACTGGGCTCGAACTTTCGCAAAGGGAAGCCCGATCCGATACCTATACCACTCGGCTACCGCGGCCACTTTCTAAGGTGGCACCTAGAGCGAAAACAGGCTAGAACATGATATGGATAGAAAGTAGGTGATCAATGTACTATAGACTACATGGGTTAGTCTTCGTCCTTTCAAACAATGGGGGTGGGGTGAATAAGCAAAATCAAATGATGAGGAATTCAAATAATCGAGAGATATCAGAACTTCTACCAATATAGCCAAAATTCAGCAAACACGCTACAAAAACACTAGCAACTACAATATGATTTACCAAGGGACAAGCACCATTATTCCTAAAGAAAGGACTACAACAAAAGCCGGCCTGGTGCTTAAAAGTTCATAAAGTTTCTAATCTGAGCACAGAGGTAAAACTTATTTTTCTAGATCTGATTGATTTCAACATATCAAATTTAAGAAACTTATCAAGAAATCAACAGAAAAAGCTGTCAAAGTATATAAATAGTATAAGAAAAACCTTTTTACTAGGTGTATTAAAATCACGATATGAGCCATTTTTATATTTTCTTCCTTAGATATTATGAATACGTAAATGAGAATCAAAATATAATGTATTCATGCTTTAAAAGAAATTATTTAAAAGAAAACTTACCGATGTGAAGTGAGTCGTGTATAAATATGAAAACCTGCAATGAAGAAAAACTATTGTTAAATTTTTGTTTTCAACATAAAATTGCCAATATATAAACATAAATAATTACCATATATGCGATCACGTAAGCATAAAGGCACGAGTAATAAATAATATTAAAAAAACTGGTTTTCAATTAGAAATCAAATTTTAAATTTCATCAATAATTATATGAATATTTGACTGCAAATGTTGAACTTTAATACAGTACTTTTAAATTTAAAATTATGTACAAAAATGTTAAAAAAGTTGAAAGAAATTATTAAACAAATAATCCACTTTTACAGTGATGTATAAGCAAAGATCTTGCCAAAGATAATTCGTCAAAGATTTCATGAACTAGGCAACTTATTTCATTTTGAAACCATAACCAGCCAAGAGGTTATATTTTTCACCTTATAATTCGCCAGAAATCAATTGAAATTCACCAAAGGTGTCCAATGGCACATGAGATTAATACTAAACAAGTAATATAAAAAATAAAAAAAATTAAGTCAATTCCTACTTAGATCAACAAAGAAAATTTTATTTTAGCTACTTTTTGTTAAATAGTTACATTAATAGAAATATGTATATACATGACAAAAATCACAACATTAAGTGGTAATTAATTTTTATTAATTATCATTAAAGTATCGTCAAAACAATCGTGTATATAAAATTTCAGTTCAACTGAACGCCTTAAAGCATGAGAAAAAAACCTTTTCAAGTTTTGACACAAGTTGCTAAAATGGTCGTTAAGTCGCCAAAAATGATCCCAACGTGGCTGTGTATTTGTAATTCTTTAATTAGTTTTAATCAATTACTTTTTATTAATTATAATTAAATCATTGTATTGTCTTCCAAAATAATCATGTATATAAAATTTCAGCTCAATTGAGCGCTTTAAAATGTATTTTATTAACGATTGAAAATTCCACCAAGATAAATAGAGAGTGTGAGCTAATAGTAAGAATTGAAAAATGTTCTTAAAATATATTAAATACGCTAAAAGCAGTGGTCCCCAACACCGAGGCCGCCATAGGAACAATAAATTATTTTCATTTTATTTATTGTGGTGTATTTCTCTCAGTTTGTACGACTTTCCACGGACGAGATGTCAACCGGGAGTCTGAGACGTTACCTTAAGTCGCATCAATACTACGCATGCGCAAAAATTGAGATACGTAAGATATAAATCAACGCTTCTCCCCCATAGCGGACAACAAAAAATTACCAAACACAGATTGGTTGTTAAGTATAAAAATCATAGAAAACGAAAGAAGAGAGCAGCACTTCTCAAACGAGTTAAAACTATCTTTATATTATAGATGTATAAAAAAAATTCTAAATTACCTATGAATTCAATGTTTCATTCTACAACTATGTATGCTAATCAGTATTTTCCAAATATTGTACCAATTTACGTAATTTTAAACAAAAATTTCTTTACTCGAAGCTATTTTAATATTAAAAAACGAGTCTCACAGTAGTCGCATATTATGTGTAACATCTGACATGTTAACGTGGTAAATACGCAATATTAACTTTTTTCTTGAAAAAAATATTAATCGTGTATGATTGGAAATAATTTTCTATCGAATAAATATATCTTTAATGAAAATTGTTTTTAATTAATAACAGGAGTAATGCAATATTTTATCAAAAATAATTATTATTTTTCAATTTGGAAAAGAGTGGAGACAATAGACTTATAACTAAAATGTGACACATATACTTGTGATTTCAAAGTATTTAAAAACCGTTGAAAAACAGCGTCAATAACAGTACCACTATTACCAGTCGAAACATTCTAATTTGTGTTCATTTCGAGCTTGAGTTCATCATTCATAATAGCTATGAGCTGCTCAGCTTTTGGCAAACTGAAGTTAAAGTTAAAATCACCACTCAAAATCAGGGGAAGCGAGTGATAATTTTTTTTAAAAGAGCAGAACCACCTTTGTTATATGGTAAAAGTACAAAATGCAGGAAATCTTTAATTTTTTTTTAACCGTTTGATTCGAAGAAATGAATACGACCACCGAAATCACTGCTTGTCCATTTTCAAATAAGCATTCTGCCGCACTGATGTCCCCCAATATCGTGACTACCGGATTTAGAGTGAAGCGCTCGAGTGCTTGATGGCTACTAGAGTTGGACCCCCATGCGAGGGTAGCGAAAAGATACAGCCACGCACTCTCATTGGTCAAATCAAGTAGCGCGCTTACGTCACATCCTGTTACACACATCCGTCCCTTTTCACGAAATCACTCCCACAAAAACCAGCAACCGAGATGAAAGATGTTACACATCAAAAATGTCGTAAGACATCTTAGTGCTGAATCTTGCTCTTCCCACAGGTCGTACACACTAGCTTTGTAAAATACTGAACATTCTATAGTTCTTGTTCAAATACTTAAAAAATAAAATCATCACAAAAAAAAAATACGCAATACACCACAAAAACTAAAGTACAGACTGTCCTCCAAGAAAAAAACTTACATTCACTGAAATCATCCTCACAAATACCCTTTTTTTTACAACAAAACATTCTTTTGTAAGTACAGCTCTTTAAAAAGAGGAGGGGGAAAGCACAAAGGAAAGAAAAAAGCACTTATTTTACAGGACTAAAAGTGCAGAAATGAAAAACCACATATTGGGCTTTGGGGAACAATTCAGAGGCCACAATCAGGGACTTTTCTGAAGAAGTTTGAAACAGCAGAAGGGCAAGGACTCTTCAGACAGACTTCAAGTGGCCTGAAGAGACCACTTCAGCACTTCGAAACTCGTCTGAAAGCAACCACTGTTGCCAAACTCCGGAAAGTAAATATCGAACTTAACATGTTTCAGGATTATAAGTCCTCAAAATCGCTGGAGCATGAAATCTGGCTTTCACAGATGTTGAGATTTTATACGTTATTGAGAGTTTGTAGTACGGAACTGCGCGGCTTTCCTAATAATATAGTTTTTATTATTATTATCTCAATATAAAATGATCAATATAATAAGAGTTACGGAAGTCTTGAACGACGTTAAAAGTACACTATACTTTTCCTTGAAGAGATAACAAGCCATTCATTTTATACTCTTTAATGCATGCCATTTGTTTAGAAATTTCAGAATGTTACACAAGACAAATAGGATGTAAAATTAAATAATAAGTTTAATGAACTATTTTCCTTTCTTCCGAAACATAATTTAAACGGAATGTATGAATATTTCTTAAATTCAAATTAAATTGTTAAAAAATCATTCTTAGAATCTAACAGCAATAAGACGGAAAAGAAACATTAGTGTTGTTCTTCGATATTCTAATTCTTCAACTATCAGTAATATCACAGAGAACTAAATAGTATATTTAACATATTTAATATTAATTATGAAGTGGTTGAACGATATAATCTAGTGGAGTACACAGACCTTTTACGAGGGTGGGGGATTTACATTCTAAGAAACGCGCAAACGAAAGTGTCGACGGGTAATCTCAAGAATAGTCATTAAAAATCTGTTCATCTTTGGGTAAGGGGTGAAAACCCTGTGCAGTGGCGTAACGTACACCCCCGCATTGCGGAGGGCAGGATAATAGGAGGCCCAAAGAATGGCTGACTCCAAGTGCGTATACTTTGTAAGGTCCGGCTTAAGGTCCAAAACCTGACTTTGTAGGAGGGCCCCAATAATCTCCGTTATGCCACTGCTCCTGTGTACGCCACCGATAGAATCGCAGCACCCTGATCACCAAATTTCCTTAGTAGTACATTCAGTTAGACCCCATGATTTACAACTGAATTTAATTCGTGAAAGTCATGTTTAATTCTATATGGTACTTTCTTTTTACCCCTATCTTAGAAAATTGTATGCATTCGTGTTAATAAAGTGCATTCGAAAGAGAAGAATGATATTAAAGACTTCTGTAAAATTACAGAAGTTTATTGAAAATTTTTAATCACTCTTTCAGGTTGATTTTAAAAATTCGGAAACAAAACAGACGCCACCAATTTTTTTTAAAAAGTCGTAGGAAAAATTTAATTCCTACCGAAACCTTCACCATTTTTACTCTTTGGGGTGGCACTTAACTGGATTCAGATTTTTATAATTGTCCAGATTAGAGAAGGAGGGGGGATTGTGCATAAGTTTATCCAATAGTTACATTCACGAATTCAAAAACGAAGGTCTTAAAAAATAGTAACATCTATTACTCCAAAAGACTTGAGCACAGAATCGAGTTTCGAACTCGCAATCTTCCGATTCAGCAAACTAATTGCTATTATAACGTGGATTAATTGGAGTCTTTTTTGATGAGTAGAAAATTTCAAATTTTCAAGGGAGGCTACATTACATGCAGCACGCACAATGACAATTTTTGATGGATTTCGTATTTCAGACAATCCACTGTCCGTATATAATTTAGTACCTCACACTAACCCTTAAGCCCATCAGGTGAACTAAAAGAAGCAACTCTGTTCCGTGTAATGTGTTCCCCTTTATTCCGCATGAATAACAGGAAGCACATTACAAAGAAGTCTTTAGTGAAACAGGATTCAAACATTGTTTGCCATGAACCCTTGACACCTTATCTCTGTATTTAGTCAAATTTCTATCGTTCAAAAAGCCAAGATATCTTTCTTGAAACCCTCATTCCCTACGCAAAAATACATTCCAACTGCGACTATTTTAAGTAGTAAACATATAGCTGGCGCGTTTCAAATAAATGAGTAATACCGGGCCATAGCCAGTGGCGTAACGTACATTCCCATAAGCCCCACATTGCGGGGTCTCTGGATTTAAGAGGGCCCAAAGACCTGACTCTACAGGAAGGCCCTAATATTCTCCGTTACACTACTGGGCGTAGCTACCGCCATATCAATGAAACGAGGCTCCCAAGCTACAAGCCCCCACATGTGTTAGTGAAAATTCGTGAAATGTCAGGGGACTTAAAAAAAAGCCTTAAATGAGTTTTGACACAGGGCCCACTTAGAACTAGCTACGCCAGTGGAGTAAATAATGGTGCATGATAGTCGGCCTACACATGGTCATGACATAATGCAGTCTTGTCACTGTTATCGGTTGGCATATAGTTCTTCATTCCTATAGTTTTTCGGAGAAAACAAGAAAAACATTTGCCGATTAAAATTATTCGATGATCTTGCTGAGGTTGACTCGAAAACGAGACGAGCCTTCCCAAGATTGAGGCCATGGGCTCCACGTGGCCCATGCCTTAAAAAGCGTCCTAATAAAGAGAATCCAAGTTGCTTCTTTCAATTCAAATGGCAGAAGAAATACGAGATATTATTTCAATACTAATTATTGTAATATAATATTGAAAATTAATTTCATGTTGATAGGTGCTCGAACGAAAAAAATCCAATTCGATTTCATTTTATTTCAGTTAAAAAAATAATTCAAGCGCACGTCCAACATTTTCTGTCCTGACATATCATCCGAGAAATTTATGTTGTTTCATCGTATTATTCCAATAAAGCTAATATTTGTCTTTATTGTAAAATTACAGAAGCCGTTGCCAGCTTTAAAATATTTAAATTGGTCTAAGTATACAAGTAACGTTGCATAGAATATGTATAAGATGTTCAAACACAGTTTTAGTAATAACACAAAACCTGAAATGATACCTAAAATATTTTGATCCAAGAAATACATAATTTAATAAAATTTAATTAACAAAAAAAAAACAACTTCCTCTCCTCTGAATCAACACGGAAATAACATTATGTTGTTCTCTGCAAAAACACAGCATAGGAAATAGCTTGAAAAATGCAGTTTTACAATTAAAGTAATCCACTTCAATGGAATCTTTCAAATCTTCCTTCCTTTGCGCCCTTCAATCTGTGCAGGAGCCGCTTTCAAGCGACAAGAAAATAAATGAACGAAATTGGGAGGAATAATGATAATAACAACAAAAAACTAGATAGAGAGAAGTCCATATTTAATTAGATAGTTACCGACATGGAAAAAAGTGGGAATTATATTGCTCATCTTAAGCTTCTCGCCGCCAGAGGTCGCTGCGAGGTCAATGGCTTCCCGAACGTGATTCGCTATGTTAATTTCTTTTTTGGAAAGGTACGGAAAATAGCACCAACTGACCTTAACTCTCAAGTGGTATTCATCTTAGGCTGATTGACCTTGAGGAAGATGATGAGTTGAGTTGAGAAGTGATCGAAGAGATTTTTTTGGAGAGTAATTCCTTTTTGTTAATAAAATATTATAAGTATTCTTTTGTAAAATATTATAAGTATAATTTTGAACGCATTTCTTAGAAACTTGTCCAAATTTCGTATTCAGTGCTAGGGTAGATCGAAAGGTTTTTTTACAGAATTTCAAAACCTATCTATGCAGAAAATATGCTTTCTAGTCACTGGCGTAGCTTGTTCTGAGTGGGGCCGGTATCAAAACTCCTTCGGGGGGCCCTTTTTTAGGAAAGAAAGCCCAGTTATTAGTACTGTAGTTACACATGTTGGGGCCCTTGTAGCTTGGGGGCCCGTATCATTGATACGGCGGTAGCTACGCCCCTGTTTCTAGTATATAGATGTGTGAAAGGGGGAAATTTAAAAAAATTATGTTAAATACTGCAACAAAGGGTGTCAGATTTTTTTTTATGGTTAAAAGACAAAATAATTTTTATTTTAGAAAAACAGGTGTTTTGGTTCTTTGTAACAGTTATTGTGCGATAAGTGAGTGAATATTAACGTCGCACTGTTCAGCTACACGAGGACTTTTGGCGACGGACCACGTAATTTTGAACCATGGTCAAGTGACGTGGACGACACCTGAACTGGCACCCCTCTCCTAACTACCACACCAACGGGAGGACGTTTGAGCTCTCGACAGATTTAACGTGCATTGCTCCCCTACACGGCGGATCTTCAGTGGTACTGGGCTCGAACACGTGACAAGGCCAGCCACGATCCGATACCTTGACCACTCGGCTACCACGGCCACGTTATTGCGATGAGAAAACACCTACTAAATAGTTACAAGAAAGGAACACACATCGGGTACTTTTAATAGCTTCTTTAGTATTAAATTTTTCAAAAATCTACTGTCGAAATTATACTGCACGATAAAGAGAATGACCGAAAACGTTCGGATCGGACTGCGGGGACTCGCTGATGCTGGGGCAGAGAGCTGGAATTATGGAACAATGTAATGTACACTGTACTATTCACTATCATTACTCATTTATCAATAATCACATCGTTTTTAATTATTTATATTGAAGAAAAGTAATTTTATTTTGAGTCTAAAATCATCCAACCAAAATGAAGCCTTTTACCTTTTTTTTTCTTGGAAAATATAACCCCTTTGTGGGTATATTAAATAATGAAATTAATTCTTTTAACCATTTTTCTCCTAATCACCTTATCATAGAACAGGGATGGCGAACCAATGGCACGCGACACAATATTTTGGGCACGCCACCGATCAAAACGATTTGCATTTTAATTCAAAATAGCAAAGTTCAATATGAAGTATTACGAACAAACGCGAGTGATCGGTCGTAGTTTTCGGAGAGATTTTCTCAGCTCAAAGAATTATCGGAAACGCTCGAGTTTTACGTACCCTGATGCGACTTCATTTAATAAACTGAATTTGTCCTAATTCGATTGGTTGTAAATCGAAAATTTTGAAATGCAGCTCTGATCGATTTCCAGTCTAAGTTCAAGATGGATTCAAAAATTTGTTTAAAAAAGAAGAAAAGTTAGAATTGATAGAAACAGAAAGATTAACAAGAAAATATAAGTAAAAATGGTAGTAATGAAATTATTGAAGCATGGAATTCGATTTCAGACATTTGGCTGTTTGAAGAAAATGGCTCATGCTATTTTAACCATAATTGTATCTACCTATGCCTGGCGAGTCATTATTTTCAGAGATGAATAACATTAAAGACTCGTTTAGAAACCGTTTGGCAGATGACTCCAATTCAGATTGCACTCTGCTAAAAGTAACACCTTAGAATCCCAATACAAGTTATTTGTCATCTAATCTGCTACAACATAACTCACACTAATGTTACTTTAATTTGAATATTACATGTATAAATAAAACTTTATTACTATACAGTACAAGATGTATTTTTTCGTTGTAAATAAAGAGTTTTGAGTTGTAAGTATTTAGTTTCATTATTTTCTCAATAATCATAAGTCAAAATTATTTGACGGCACGTCTATACCTCATTAAACATTTCTTAAAAGAAAAAATGGCACGTTGATCCAAAAAGGTTCGTCACCTCTGTCATAGAACATCTTTTCTGCTCCGGAAGTTCGAATTAATGACTTTTTTCTCTCCAAATTCAAAATTAAAGCAATTTCTTGGTGATTTAAAAGTAAAAGAATGATTAAATTTTCCACAAATATTTGTTAAGAATATTTAACGCTAAGTACTCAACGATAGATAATCCAAAGCTGTTATGATTTTTCTTGCTGAAGTTCATTTTTACCGGTAAAAAAATTGATATCAATTTCCGCTATTGAATACATATATTAGAATTGTGTAACATAATAAAGGGGGGATACTAATTCATTTCCAGCTAAACAAACAAATTATTTGAATTTTCTGAATTGCAAGCAATATAAAGAAATCAAAACAAATGGCGAAAAAAAATGAGTCTTAGTTCAAAAGAAATCAAGTAAATATATCTAAAATGGGCACATTAAAATTTGAAAAAAATTCCGACGTATTTGAATGACCCTAGTTGAACCGTCACGGAAAACACAATCATTTCCAAGAAAATATAATTCGGATCTTAAAGTTGTTACCCTTTTCGAATAAACATAATCTTTTATTTATTTTCGGCTGTTTAATGATATAAAAACGTAATTCATAGCACTTATTCTTCGGAAAGATAATATTTTCAGCAAAAATGACGGAAATGCCAACCATTGTTGATGAAAATAAATAGGTTCCAAAAAAAAGAAGGAATGAGAAATAATCATGTGGACAGTCATGTAAATATATCGTACATACACAGAAGACCTTTAATAATATGACCAAAAAAATAAGAAAACCATGTGTTTGTAATGTCCACTAAAACTGCTCACACACACACACAACGGTCTTTTTCTTTCAAACGTTTTCCTGGGGATGCCAGCAAAATTATGTCCATGCCAATGTAGAACCAATTAACTTATTTTTTAAAAAAAATAATAAAATAAGCATCGAAATACAAAAATGGTTTTCAAAAAACCAAATAAAAGTACCCGATACTAAATGAAGATTTCAAACCACAATTTAATTCATATACAAGACAAAAATATGACAAAATGTCATAAATATGAAGAAAAAAAAAGGCCTTACCTCCACTAGCTCAAAGAATCAGTTCAATTTTCTGAAGAGTTACTCTTATTTATAAATAATAGAACACACTTTTTTTTAAACTAAAACTTGGAGAAAATCTTGGTGACTTATAATTGTTGGCAAATTAAAAAAAAAACAAATATTATTTAAACCTCTTTAATACGAAATTTTTTTGGCTAGTTTCGGAATTACTATTTTGAAGAAGCAAAAATGGATCCCCAATATTTAGTGTCAATTGAAAAACTGTCTAAAGAATATAATATTTTTTTGCTAAATTACTTCTTTTAAACTAAACTCAGTGGCGCAACAGCTCATGACGGGTCAAGACCTGCTGTGCCCATATCAGTTTTCGTGACCTTGGGCACCGAGGTGCATGAACAGATGTTCAGTCTCAGGACCTTTTCCAATATTTCTGAACCAATATTTTTTTAAAAATACTAATATTTTTCCCAGTTTTAATAAAAAAATACTAAAAAAAATTTATTTTTTTATTTTTCAAATACATGAAAATACCTTCACAAAAAAAACAAAAACAAAAAAACCAGTACAACTACTAAAGCTGATGCAACAATTAACAAAATAAAATTTTAAAAAACTCGAGTCTTAGCAAATAAAGGACTTAAAACAAATTGCACAAATTTTAGGCAATGAAACAACATCACATAAAAATCAAATGCAAGTTCAAAACTAATAATTACAATTTTTTTTCACCAACAGAAATATTTATAAATAGCCATCCTTGTAGTTGTTTTTTGTGAAGTCTAGAAAATCGTCTGTTCATAGAATGGGGAAAGCAGGTGCAAAAGACTGTGTTGCCACTGAAATTAAGTTCAATTATAGTTATCTTTATGAAAAAGAAAAAAAAAGAATCCATCCATCTACTTAGCAGTTTGGGAGGTAAAAATCTCACGAGTTGCTTTTAGCGGAACTTACAAATAAAGAGCTAGATACAAGGATTGATATAATTATCTCACGTTTTAGTTAAAAATAATGTTCTATGATCTAAGAAAGTAAAGAAGAATGGATACAGAAATAACACATAAAAGACTGGAATTTCTCAACTGGCAGAACGAATACTGAACTCTATTTTCTGTATTTTACTTAAGGTTTAAAAATAAAAATTCTGAGTACCAATAGGAAATCGTTAATACGGTATGAAGACAATTAGTCTGAAAGTTTGGGTTTTCAAAAAACAAATTGCAGTTTTATATATGTTTCTAGTTTCATATATTTCATTTATAAATGGAAAAGTACTTGATTGGAACAAAAATATTGGAACCAAACAAATACAGTAAAAAATTCCTAGAAATAATGGGTCATATAGTTCAGGTTACCTTTTGTAATTTATTAAATTTAAAGGTTAGTTTAACAGAACAGAAATTAATGGAAGACATTCAAATTTTGGAATTTATGTATACATTTTAAGTTTTGGAATTAAGTTATAAATTTTAAGAAAAATCCTCTCTACCAATACTTAACTTTTATTGTGGTGGAATAAATGTTCACTTGTATCGCATTTATAACAACGCAAAAGTTATGGTACTATGACGTGGTCGGCCCCTGAGGTAGTACCCGTCTCTCCAAATTAACACAACGGCAGTATTTTGAGCCTTAAGGTATCCGACTACGTTCGGAACCGCGATTTTCCAAAAGCATATAAATGGATATTTATGATATTTAGGGTCACTTAGATTAGAAAACGTATATAAAATTGTTTTAAGAATATTATTACAATAAAAAATTATTTAAGTACAATATTTTGACAAAACAATGAACATAATGACCAATTTTCAAAACATTATCTTTTTATGAAAAATGTTTCCATTATAATAATATATTTTATACCTGTATATATCTCAGACCTCTGTACAGAAGCTGAACTAGAATTTGTGAAACATATAACTTAAAAGTGGATTTATCCATATTTTACTACAACAGAGGGGAGAAATTTTAAAAAAAACGCCGATAATTATTTCACTTGGTGGTAACTCCTAAAATAATGTGAATTTTTCAAAAATCTTAGTTCAGACTCTCTGGAGAAGTCTTTACTTTATATAAGCAAAATATTATTATTGTGGAAGCATTTTTTATAAAAAGGAGAACGTTTTGAAAAAAGGTTATTCTAAGTTAATTTTTTGCCAAAATATTGTATTTAAGTAAATTTTTTTGTCATAATGTTCTTAAAATAATTTTTTACACGTATTCTAATCTAAGTGACACTAAATATCATGAAAATTATCCAGTTATGCGCTTTTTAAAATCACGGTTCCGAAGGTAGTCGGATACCTTAACAGATTTAACGTACGTCAGCCACTCTACACGGCGGGCGATCGGCGGCACATGGGCTTGAACTCAAGACACGCCGAGCTCGTGACCATGCGGCTAGGCATGCGACCGGCTCTAGGCCAGCGGTTCTTAAACTGTGGTCCGCGGACCCCTGGGTGTCCCCAGCGCATTTCTATGGGGTCCGCGGAGTCTTTCATGTAACATTAAGATTTTTCTCTTTTACACACCTCTAAAAGGCCTCGTGGAAAAATTGAAAGATGTGCCATTCTTGACTAGATCACTAAATCCCCAATGAAAGAACTTTACTAAAACATGTATTCTGATCAAGAATACTAGGTCAGGAAGGGGTGTTCAAAATCTTGGGGGGCCACGATGTCAGACTGAAACATAAAAGGAGGTCCATAGCGATCGAGAGTTTAAGAACCGCTGAAATAGGTTATTGCTGCCATTTGTTGTGGAGAAAGGTGAGAGGGTGAAATGTTGAGTGTGTTATTACTAATGCCACCTAATCGACGGAGTTAGGTCAAGGTCCATGAAATTCATCGCGAAAAGGGGCTGGAATACGTCTGTCAGTTTGGCCGCAGCCTTTTAGCACCATGCAGAAGACAGAAAGTTTTGACTCCATTCAACCCCAATTTTGAGAGAATACCCGGGAGGTCCGGGGACTTTCACTTCTCTTTCCCTATCCCAGTGGCATGACGGAGAATATTAGGGCCACCTGCAAAATCAGGTTTAGCCCAAATACGTATCTGCCCCCACCGTAATGCGGGGGTGTACGTTACGCCACTGCCCTATCCCCACCTTCTCGAGAGGACTTTCGGCTCGACGGACCCTTGCTGCACAGGCACTATACATTTACAAACATTCATGCTTTCTTTGGGTTTCGAGGCTTGGCCCTCGGTTCAGCAGACAGCATCACTAACCACTATACTGTCTGGGCAGCAAGTAATCCTACTGAATAGAAAAGAATAGGTAAATATTATTTAATCGTACATGCTGACGAGAAATTCTACGAAAATATTTGTTGTAGCAATTTTGTTTTCGAATACAATAACAAATCGAATACAAACATTTCTAATACACCGTAACACTGAACAATTTCCTCTGAATTCCTGTAATTCAGTGCCCCCTCCCCAGTCCTATTATACAAATTAACTCATACAAGACTAAAATTTTTAAGAATTCGGCGACTCAGACAACTGCAAATAAATACTGTCTTCATCGGATAAAAAAATTCTAATATTAAATATTGGAATTCCACAAAAAGAATCCAATTCCACCAAGAAAGCAATCGTTCACAAACCTTATTTACAATACTCTTAAAGGTTAACAACACTGTAACCTTCCAAGAGCAAACACCAAGCACTACTTCATCTTTGAGAAGCAATCAGCAATCCATATTCATGAGCTGCACTAGATCCTATCTCACACCTGATAAAATTCCGAAAAATTCCTAACTGCACAACGCTCGTACGTTCATTGCTCTTTGCTCACGAACATCCAATTCCAATATACCACCATGGCAAACAACCGTTAGAACTCCTAACTCACGTTTTCTACTAACACCATTCAACCCTTGTTACACTTCCTACTACCGGAAGTCTAAATCATCGTCCAGTATATTGTCCGTCGCCCACTCGATGGTGTGTGCGAGACATGCAGTGATTATAGGGTTTGTATGATGGGAAATTAAGTCGATTTAATAGATCGCCCTTTTTTCTTCTTCCCCGTATCCGCCTTGCTCGTTTCCCATTGCCAGTATTCTGTAAAAGCTGCAGTTCTCATCTTTTTTGAGATCAATTGCGGGGCTTTTCGAGGGCGAAGAATTGATTTATTGAGACATTTACTCATTTATTAAGCATATGTAATTAGTTAATAGCATATAAATCACAATCATTAACATAGAGTGAAATAATTGCACCAGAAAGATTTAAATCAGGAGTGTCAAATTCGCGGCCCATAACGTACATTTTTGCGGCCAGGCCAATCAATGTATCGACACACAATCAGTGGCGCACACAAGGGGGGTCTCCAAGGGGTCCGGACACCCCCATAACCTTCCATTTTTTTTCGATTGGTTAAAATTCTATAAATATATTACGTAAAATTTAATATTATGCATGTTATTAATAATTAATTTTATTTTAATTAATGTTAATTATTTATTCAATAATTTTTGCATTGTTTTGGTTTATGGATGGAGGCCCTGGACCCCCTTAAAAAAAATTGTGTCCTACTGAAACCTATATATAAAATCAAAAACCCCCCAAAATTTTGGAAAGATAGTAGTAGAAAAGAGATGTCAAGTGTCGGGACGTTATTTAATATTTTTTTCTTTTTACATTTTGGGATTATTATATATATAATGTATTATTTGAAATAAACCTAAGTTTCTATGAATATTTTTTGCGACCCCCCTTTAAGTTAAACCTTTTTTGACTCCAAGTTACCCCCAAATTTTTGACACCCGGGAAACGGGACCCAAAAGCTGTGGTTTCCACGTGAATTATTGAGGGTGAAAATCATTTTGAAAATATAATTTTCTTTATTTTGCATGAATAATTTATTTCTAAAAATCCACACGCGTAAACGAAAACTGAGCAAAAATGATTTTCCATTTAAAAAATAATCCACTATACGTTTTCAAATATGTTCCGAGTATTTAGCTCCTGTGTCCGCGGTAGTGTAGTAGTTATGGTCATGAAATCGTACGGGGAGTGCAGCAGGTTCGAGTCCTGATGCCACTGAAGATTCGCAGTGTAGAGGAAGCCGATGGAGCTTCAATACGTAAAGGTTCAATATCCTGCCATTGGAGTGGTATTTAGGAGAGGGGGGATTGTCAGCTCGTCTTCATCACTTGACCAAGGTTCAAAATGACGAAGTCCGCCGCCAATAGCCATTTGTTCCCTTCCGGTGTGACTTTAAAAATAAAAATTCCATTCCCCCAAGGGAAACCCAAAAAACCCCTTTTCAGAAAAAACAAAAAAAACACTGATGTTAATCATTTACCTGAATAAAAAAGGTTGCTTTTTTATACCCTTTGTTTAAAGAATTTCCCGTTGTGGCCGTCAACGAAAAAATCAAATTTGGAGTTTTTGCCCCCCCCTTTTCCTTTCTTTCTAGGGGTTAAATTTTAACGTACACCCCCGCATTGCGGGATGCCAAAGCCAGACTGCCGCAAAGTACCCAACTCTTTTTTTAAAACCCCAATTTGGGGGGAAAAGGGCGGGGGGTTTAATTTTAATTTTCCTTTATACCGGGGGTTCACCCCAGGGAGGTTTTAAAAACAACCCAAAAAATTTTCCCCAAAAAATTGTTCCCCTTAGAATGTCTAAAATTTTACTGGTGCAGAGTTTTTTTAAAATTCCAAGTCGTTAAAAAGGGCGGTTTTAGAAGAGCAGTTGTTCGTAGCCCCAAGGTAAGTTTTTTATTGGTTCAACCCCGGGTTTTTTAGACGCTTTTTTTCTCAAAACGGTTTTTTTCAAACTTTCCCCCAAATCCTTTTTTAACGGTTAGACCGGGGTTTAAAATTTTTTTAAAAAAATATAACCAAAAATTTTCCCCCCAAAAAAAAAAAAAAAAAAAAAAAAAAAAAATTTTTTTTTTTTAAAAAAAAAAAATTTTTTTTTTTTTAAGGGGTTTTTTCGGGTTTAAATTTTTTAATTTCCCCTTTTTTTTTTTTAAAAAAACCGGGGAAAAGGGGGTGGGGGTTTTTTTTGGGGGGGGGGGGGGAAAATTTTTCCCTTTTTTTTAAATTTTTTTTTTTTTTTTTTTTTTTAAAAAAAAAAAAAAAAAAAAATTTTTTTTTTTTTTTAAAAAACGAAAAAAAAATTTTCGGGCCCTTTTAAACCCCCAAACCGGGGGAAACCCAAAAGGGGGGGGGCGGCCCCAAAAAAAAAGGGGAAAGGGAAAAGGGGGGTTTTTAAATTTTTTTCCCCCCCCCCCTTTTTTAAAAAAAAAAATTTAAAAAAAAAAAATTTTTAAATTTTTCTTGGAAACCCCCTTTTTTTTTCCCAAAACCCCCCCGGGGGAAAAAAAAAATTTTCCTTTTTTCCCAAAAAAAAAAATTTTTTTTTTAAAAACCCCCAAATTTAAAAAAAAAAAAAAAAATTTTAAAATTTTTTTTTTAAAAAAAAAAAACCCCCAAAAAAAAATTTTTTTAAAAAAATTTTTTTTTAATTTTTTAAAATTTTTTAAAAAAAAAAAGAAAAATTTTTTTTTGTAAAAAATTTTTTAAAAAATAAAAAAATTTGGGGGCCCCCCCCCGGGGGTTTCCCCCTTTTTTTTTTTAAAAAAAACCCCCCCTTTTTTTTTGGGGGGAAAACCGTGGACCCTTCTTTAAAATTTTTTAAAAAAAAAAATTTTTCCCCCCAAATTTTAAAAATTTTTTTATTTCCTTTTATTTTGGAAAATTTTTTAAAAAAAAAATTTTTTAAAAAAAAAAAATTTTTTTTTTTTTTTTTTATTTTGGTTTAAAAATTTTTTAAAATTTTTAAACCCCTTTTTTTTTTAAATTTTTTTTTGGGCCCTTTAAAAAAAAAAAATTTTTTTTTTTTAAAAAATTTTTAAAAAATTAAATTTTTCCCCCCAAAAAAAATTTTTTTTTTAAAATTTTTTTTTTAAAAAAAAAAAAAAAATTTAAAGGGGGGGGAAAAAAAATTCCCCCCTTTTTTTTTAAATTTTTAAAAAATTTTTTTTTTTGGGGGGTTTTTTTGGTTTTTAAATTTTTAAAAAATTTTTTTTTTAAAAAAAATTTTTTTTTCCCAAAAACCGGGAAATTTTAAAAAATTTTTTTTTTTTAAAAAAAAGAAATTAATTTTTTAAAAAAACCCAAAAACCCAAAAATTTTTTTTTTTTTGCCTTTTTTAAAAACCCCGGGGGGAAAAGGTTAAAAAGGGGGAAAAAACCCCCCCCCCCCCTTTTAAAAGCAACCCCAAAAAAAAAAAAAAAAATTTAAAAACCCCCCCAAAACCCGGGGGGTTTTGGGGGGAAAAAAAAACCCCCCGGGTTTAAACCCCCCCCGGGCCCCCCCCTTTTCCCCCCGGGGGGCCAAAAAAGGGGGGGGGAAAAAAAAAAAAAATTTTTTTAAATTTTTTTGGGGGGGAAAATTTTTTTTTCCCCCCCTTTAAAGGGGGGACCCCAAATTTAAAAATTCCCAAAAAAAAAATTTTTTTTTTCCCCCCCAAAAAAAAAACCCAAAAAAAATTTTTTTTTTTTAAAAAATTTTTTTTTTAAAAAAAAAGGGGGGGTTTTTTTTTAAAAAAAAGGGGGTTTTTTTAATTTTTCCCCTTTTTTGGGGGAAAATGCCCTTTATCTTTTGGGGGGCCCCATTTAATTTTTTTAAAAATTTTTTTTTTAAATTTTAAAAGGGCCTTTTTTTAAATTTTAAAAAAAGGGGGGGGGGTTTTTTTTAAAAAAAAAAATTTTAAAGGGTTTTTTTTTAAAAAAACCAAATTTTTTAAAAAATAAAAATTTAAAAAAAAAGGGAAAAAAAAAAATTTTTTAAAAAATTTAAAAAAAACCCCTCTTTGGAAAAAAAACCCCCCCCCCTTTTTTCCAAGGGGGGTTTTTTTTTTTTTTAAAAAATTTTTTTTTTTTCCCTTTTTTTTTAAAAAAATGGGGAAAAGGGGAAAATTTTTTGGGGAAATTTTAAAAGGGGGTTTTTTTTGGGGGAAAATTTTTTGGGAATTTAAATTTTTTCCCCAAAAAACTACAAAAAAGAACTTTTTTTCACTTTTGGGCGGTATCTGGCGAGGATTTTACTCACACTGTTCAACTACACCAGGGCTTTTGGCGACGGACCTCGTCATTTTGAACCATGGTCAAGTGACAAGAACGACACATGTGATCTGTCACCCTCCCTCTCCTAACAACCACACCACACCAACGGAGGACGTTTGAGCTCTCGACAGATTTAACGTGCATACCTCCCCTACACGGCGGGTCTTCAGTGGTACTGGGCTCGAACTCATGGTATGTCAGTCACGAGTCCCGTTTCTTTGACCACTAGGCTACTTCGACCGCCTTTGTATCGTGGCTTTGACGTTTTTCGATTTTACGAAATTGGTCAACGGTATAATACGCAAGTACCTTTAATATTTTCACTTTAAGACATCTTTTACTTTTGAACTGTTGGCTAAGAATGACGGAAATTCAAGTTAAAAACTTATCACAGCATACCGTCTGCAATGCGTGTGTGAATTTATTTCACACAATCCTATTTTAAACCAAATGAATATAATTCAATACAAGAAATTAAATCAGGAAATAAAATAAAAACAGATTAATTCTACGCCATTTTTAAAAATTAGAATCACATCTGGTGACGTAAAACAAATTTCTACGCCCCGATTCTAAGCATACCACGGATCAATGGTAATGAACTGTTCTTAACAGATGGATCATTGCAAGACTGCTTCTTTTCGTTCTTCCCAGGAACCACGACAAGATGACCTGAACTCTCTTAGAGAAGGGGGGGGGACATCTTGGAACGTGAGGGTGAGGTATTTTCGTGGGAGAGAACACGAGGAGAAATAAAATGTGTAATTTGCGTGGTCTTCTTTCTTTTCAGATCCTTATCGAGAAGGATAAGGCGTTAAGTTGACAGTTCAGTCTGCTCAAATGGATGTGTGCGCGCAGACCTTTTAGGGTTTTGTTATCTGGTAAACAAGATGTGAACTATTGCTGCAAGAAATCTTTCGCATATGTTACAAGTTGAACGGAAGTGCGATATGGAACATAGCCTTAGTACTTCAAATACAGAAGAAATAAAAACAAGATGTGTCCAGGGACGTATTAAGATTCTTTGAGGCCCTCGGCCCAGAGAAATCTTAAGATTTTTAAAGCCCTGGGCTCTTATGTAAAGTAGGCCCTACCTGACACCTTTGAAAGTAAACTGTATACAGCTTGCATTGTCAAATACTCCTTCAAACGGTAATTTGATACAAATAAATGTGCACAACTCACAATCTCAGAAACCTAAGCAGAAATCGGCTCGACCGATGGCCACATTTCTACTAAATGAGTTGAATAATTGTTCATGGTATTAGGCCAAGGCCTAGGCATGGACAACGGTCATCACGTAATGATACAGTCTTACCACTTTTGCCAGTTGACATGCAGTTTCAAATTCCCTGTTTTGGGGAGAATATGCACGGGAATAATGTACCATTAAAAGAGTCCGTGGATCACGAACTTACTAAAACGAAGTCGAGAACGAAGAGCCCCCCTCCCCAGGGGAGTCCCGGCCATGCCTTAAGACCCCTCGATGTAAGGGGGTTTCAAATAATAAGCAGGGACGTCTTAAGACTCTTTGAGGTCTGGCCCAGAGAAATCTTAAGATTTTTTAGGCCCTGGGCCTCTGAGCAAAAGTAGGCCTACCTGAGATCTTTGAAGTAGTCAGAATATAGCATGTATTGTCAAATATTGGATCAAACGGTAATATGAAACAAATAAATGCGCACGACTCACAATCTCAAAAACCTAGGCACAAAACGGTTTGACCGATGACCGCATTTTGACTAAATGAGTTGTTTATGGTATTAGGCTTAGGCCTAGACATGGACAACGGTCATCAATTAATAATACAGTCTTACCATTTTGCCAGTTGACATGCAATTTGAAATTCCTTGTTTTTCGGAGAATAGGTGCGGGAATGTTAGTAGACCATTAAAATTATCCGGATCATGATTATATTAAGACAGTTGAGAACAAAATGAGGCCCCCACCGAGGGCGAGGACCTGGCCCAGTTGGCCCATGCTTTAAGACGTGCCTGATAATAAGGTAGTGTTACAAAGTTGTCGAGTTTTATAAAATTTTTCGTATCTTACTTAGTGATCTTACTCAAACATCAAATAAGCTACAACAGAAATTTCCAGTAATCGCATTTATATATTCTATATAGGGCCACAATGATGGAGTGAGTGTTTTATTGACATCACACTTTAAAGCAATATAAGGGCTATTGGCGACGAAACTCGAAATTCTGAACCATAGTCACGAGAGGAAGTCGAAACGGCAGATATTTAGTCGCAATAGGGCTCGAACTTATGGCACGCCGGCTACGAGTCCTTGACCATAACCACTAGGCTACCACTACCCCATACAGATGGAAGAAAGGTGAAATAAGAATTAGAGGAACCATAAGAACTTTCAGTCGAGGTCATCTTATTCAAAATGCAGACTATTCTAAACGCCTGGACATAGAAATACTTGAAAAAACTATAAGGATCTTGTTATACTTTATTAAGGTTCTTTAAATTGATTTGTGCTTGCACCATACTTCGAGGTAGGCACTGTAAATAATAAAGGGCCAGTGGTGTAACTTGCACCCCACCCCCATCGCGGGTTGCCACAATTCTTGGGGACCCAAAGTACATTATGTTACGGTTTTCCAAACTTTGTAAGATCCGACTTGGCGCCCAAAACTTCACGTTGCTTCACTTCCAATATTTTTCCGTTACCCCCTTTGACCGGGGCCCAAGGGAATATTGAAAAACTTCGGTTTCAAGTTTAAGTAACAAGACCTCTTAATTTACTACCACATCACTCAAGGGTCTATTTTGATGCTCGATTGCGTCCCAAAATTAAAGGTGCTTCTACATAAAGGTGTTTTTGGTGGACTCGAGAATACGATCGAAAAATTAAATCATTAGTTTTCGTATATACTTCTCTAACTAAAGTTTAATATGAATGATCGATTGAGATTCAACAGTAACTAAGAGCAAGATTTGTAAAATTTGAAGTTGTTTGTCGAGAATGTTATTTGCTGATACCTCATGGTAAAAATATGCGAGAGATCGTAATAAAAGATTACCAAGGAGATGTTAATCTACTCGTCACTGTAAACTAATTGAAAATATAGACATTAACATTTCGTTCCAAGCAAATCTTAAGTGTTATTTTTGTTGATTTGTAGCCCTAGTAATTTGTTTTTTGAGAAGCCCCTAAGATAGTTTGTTTATGCACAAACCTAGATAATTGATTTTTACGTAACCCTAGATAATTGATTTTTACGTAACCTTAGATAACTGATTTTTACGTAACCCTAGATAATTGATTTTTCTTTAACATTCGATAATTTATCCCTTTCAAGTTATTAAGCCCTGCGGATAGGAAAAAGAACATTCTATGTTAAACTTTTAATTTACGTAACAAACACTAAGCGCATAATCTAAACAAAAAAAAAAAATGTATTTTCTTTCTAAAAGCAGAACCAATACTGAAAAATCAGTTCAGGTGTATTCATTTGATAACACAACACTCTTGAGCGAAAACGACCAAAACTCAGCTTTTACATGATAACTCAACTCTACTTGAAAATTTTTTTTTCCTTGAACAAGGCGAGCAGGAAGAACAAGAAACTTTTATCAGTCATATTTTCTTCTCATTATTGTTTCCTAATTAGATAAAAAGATATCAACGATTATATGTTCTGATTTAACAGTAATAAATTTGATGAATGCAATATTGGTGATTCAGCTCTGAAGGGAAAGTGTACGCAAGTTAACAAAAAACTTGATATTTCCGGGATGATATGAATTTTTCCTGAATACTATTACATCAGACAATTTCTTGAATGGATTTAGTTAAACTAATCTGATTTAAACGAACAATCAAGAAAGAAATGAATTTATACTAAAATAAGCAGCATCACAAAACCTTTTTCAATCCTCTATATAAGGCATTTTTTAAAATATATATATTCAATAGAATTATGTTTTTTAAAACTAAATTGAAAAATTAAAGAAACCTCAAAGCACATTCATCTTTTTTAATCTCTCAAGATCATTTTTATATTCCATATGATAGAGCATAAGGAGCAAGGAGAGCATAATTATATATTTTCCAAAATATTGACAAGAAACATTAAAAAAATGGATTCAAAAACAAAAGGAAAAACGTCCCACAAAATACTTTAATGTTTCAATTTATAAATGTATGTCAATGAAAAAAAAATAATTTAATACACTTTTTAGAAATAGGACTTTCCCCTTTTTAACTTAGAAAAACCAAATTTTTTTATTTAACTAGAAAATTTTTATTATTTTCAAAAATGAAAAAATTTTTAAAAAAAAAAAAAATTTTGACAAAATATTTGTAAACTTATTGAGTTTGGTTTTACCCAAGACCAGTTTTGGGGCTTTGGCCAAAATTCCTCGGTTGTGGTTTTAAAGAAAAAAAAAGAAAGAAAAACTGGAGACAAGTGGAGGGTAAAAATGAGGGTAGGGGGAAAAATTTGGGTCGCACCCATGTTTACCAAAGAAGAAAATTTTGCAAAAGGAAAAGATCACGGGGGTCCCTGGGGGAAAAACCCCCGTGCCCACCTAAAGAAGGTGAGCCCCCTGAGGGGATAGTGTGTAAGACACGTGTGTGAGTGTTTATTAACGTCGCAATATAAAGCATCACCAGGGCTATTGGTGACGAACCTCGTAATTTTGAGTCATGGTCAAGTGACTGCCACATTACGCCAACGCTAGGACATTGAACCAAGACATCATCAGCCACTCTACACGGTGGTTTTCAATGGCTCTGGGGCTCGAACTTGTGACCATGATTATTAGGCTAGTAGAGTGAGTGAGTGAGTAAAAAAACGTAGCCCTGTAAAACAACACGAGGGCTATCGGCGGAATGTCCAAGGGAACCGAGCTCACCCGAAAGAGGGTTTAAAAAAACCTCAGGAAATTTCCACCCCCCCTTCGCTTTATTGAGCGAGGCCCCGAAATTTTGAACCTCGGACAAATGACGAAGACGACACCTGAGTTAGACTCCACCTCCGTGTACACCACCCCAAAAGGGGGAGGCATCCCTTTTTTCACGGCGGATTTTCGGGAATGACCTTTAAACATGTTGTCATTTGTAAGCCGGGTTATTATCAAGAAAAGCTACACTCATACAAGGAAGATAAAAAGGGGATGGGTAGATTAAGAACCATTGATGTTGACAAACGTAAAAGTAAAATGAAATAACACCGAAAATCTGGTCAAACCAAAACAACAACAACAAAAAAAATTATCCCACACAGCTCACATTTTAAAAACTCTGAATATATTTTCCGTTAAAAAAAAAAATCGTCTGTTGTGAAAAAAAAAATCTTGTTCTCTATCTTGGAGAACGACAGTGTTATCTAGAATCTAAAAAGAGAAAGAAAAAAAGCATCAGTAGAGAAGGAAAACAGAAAAAAAAGTGCGAATATGACAAAAGCTCGGACACGCAGACAAGATGACACCCCGAACGCAGGTGGTCGACTTAAAAGGCGGAACCAGTATGCACTGAAGCGAAGAGATGGTGGGAGTAAAGACCTAGAGGAAAAGGGGGTGGAATCTATTCAGTAATCACTCAAGAGGATAATCGTGCTTCTTTGTAGAAAAGCCCAATACACAAATTCATGCCGGGTTTTTTAAGATATACCACTAACCACAAACTCTGCTGGACATCCTTTTTGATCCACTATGAAATTCCCTCCCCCCTTCTATAAAGTACAAAAAAACGAAAGAGTTAAGATTTGCAGAAGGGGAAGGCAGAGTACTATATAGCTTAAATCCGTGAATACGTATAGTAAATGCCTAGCGGGATTTTTGTTCTTTTTTTTTTAATTGCTAAACCCTTCTAACGAGTGACGAACAGAGTGTATGATGTGAAAAACAAAACTGAAATTCTACTGAAAAAAATACAAAAGTAGAGTGAAAAGTGATAAATTTAAACACGTACAATCAGTGGCGTAACGGAGAACATTGGGGCCCTCCTGCAAAGTCAGGTTTTGTGCCAAAGCCGGAACTTACAAAGGACTGCAAAACCATGTGTACTTGGTGTCAATCAGGCTTTGGGCCCCCTCGGCGATGCGTGGGTTGCACGTTACGCCACTGCGTACAATAGCGAATAGAACAGTTCGAACCACAATTCGGACAATTAATCTGAAAATCTCAACATATCTAACCACAAACCATTTCATGAAATTTTATTGACGCCGCTTGAGTTTGGTGAATATTAAGTGACGTTACTCCAGGCTTTTTTGGCACGGAACCAGAATTTTGAACTATTCAATGACACGCACCCAGCTGGGACCCTCTCCAACTCCCAACCACACCAACGGGGGGACTTTAGTCTGACAATTTAATGGTTTTCCCACAGGGGGGCTTTTGATTGGCTCGAACCAGACATCCGCCCTGGTCCCTACCTTTAACAACCGGGGACCGACCCTTATTGACCCCCCCTACAAAAAAAGATGCTATTCGATACCTTTTTTTAAATAAAAAAAACCCCCCACCTTTTCATGGGACTCAGTGAATTGAATTGGACCGAGTCAACAAAAAAACTAAGCTACCAGCCAACCAAAATTTGAAAATTTTTTATTTAAAAAAAAAGGAACCACTTTGGAGACGCTTTTCTACACCAAAAGGACGATTTTTTTGGAGTTCGACAATTTAAAAAAGATCACCATTTTTCACCTTGAAACCGGGAAATTTTTACAAAGGGTTTTGGCAAAACCAGTGAATTTTGAAATTTTCAGGTTTTTGGGGCCCCCGGCGTTTTGCCCCCTTAAACCCACCCACCAAAACAGTAAATTAAACAGTTTAACCACCCCCTAAAACCCCTTTTTGTGGAAAACCCCAAACCTATTAACCAAAACCCTTTCAAAAAACCCTTATTGACGCCGCGGGCCAAAGCAACACGATAGCTATTGGCGATGGACCTTTATTTTAAAAAAGAAGGCGATACCCGAAAGGCGGGTCTCGGAGGCACTACAGCCCTCGAACTCGGGGACACTCGGGGACACGAGATCTTTTACCAAAACCACTAAGCCCCCACCCCCAAACCCAAAAATTTTGGGCCCCAATTAATATATATATTTTGAAAAAGAATCCCAGCAGACAGTCTCTTCAACCCACACCAACAAGACGACTTTTGAGAGTTCGACACATTAAAAATGTATCAGCCACTTTACACGGCGGGTTCTTTGGCGACATTAGGGCTCGAACCCATGACATTCCGGTCATGAGTTCGTGACCATAACCAACCATTAGGGTACCGAATCCAACTCTAATTCTTAGCATTTTCGATATCAAAAAAAGATTGCATATAGTTTCTGATAAAAGCTTGCGATTAAAAATTTTTCCTCTTTTTAGTTAAAATAAAATGTCTGACCAATTTAAAATAAACATACCATAATGAGAAAAAAAAAAAATTTGTAATTTAGTACTTTGAAAGTTCTTACACTGAAAAACACTCACAGTTTTCTTTAACTTGGCAAATAGACACAACCAAAACAATTTGTAAGTTTGTTGAGTCTTACTTTCCAAAAAAAACCAAAACACCAAGGGGAAACTTTCATTGCCTTTGTGTATGAAACTGGTTTGTCAACACCAAGAGATTGAAAAAAAATTGGCGAGTTTTTATTGTGAACTGCTCTTCCAGAAAACGCTGTTTATATATCGTGACGTTAAAAAATCAGAGTTACAACGAAAATATTCCAATTTTTTTTCAAAACATTTCATTTAAACAAGTACTATTTAAAAAAAAAAACAAATTTACAGATTCGAGTAAAATGATTACATATAAAATTCAGGGATAACAACTCATTACCTACTTTTTTTCTTTAAACATAAAATCTAATCCTTACTAACACACATACATACTCTTATTTATATGAATAAAATGTAAACTTTCCTCAGAATTCAAAACTACAGGAAAAACATTTGAATATCGTGATCTTTTCAACCCCGTTTAATAATTTCACGCAATTTTGGAGCAAAAAAAGCCCGGCAAGAATCCAAAAAATATTTTGCCGGTCGATGCCATTTTTTTTTTCCCCCTTACTTACAATTCCCAAGCAATTCCCAAAAGGGTTTGGAATTTTAATAGGAATGAATTTGTTTATAAAAAAAGGAACGTTGGTTTGATGGGAATAAAGTTTACCCCAAAAAACCGGTTTTTGTCAAAAAAAATAGGGGGCCCGGGTGTTTGCGGAAAGCACTCCAGAAGAGGCAACTCCGAAAAAGCCCCTTTCCACTTTACTTGGGAAACTTAAATGCTTTTTTTTAAATGGGTTAAATTTATCTCTTGTAATTTTTTCGATGGGGAAAATATACATTTTTAAGAAAAATAAAAATGAAAATATATGTATGCGTGTTGTATTATTGATGCAGATTAAATTTTTGGTTCAACCCTTTTTTTAAAATTTAAAGTACGGTAGCGAAAAAATGCTCGTGCTGGGAAAAGCAAAGGGTAAAAAAAAGCAAGAAATTTCGGATTGTATTTGTAGTATTTTTGCGTATGCATTCAGTTTTTGGTACTAAGCAATGCCACTAATTGGATTCGCGGAAGAACGCGTAAATATGCATGTTTAAAAGAAGAAAAAAAAAGAGTACAACAAGTAATATTGCAAAAAAAATTTAAGTCAATTCCTACTTCGGTCAACAAAGAAAAATTTTATTGTAGTTACAAATAATATAAATTTGTATATCCATATGACAGAATAGAAAGCGATTTTTCGTGCAATTATCCATTTTCTTTTCTGTATAGGTGTTGAACTATTTTGTTTGTTTATTATTTATTAATTAAATTTAATTATTCTAAAAAAATAGTATAGTAAAAAAGAAATCACATTATCAGAAATTAGGCCACCCCAGGTGGGATTCGAACCCACGACCTTTGGATCAGACGTCCAACGTGCTACAGGGACAACGAACAATTTTCCTTAATATATATATATCCTATTAAACTATTATTTTTTGTTTGTCACTATTTATTCATCACGTTAATATTTGGAAAAAAACTGTTTTCATAAATGTCATCCCCCACAATTTTAAAAAAAATGTTTTTTGAACCTTGAATGGATGAATAGAAAGTTTTCTATTGGGGCTGTTTTCGGAAAAATTTAAAAAGTGAGTGAGTGAGGAATATTAACGTCGCCCCGTTCGGGCTAAAGGGGGGGTTTTTTTGGGACGGACCACGAAATTTTGAACCATGGTAAAGGGACGTGGACGACACCTGAGCTGGAAACCCCTCCCTAACTCCCCACACCACACCAACGGGAAGTTTCGCCTCGACAGATTTAACGTGCATCCCCGCCCCACACGGCGGGTTTTTAGGGGAAACCGGGGGAACTAAAAGACATGCCTGCCATGGCCCGGGATCCCTTTTAACCACTGGGGACCCCAGCCCGGGGGAAAAGTACGAGAGCTCTAGTTTAAACGCGAAGCACATTTTCAGACAGAAAAAAGACCCAATTTTCCCCGGAAATTTAATTATAACTCGTACCTGTGCCCGCAATATAGTGTTCTTAAAATTTCAAAATATTCCGAGAATACTTTTTTGTTTTAATACGGGAAAGGGAAAGCCCATTTAACATTACTAAAAGGGTAAAAAAAAAAACGGGAAAAAATTTTTATACAAGAAAAAAATTTAAACCACCTGGTTAAAAAAGGGAAGTATGATAAAAAATGCCTCTTTAAAAAATAGTGAAGCCAGAATACAATATTAATTTTTCATTTCCCTTTTTTATATGAAAAAAGTTCCAAATTCCGGGGCCTATTCTTTAAACATTAGCCGAAAAAAAAGCCTTAACGATTGAAAAAATTTGAACTATATATATATATATTTATATATATATATATATATAGGGCGAGAGTGAAATAATAGGATTTGGAAAAAAATTATATTTCTTTTATTTCGAAAGTGAGTGATCATTAAAAGTCGTACTTTTAAGCAACACACGGAACTCATAAATTTAAACCTAGGACAAGTCACGAGGACAACACCTCAGCTGGCAACCCCTCTCTAAGCTACCACGCCACGTCAACTGGAGCACTTTGAGGCTCGACAGATTAGACATGCATCAGCCCTTCTACACGGCGGGTCTTCAGTGATATCGGAGCTCGAACTCATGACACGCCAATCACGAATTCGTGAACATAACTACTATGCTACTGCTGCCTTTATATTTGAATGGTTTTTTGGCCGTGTGGTAGCGTATCGCGCTTCCACGCGAAAGGTCCGGGGTGCAAAACCCGGGCTCTTCAAGATCGACTCAGCCTTTCATTTCCTTCAGTGAGTTGATAAATGAATCACTGCGGGAAAAACATTTTTTTTATGACGACTATGAACGAAATATCTGCTCATGCGACTTAATGCCCATGGTCTTGAAAACTGAGATGGGCACAGTACGCCTTGGCCCTCATTGGTTGTTGCGTCACACTGAGTTTAATTAAGCTATTAGAAAACTTAATTTCAAGTTTTTAAAAAAATTTCAATGTTTCGAGTTTTAATGGGTATTTTTCAGATAAAAATGTTAAAAAAATTTCTAAAGATACATTAACATTTTATAAGGGTACTCAATGGCTGGAAAGTGATCATGTTTCTCAATTCCTACTATTGGTTCACACTCTCTGCCTATATATATTTATTTATATAACTTGTTCAAATTTTCAATCGTTAATAAAATACTTTTTATTCATCCTTTCAAGTTCAAATACAATGTTTTAAACTTGTATTGGATGACAATTGATGTCAACAGTTTTTTCAAATATTAATTCATTAATTAAATTTAATTAATTATAGTTTAAAAGATATATTTGAGTCGATATTATTCCTCTAGATGGCAGCATCGTTGGATATAACAGCTTTTGTTAAATTTGTGATGAAGATTTAACTTAACCTGAATAATCATATGCTAGTTAGACAACAGCATTCCTTTTATACCGGATTTCTGATAAATTCTTTCTTCTTTTATTTAATTTTTTTTCAAAATGTAATGACAAATTTAATGTGGTTAAAAAGTTTTAAATGTTAATTTAAAAGGTGATTCGTCACTTAATATTGCGATTCTGTCATAGTATATACATATTTGTATTAATTCGTAACTATTTAATAAAAAGTACCTAAAATAAAAATTTTATTTGTGTTGACTTAAGGTATCCGACTACTTGCGACAACTTTTTTTTGAAAAAAAGATATGGAAATGTTTTTTGGATTTTTATATTTATTTAGTATATTTTAAGGGAAAAGTTCTAAAATTGAAAAAAAAAAAATTCATCATTAAAATGGGGAAAAACTGTTAAAAATGTACAAAAATTGCATAAACGGGGCCCGCTCTCTGTACAAAAATTTTATGAACAAATTCTAAATTTTTTAATTTTAATGTGTTACTTTGTTATTCGTGTTTGAAATGATCTTCAGGATAACAGATATTTTAATTTTTACAAAAACTAGAGCACTTTATCTTAGTGATTATATGAAATTGCTTGAAGAAACAGTGATTATATTCACATAAAGGACTGTAAATTTTGAAACAAAACAGTGATTGATAAATCTGGAGGTCAAAGCCTTCTACTGTTTTACAAAACATACACAAAAAATTTCAGCAAATTATTTTCACAGCTTTTTGAGCAATCGCTGTCCTTGTTTGAACTTTTCGAAAAAACACATTTCGAGTAAAACGCATTTTAAAGTTCGACATCTTGTGTAAAGTTATGGCATCTGCTTTTACTAAAACGCTTGTAGTTTTTGTTCTAGTGAATGGAAAATAAAAAACTTGGTACTTTTATTAAGCTAATAAGATGGGCTATAAAATAAAATAAAAAATTGTCAATTTTTGAAAAAAATCATAATTTTAGGGTAGTTGGATACCTTAAGTAGGAATTAACTAAGAAATTTTTTTTTAATTTAATTATTTGTGTTAGAACGTTATTAACGTGCAAAATTTTTTCGATTACTTTGAAATCGATAACGAAACCAATACTTAACTAAATATCATTTCATTACTCTCACGTATTACGATATATATATTCGATAACTTTTTCTGGAAAGAAAACCACAAAGAAAGAATACCAGCAAACTCTCATGGAAGATCACAGAATATGTTTGCAGAGGGTCTTAACACTGAAGACTGAAAGATAAATAAAACGTAAAAGCTTTATTCTCCCATCCGTGGGGGTCTGGTTCAGATAGCGAGCGGCGCCTTACCTGATATCTTTCCCAGACCCCATTTAAACATGGGGGGCATCGGGGAGAGAAGATTTTATGCCTGAAGTGGAATACCATCGTTAGTCTCGAGATACGAAGGTTGAACGAACGAAAAATGAAGAAATAATAAATGGTGAAAGTCGTAGTTTAGGTATGCACTGCCCAACAAAAGAAAGCTACAGTACAAAATAGTTTAAAAATTTAGATATTTTCGAAAGAGAAGATTAAAAATGATAAAAACAACAAAATATGAAAAAAATCAATATGTATTACGAAAATAGTACCAATGGGCCATAAAAAAAGGCCGCGTGAGTGAGTGAGTGAGTAAGTGTTTCAGTAACGTCACACTATAAAGTAACCCTAGGGCAAGGGGGTGGAGAACCTTTATGGATCAACGTTCCATTTTTATTCTAAAGGAGCGTTTAATGATGCATAGACGCGCCGTCAAATAATTTTGACTTGTGATTATGGGAAAAAAATAGAAACTAAATACTAACATAAAATTCTTTTTTTTATTTACTACGAAAAATACCTCTTGCACTGTAAGTTGTAAATGTTTTAGTTATACGTGTAATTCAAATTAAAGTAAATATTACTGTGACTTATATCAGGATTGTAAGATGTTACTTTTAGTAGAATGCATGCTCAACTGGAGTCATCTGTGCCAATTGGGTTTTAAGTAATTAATTATTTTTGGTGTAGCTCACTTCTTTGACAAGATGATTTGCGATTTGTTCAAAATGCCATTTTACAAACGATGTTCTGCATACCACTATTGCAGAACATAAAAACACACACATCGCTTTGTATCCTTTAATAATAATGTGCCATATTTATGGATTCACTTCTCTGTTACACTTACTATCTTGCCCTTTTTATTCGTTTGCTGAACTAGCCATGTTAAAGAACACTTAAAAATCGTAAATATAACACAAATTTTAAAATGCAGTTATGTCAATGAAATTCACTGTACTATGCGTAGACAAACTTTGCATCATAAGCAATTGTAGTCCACGACATAAATAAGGCAAAACAATAACAAACGCACCGCGACCGATCATTCGCATTTGTTCGTAATACTTTATAGTGAACTTTAAAATTTTGAAATAAAATGCTAACCATCTTTGATCACTGGCGTGCCAATGATTCGTCATCCCTGCCCTAGGGGTAATGGCGACGGACCTCGCAACTTTGAATCGCGGTCAAGTAACGAAGACGACACCTGAGGAGGCCCTCCCTCTCCAAACCACCACATTACGCCAAAAGGAGAAATTTGAGCCACGACAAATGTACCATGCATCAACTCCTCTACACGGCAGATCTTCAGTGGCATTAGGACTCTAAATCACAACTAGACAATGCCGCCCCCGAATTCGTGACCATGACCACTATAGCCCACTGACAAAGTTGCCAACACTTAGGCACGTTTCTCAACGAATACGGATATTAAGTGAGTGCTGGGCCGTGGGTAGCCTGGTGGTCAGAGAATCGGACTCCAGACCAGATGGCCTGGGTTCGATGCTCGATGCCATCAAATACCCTCCGAGTACACACGGAGTACGTGCTTGTTAAATCAGTGGGTCTGAAAGTCTTGTGGGCGGTCGCAGCAGAAATCACGGGTGCAGGGGGCTAGAGAATATTCCCCCCAGTTCCAGGCCTAAATTGTGGAGGTGGAGATAGGTGGTATCGCCATCTATCGTGTATGAGTACAACCTGTCTCAGGCTCTGGCACAACTTTCATTCCTTCCCTTCGGGAAGGACAAGACCAAGTGAGTGCTTATTAACTTCGTACCTCAAAGCAACACGAGTGCTACAGTCAATGAACCTCGTAATCTTGAACCACAGTGACGACATCTCTGAGCCGGTACCCTCTAGCACAATAATCTTCAAAGACTTCAAGATGCAAACACACGACTTGATTGTAAAAAATACCGGCCACGAGTTCGCAATTTAACTTAGAAGAAAAATAACAGTATACTTCAAAATCACAGATTTCCAGTTATTTTATCAATTGGCATCCTTTTAATTAAGCTCTTTAAAAAGATACAATTTTTGTTTATATAAATTCGTATAAAAACAATCAGAAACAAGGGAATAATTCTACACATTCAAGAGCAATCAATTTAGTAAAAGCCATGCAGTTAAAAGATAAAATTCAAAGGGGGAAAAAATTTTAAAAAAATTTTACTTAAATACATGTTAAACAATTCTTTTACAAAAAATTCTTTGTCATTTTTTTTATTTATTATTTCATTCTTAAGAAATTTATTTAAAATTTTATTTCCCCGAAATGGGGAAAAAATAAAAACCTTATTGTACGTGTAGACCAATCGTGTGTGTTAAAGGTTTACAAATGTAAAAAAATTTACAAGAATAATAACAAACGTCTCTCTATGTGCATCATCCGAACTTCTTTAAAAAAATATTTATTATTCGTTCTATCGCTTTCATCTCTAATAAGCATCCAAGAGAATTTCCAAAGAAAATATTGAGCTGATTTAATGATGCGGGATGATTTAAACAAGATGTAAAGCAAACATGATTCTCAACCGGAGAATTCCAACCTCTTGAAGCTAACTAGTTTCTTTTTTTTTTCACGGTGTTTGTAAAGAACAGCATTTTTATGTAAACTGCATTCTTGAAACATAGAAGCGCTTCACGATGGAGATTTCACATTTTCTCTAAGTCGTTGATCAGAATTTTATAAAAACAATTAACAAAAAAACATTTAGGAAACACACAGCCTTCGTGTGGGAATTGAAGAACAAACGATGGGCCGACTGGTTGGTTTTATTCACGTATGGGGCACCAAACATTCGTAATTTACGATAAAAACGTGCATCCGTGACCTAAGACGAAACTTCATAAATGCAAGAAACACCGAAAAAAAGAATGGAGTGAGCGTTTATTAACGCTGCCCTCTAAAGCAATGAGAGGAAAATTGGCGGAATGCCCAAAGCAACCGAGCTCACCCGAAAAGGGTTTAGAGCTACAAACCGATCCCTCGGGAAACAACTTCCCCCACGTTCAGTCTTTCAGGAAAATTGGCAACGGACTTCGTAATTTTGAACCACTGTCAAGTGATGAGGACGACACCTGAACTGGCGCTCTACACTACGCCAACGTGAGTGCTTCGAGTCATGCGGCACAGTTAACTAGTATAAGCTATCCGCACAATGTGGCATCAGGACTCGAACCCACTACTCGACAACGGCTGGCCATAAATTCCTGACCGTGACAGCTTGGCTACCGTGGCAACAAAAGATGGGCCAAAAATGAGTAAATATAGTTCCGACATCCCAGAAGCGCGAAATTCTTGCCAACCAAAGGCAGGCAAACCCACGAAGAAAATTTGTTTTCATTACCGTCACAGTCAAAAGCAACATACAGCCTATTAGCGACAGACCTTTAGTAATTCTGAACCACGGTCAATCGACGAGAGCAACACCAAAGCTGTGGCATCCCACTCTCCAAACTTCCACACCACGTCATAGTGAAGTCCACGTCAGTGGAATCAAGATTTCATCGAACTCACGACTCAACAACAACGACCACCAATTCACGAACAGTGAGTGAGTGAATATTAGCGTCGCACTGTTCAGTTACACAAGGCTTTTGGCGACGGACCTCGTAATTTTGAACCATGGTCAAGTGACGAGGATGGCACCTGAGCTGGCACCCTCTTCTAACAACCACACCAACGGGAGAACGTCTGAGCTCTCGACAGATTTAACGTGCATCGCTCGCCTACACGGCGGGTCTTTAGTGGTATTGGGCTCAAACTCAAGACATGCCAGCCATGATCCGATACCTTGACCACTGGGCTATCGCAGCCCTTACCAGTTCGCGAACAGGACCACCAAAGTAACACGGCCGCATTAAAATGAGTGGAGGCGCATAGTTCATTTTTATCCTTCTACATTGTACTATGAGTCTACATAAATATTAAGTTGGCTTCGGTGGTTTAGATGTAGCATGCCCGTTTCGTTGGCCGAATGTAGCCCCGGCAAGAGTCGATAGATTCTCTGGATACGAGAATCGTAGGCACGCATGTTATGATTATGTGGCATATAAAACATCCCTTGAGTATCAACTTGGCTCCGGTACTCTCGACAAAATTAAATCACGATTATATTTAGCATCCGACGAAAGTTTGAATAGAATAAAATTCAAACGTCACTATTTAGTAGCGGAAGCCGCCACTAGATGGTGCCACCCATGAAACTGCTTCCACTCTTGGGGACTTGCAGCGTGTACAAAAGCTTAGTTGCTAATATGTAGCCCCATTGGGAGGGGGAAATACACTCTATTATAACGGAAATGTCGGAGACGGATATAGGTTCAAAAAAGTTCATTATAACTCGATGACTCAATTACTGTAATAGGTATAAATTGACAAAAATATTTAGAAGTTTAAGGCTGTTTTCGGCAAAAGTATGACCTGATTGAAACGCGGAGCACATTTTCAAACAGAAAAATGCTTCAATTTTCATGGAAATTTGAAACATCTCATAACTCATACACCTCTTAACAATAAAGAGTTTCTTAAGTTTCAAAAAAATTCCGTGAATACTATTTTTTTCTCACCTTGACGAAAGAACAGCTTGTTTAACATTACGGTATAGAAGAAAAGTCGCGAAACACATTTTAAGCCAGAAAAAAAGAAATGGCTAAAACTCGGTCAAAATGTGAAGTATGATAAAATGTGTTGCTCTCTAAGGAATAGCAAAGCCAGGATGTAATATTAATTTTTCATTTATTTTATTTCTGAAAAAATGTGCCTAATCCCCCTCCCCCGGGTCCTATTCTTTAACACTAACCGAAGACAGCCTTAACAAATTATGCAAAGACAGCCTTAACAAATTATGCACATGAATTCTCATCATTGAAATAAGTTATAAGAGGCCACTAAACTTTCAAAAACTTAAAAAATAAAATAGCTAACCGTTAAAATGATGCTCAGTTAGCCTCAGACAATTTTTGTAAGCAAATACGCTGTGAAAAAACCAAAAACCCCACACTAAGTATCACCAATGAACGCCCCACCCTGCTAAAAAAAAGGCAGTCCTCTTATTTCATACAAATCCCACACACCATTTCTACGATTCTATTTCTTTAGAGAAAAGTAACTTCTTTTAATGAGTCGCAAGAAACAGAAAAAGCCAAATATTTTGATACCCACAAAGTGACCATTCGATACGGATGGCTTGGAAAAGAAAAACCCCAATGCTCCCTCTCTCTCATCTGTAACATAAATCAAACCAGACACTTCAACGAATACATCTGTCAGTTTCAAGGAAGTCAAAATTGCACACACAAAAAATAAATAACGAGTTTCAAATACACGTACGGCGATAGCATATCATTGCAGTTTCACTTTATATGCATGAAACTTTCAAATATAAACATTCAGATCAGATTCTGCTTTCAAGAGATACGCTTATTTCAAAGTGAAAACATTCTCCTTTTTTGATTTATTTGTCATTTTTTTATAGCTATTGCTTAATATTCAACCTGAATATAAAGAATAGAAAACTAAGAAATCTATCTATATTTGGTTTTTTTTATGTTAATATTTTGTAAATTTTTCTTGCTCCCTTTTGAGTGAAGTAAATCATTTTGAGGGCTAAGATTTATTTATAAATTTATTTTTTCTGTACCAATAAACTATAAGCTAAAACGAGTATTTATATATTTCAAAATTATACACTTGAACCTTATACCGTAAAATCCGGCGTATAACGCGCACTTTTAACACAAAAAAATAAGATCGAAATTTACGGGTGCGCGTTATATACACATAGGGTATAAAAAAAATGAGCATAGAAAAAAAATTTAACTTCTGCATACATCGCGAAGTACTGTTTCTTTAAAAGAAATAAAATTTCTTATGAACTTTAAGGTTAATAGTTCTAGAAGTACACTAATTTTTATACTAGGAATAATACCTCGAATAAATGACTTCAAAATATAAAAGTGCGGTATATATACATTTCAGGTTTCTTCGTAAAAAAAGGGAGTGCGCGTTATACTGCGAACATACCTAAACTTTAAAAATTGCAGCTTGAAAGTATAGGTAAGCGTTATATGTTGGAAATTTAGACATCTTAATCGTTATATATTTGCAATACATTCACAATAAATAATATATAATATACTTAAAAGAACAAACAAAATTTTAATTAAATGAATTTTTACCTAATTTTTCCGATAATCGTTATTTAAAAATATAACACGTTTCTTACTCAAAAACATGAATCAGAACTTTTTGTAATTCTATTGTGTCTGTGTATATATATTGACTCAAAATATAAATTCTACTTAAATAGTTTTACAAATAATCAGAAAAATACGAATAAATAAAAATTCATTCTGTTATGTAGGAGAAATAAAATTACCTAAGTACCAAAAGAGCACCAAAAATTCAAAATGGATATGCCAGCACAAAAATTAACATTGCAGGCTGACTACTTTTAGTGTAGAGGTTAAACCAGGATATACATATAAAAACTAGCCCTTACCTGCCAACTTCCGTGGATATTTTATGATGTTACTGTTTTTAAGGCATTGAGAGAGAAACATATCAATATCCTAGTATTAAGCTTTCGATGGTATTGAAAAACATTCTTCCAGACCTTGCTTTTTCATTTAAAAAGGACTGAACTAAAGGACGGAAATATATATCTTTTACATCCCCGTTACTACCCTCCGCAAAGAATGGATCTCTATTTAACAAAAGAAACATGCTTACCAAACTTCAAGCCTGTAGATCTAATATTTCAAAAAACCGGGAGTATTTTTTAATACCTTTAACCCCTCCCCTCTGAAGTCGATTTCCGCAAAACCAGCTAGAAGAAACAACACATGCTAGCTAAATTTCAAGTCTGAAGTCTTATAGTTCTCTTAGATCTCGTGTTGAGCGAGTCATTTTCAAAAAAAAATGCATATTTCCGATAACACAGGAAAATAAATCTACTCGGAAATCAAACGCTCTTTATTTATTTTTTTTTCACAACTCAGAATTTTTATAATTTCAATAAATCTAAAGAATACAAATTATAAAACACTGGTCAATTAATAATACATTAAATTGTAAATTAATAATCACATGGATTTATTTTCACGGATAGAAAACATCATCGGTCAAGACTACTTAACATCTACCACCTCTATGTCGCTCATACTGTAACTACTTGTTTGTTATTTTATCCTTTCAAAGTCATTTTTAAATCAAACACTATTCATAATTCTTTGAAGAAAATCGAAATCACATAAACCTTACGTTTTTGTGGTTCGTAAGAAATGTAGCTCATTTATTTTGGTTTTGTTCTCCCTTCTATAAACACACCTAAAACACATTTTTATTCATTCAAATTCCTTTCCTAGCATTTCGTCCATAAAAAAGCAAAGCTTTGACAACAAATCTACAGTTTATATGCAAATTGTCACGTACGCACGAGGTACATATGTGCGTTGTGTCAACAAAGCATAATAAAACTGCCGATTTTATGATCTACCGAATCACATGGCCATTACGCTGCAATTCTCCTCGAAAATGAGTGTCAATAATCAAAATAGCTACGATTACTCAGTGTTTCATACAAAAAAGTGGGAAAAAAAAAACATTAGTTTAAAATACACAATACATAGCATCAAACGAAAACAGTTTTCGCAACTCGATGAAAAAAGTAATAGAAAACCTGTATTTTAATATTGTGTATTCATTATTCACCACAAATAAATAAATCTATTTATTGGAATATCGCACCAAAAAGGAAAAAAATTTTAGAGTAATCCAAGGCTGCGATGGTTTAATTTGAATAGCTATTTCATTTCAGAACTTTGCTTCGTCTGCGGTTCACTATTTTTTTCTCCACATTCTTCCATAAATCGAATCTGAACAGTAAAATTAAAATAAATCACGCTAGACGTTCATGAGTCTTAATAATTAATTCAGTTTGAAATGTTGAACTGAATGCAGAAATAATAATCCAGCCGCAAATTCGGCAACCTTCTTTGCTTGCATATATGAATCCATTAATTGTGGAATGCCAGAATAACGGCGAGAAAAGCATATATTATGAAGAGAAAAAAAAAATAAACTGCAAAAAAATAACATTCTAGAGTTGAAATAAAATGCGACTTCCCCCCTCCCTTCTAAAAAAAGAATCGGAATTGAGGAATTGGCATAAAAACTGCATTTTAAACAGATGAATTTATTTGCACATGTGTTAGAATGCTTCTTTTTTTTTTTAAAGAGTATACAATAAGGGTTGCAGTTTTTATTAAAACATTGCTTAGCAATAAATAAATGTTAATATTTTACTTCAAATTGTTCAATGAGGCCGTCAAACTAATTTTTGTTACACAATTAGGGAAAACATATCACTTGGCGAGTATATAATTTCGCGACCCTTTGTATTTTCATCTTTATATGCCTTCTTACCCTTTTTCTAATAGATTCGTCGGTCGCTAAGAGACAAGGAATCTTCAGTTGGATTGTTAATGCATATTTTATATAAAGACTACGAATAAGTATACTAATTATTGTTAAAACAATTTTTTTTTGTATAGAGTTTTAACCTGGTTTTACGAGTTCATCAAGCCATTCTGGATATGTGTTGGATTTAATCAACCAACAAACCTTCAACATACTTTTAAATATTAATAAGATAAAATAAATTTAAAAAATATCCACTATGTTCTTGATATTGAAAATTTATCAACTGAAATGAATTTTAATTAAAAATTCCAGAGAGAAAGAGAATTGATTCAACGTTTTTTTAAAAAGTATTTCCTTTAAACCCATAGGACAATGATCAGTCTTATAAAAATATTTAATTCAATGTTTTATTACTTTTTAAAGATATTTTCAATCACACGATTCATTTCAAAGCCTCCAATCAATAATCTTATCTCATACCCACGTGATGCAAATACTTTTTGGAGTGTCAAAAGGTGAAAATACGTCCTTCGGACATCCCAGATATCTAAATTGGCTCACAAAAGAAATACAAATGGAACTTCAATCATTATCCATCACAACCCTTTCGACCTTCAATCAGAGGCACATCATCACTTCTTACTATTTATTTGATTTGAACAGATTGGAAGGGGCAGTACGATCCATGTCATCTTAAATCAAAGGATTAATCTTGTACGGCTTGACAGGCCCATTGTTGCCAACCTCAATCAATGAAATCCTCAGCATGGGGTGAAAAATTGAGAATTCATACACTACACGAGAAGGAAGTGTGGTACGGAAAGGATATAGAAATTAAACAAGTGAGATTGAAAAAAAATCGATAAGTTACCTGAATTTAAATTACGAGTTTGTGAATAATCCAATTTTAAGTTTGATCACTATAGAGAATTAATGAATGTGCATTGAAACCTCACATTCCCAGTTTTAATGGCGATTGAAATGTCATGTGGATGCTTTCATTAGTGAACTCCATAATCGAATTTATCGGTATGTTTAATGGCGGAAAAAGGTACTGTAGTATAAACCCCACTCCAGCAATTTATCGCCAAATATTAATTGCATGCTAGAGATTAGTCGCCAAAGATTTTGATAGCAACAACTTATTTCATTTTAAATCTATAATCAACCTATTGGCTACATTTTTCAAAAAACCTAAAAACCTTAAGACGATATTTCTCAATCCATAATCGCCAAAAGTCGATTGAAATCCACTGAAAATTTCCTATGACAATCGCCAACCGGTGGTCAGCCGAAAAATCAGGACATTTTAATTTTTTTTATGTAGATTCAGTTTAAAAAATGACAAGTTACAAAATGTATCATAGAATATTTTGCTTATAATTTTTTTAAATTTTAGTTTCTACTTTTAGAGAAATTCTTTCCAAGTTTAGCTACTTTAGCAGATGTATCTAGGAACATTTGGAAGTGAAAGTTGGCAACCATGGTAAATTGGCAAAATAACACTTCTGTTTGTTGATACTGCTTTGCGTTGCCGGTTTGTTCTTGTTTTTCATGAGAAGTTCCTTTTTTCAGCATATGTAAATATTGACGTTAATAAGTTAAAACGTAGTTATAGTGGTCCACCATATAATGGTTAATCATATTAGTGGTCCACCAAAATAATATATGAAATTATATATTTAGTGGTCCACGAACATTCTAAAGGTTGGCCATATGGCATAAGATGGATATGCATGAATACCAAAAAAGATAATTCAGATAAATTTAATTGTTTATGTGAATAGCTATCAAAATACCAAAAATATCAATGTCATTTGATTCCAAGACATAAAAAACTTTAAAACAGTAAAAAACTTTTCATGTAAGATATCTTAATGACATTTCGTAGAAAGAAATTCTTACGCAAGCATCATCGAATAATCGTTTACGCACTCGAGAAGAAAAAAAGAATATTTTCAAAACACTGTATTTGTTCAAACTTCTCTTTGCTGACAGAGAAATTCACAAAATCCTTCGCAACAAATTACAGCTACCTAAACTCTGACCTCACTACAGTATGCTAAAATCGCTTGTCATCAACTTCCATGCTTTCCTTTCATTACACAAAGAAAAACGTACAAAAAAAGTACGTAAAGGAATTTTTTAAAAAAAGTTTTTCAATGACATCTTGCATGCATCCTTTTATGATAAAAGAATGACAACTCGTAACGTATAACTAAAATGACAATCCAAAAGAAAAATAAGTACAGAAAAAAACAAGTTTTTATGAAGTCCATCACAGAACAGAATGACAATTGGGAAAAATTCCAAAGAAATCGCCCTTGGCAATTAAAATCCAATCTTTTCATGCATTTAAAACTGCCCCTTTCACAGTTTGCCCTGTGCTTTAGGTTCTTAACCTTAACAATCACTAATCCCCTTTGGCCTGTTTACCGCCAGCAAAATAAATCATGGCAGTGCAAAGGTAAGTTCGAAAATTAATTCATTGTACACATTACAGTCAAATGTCAATCGCTCTCTATAACTGTAAATCAAAATTTGATCGTTGAATGTTCAAAAAATGCCAACCTTGCTCCACTCCTTGCACATTACATCACAAAGCAATTCATTTTAATGTGTGAATATATTTTTGCATGTTAAATATCTGTTATTTATAACATGTTATTGACATCGGTGATGTTTAAGGAAAATGGTTCATGTATAAGATGATTTTTTTTAACATTCAAAGACCATTCGTGACTGCGATAATATCAGAGAAGGTCGCCTTATAAACAGCGTTGCCATAAGTCTTTTTAAAACTTTTTTTCAGAAAACTATGCACATTTAGATTTTATTACGCTATAAATGTCTTGGAAGAAAAATTAAAATATTCGAAGCAGAATCATTTAAATTATAGCATGCCTCAAACACTAATTTTTCCCCAAAATTTAGTTTTTCTTCTGATCTAATTTTTCCGTAGAATTTACAAAATAGAAGCGATATACAGTTTAAACAAAAACTGCTTTGTATAAACATTTTTAAAACAACAAAAAAAAAAGAGGTAGTACCTTTTATTTCACAACTGAAATTTTCAAAATACGACAGAACATGTATACATCCTGGCCAGAAACTGTCACGTGACTATGAAAAGATTAAATTATTAATCATTCCATTAATTAAAGAGATTCCATTATTAATCATTCAATATTGTAGTTTATTTTTAAATAAATACATAAATATTTTCATAGCTTCGTTTTAAAAAATTGTCATAGTTATATTAAAGAATTTCGTATTTTTTTACACATACAGAAGCAATTCTCGACAGCATATATTTACGAACTTCTCTATCCAGATGCACGATTGAAAATTTTCGTAATTACAAGTATTTCCGAGAATTTTCAGTCTCTCAAGTACTCTTGTGAATTCCCGGTACGGAAATCACTGTAGTGACCTGCGTAACAGTGTTCAAAAGAAATAAACACCACGTAGAACTATCAAATAGTCACGAAAGCACGCTCCGAGTCATTTTGTAACATTAGAAGTACTTATTTTTCGTATGAAATAAATAGTGCATGTTTTTCAGAACAGCACTCATTTTCTAAATAGCTCACGCTAGATAGAATATCTTATGAATAGAGAAAGCTTTTTCTTTTTTCTATTTACTGCTAAATATCTTTTTTTACACATTGCAGAAAAATATTTACTATTTGATACGGTAGGAGAAAAAAGCAGATTCTAAGAATTTAGAGTTTATAAAATAAGTTTTTTAAAGTAAAAGCTAACAGAATGTGGTCGTTAACAGATAGTTACGATAAAAAATTAACTGAATGTGTTCGTTATAAAAAGATGGTAGACACCAATGGCATTTTTTTACAATTACCTCTTTTAATAATAAACATCTTGAAGTTACCAGTGAACTACGGCATGCATATGTAGCAATTTTCTATTTGAATTTTTTCAGTTAGATTTTCTTTACTTTAAATTTCAACCCTCCAGAGACATCGCGTTATAATTAATACTCTTAGTTTACCCGCAAATGGAAAATATCGTTTTATCCACAACTTAACCACTTCAAAAACTGCCACGAGTAAGATGTAAAATTACATCAGTCATTGATGCTGACAAATCAGTGTGTATTAAATACTGGATATCATATGATTATCGAAGATTCTTGCCATTTCCGGTAGGGAAAAGTATACATGTACAATGTTTTTTTCAAATCTCCACTCTGCATCGTAATTCTGCCTTTAAAATCTTCAACCCTCCAAGACATTTATAATTAAATACTTAGTTTAACACGCAAAGGAAAATAGGTTTTATCCACAACTTAAACCATTTAAAACAATGTCAAGTTTGATGATGACAAATTAATTAAAATGCTACAAATCATAGATATTAATACAGGACTAAATTTTAAAATTAATAAGTTTTTCCTTTCCGGAAAGGGAATTTTTTACATTAAAAGGATGATTTCGGAATGTACAATTCCCCCAAAGAGTGTGGCTACAAGGTTCAAGGCTTTGGGGTTTCCCTCCTCCTTTAGATCACCATTTATTATTATTATTATTATTATACAAATAACCCCTTGGCGCTTTCTGTCTTCGTGTTTTTTAAAACGTACTCCCCGAGAAAGGGGATATATTGCACACACATATTTATATCTAATGAAATCAAACTAATCAATCGCACTAGTTATCTAAAACCATTTTGTCCAATACTTTAACACAAGGAGAACGTATATCTTCATATATCCTTGCATTCTATATACAGAGATTAAATACTTAGAAAAAAATATCCAACTACAACTCAAAAAATCATTAAAAAAAAAAACTTGGCACCTCTCGTTTGCTTTAAAACATCAAGTCAAAAAAAAAAGATTCATAAAAATTACTTTTGGATAAAAACAGGATCGAAAACGGATCAAAACACTTCCACAAATAAAAAAGAAAGCTAAAAAGAAACCGTTGGAAGTCCATCCTAAGATTAACGACCAATACCCCCAAGGCTCCCCAATCTAAATGGGGGTCGAAAAACGAAGGGATCAGCACCTCATACCTGACGGGAGCGGGGTCAAGCAGCTTTTTCTTTTTCTGGGTGGAATCGAGAGGCCCTTCAAGGACCGGCCAGATAACTTCCGAAGCAAATGCTTGATAAATGGTTAGGTGTGCCGATAGGCTAACAATTTGTGTTTCAGGTCCAACGAAATGAGAATTAGCGTTCCTTGGGGTAACAAGAGAGAGGCACCCAGTTATCGATGGTCCCCAAACTGCAATAAGTCATAAAATCGCCACGTTCACTTGACTGTAACTGCCGACAATGCTATCCGTCAGGTTTTAAGTGACTTCAACATAATTGGGAGAGGGAGAACTTTTTGAATTGAGTTGTGAGGATCTATAAACGGTTTTAAGAGTGGAACTTGCAAAGGAAGGATATCAAACCGACTCTGGCATAAACTGCAATAAATAAAATCACCACCTTCACATAAGTATTTTACAACGGATAAAGTTTATGGCGATTATATAAAAGTAGAATAACTTTTTTGTTTGAAAAATGCCAGTCATCAAATTTCATCAATTTTTGCTCTACGTCGAAATTAACTAGAATTTTTACCGCCGTAGTCCATTAGTCGAATGCTTTGAAAATTTGATTTTATATGATTAAATATAAAATATAAAAAGCTTCTACACTTTTTTTAACTGACCAATACTCAAAAATCTTGCAATATAAAAAATTAGAAAAAAATGCCACTTTTCTCATATAAATAAAATATTTTATTTAACTTTTTTATAAATGGAATCTTTCCGAGACTTGATATGTAAGTACTTTAACTTTCATACAAAGAAAGAAAAAAGTTTGAAGCTAGAAAATTCCAAGGAGGTAGCCAAATTAAGAAAAGGTTTTAAGGTCTCGAAAGAACCATGACGAATCTCTCTTGAACAATTTGATCCAAAACTTGTGATTTCTTTCATTCCTAATATAAATAAAGTAATACACAAACAGATAAAAAAAACCTTAATTTTTACCTCAATCCAATAATAAATTTAACAGAGCATTCTCGTTTCGCAATCTATTTTTGAAAATTAAGTTCATTCTTGGTGAAAGCAGACGTGAAACACAGCCTTTTTATACATTTCATATAAAACATTCAGAACAGATGTTTTAAATAATTATTTCCTCCTTGAAAAACAAAATTTCGCTTGAAGATTGCTACATTACGAAACTTTAATTAATTTATTTACATTAAATTAAAATGAACCTTGAAATTAAAAGACGCCAAAATATTATCTATTCTCGGACAAGAGTCAAAAAAGTATATAATTGGGATATTTTCTCATAAATATTTAAACTAAAATTAATCCGATTAATGCTACAATGAATATAAGGCAATATAAAACTGTGTTTTGCAAATAAAATCTCAGCTAAAAGCATTCAGATGCAAGTTTTGAAAAAATATTCATTTACAAAATAAATGTTCGAATACTGAAAACAATTTTGTTCAATCATTTTTTGTTTACGTAGTAAAAATTCTTTGTATAGATATTAAAAATCATTTTCCTGCAATTTGAATTAATTGATAAAGAAGCTTTTTAATTGTATTGTTCTTTATCTACAAAAAAGCTGTTTTGTTTTGTCTTTCGTTATCTTTTTTAAAAAAATAGAATTATTCTGCAAAAGTTTGTGTAAAGCATTTGCATGTTAAAATACAAATAACGAGGGTAAAACATCTGAGGATATATATATATATATAATGCAGAAAACCATAAAAATCAATCAAAATAAAGATTATAAGTGGTTTTCTTTGTAGTAAACAATACCAATTTTTAAAACACGATAAAATTTTTTGTTCAAAATACTTTTCAAAACACTCGTTTATCGTAATAATACGAAGCACTTAAATTGTTTCATGTCTTAAATTAAAATACAGATAGAGTTTCTAAAAGCATTCCATTAACATATGAAACATTAGATAAAAAAATTATCAAAATATGTTAAATGCACTTTATCTTCACATTTGCAATTTCTAGCGAAAAACATTATCGTTTGCGTTATAAGGAAGCAAGATTTCAAATTCGTTGGAATAATTATACTATGTTTTCCTTCTACGTATTATTCTTATTTGTGTGACTTATCCGGTTTAGATCACAAATGAACTACGTTTCTTCGAACTCATGACTCAAATATTTGCATGAAAATACTAAACAGAGGACAGAGTTATTTTTATATTTCCTTTATCGATAAAAAAATTTTAATTTTAAAAGTTGAGTAATGTTTATGTTATTTTTAAAAACAAGGCATATTTGCTTTAATTTAAATTAGAAGCATATCAAAACAAAACAAAAAAGGGTTAATATTTTTATACAGCCGATTTAATTTGTTTTTATCTGATTCCCCGTGATGCTTATTGGTAGGTTGATGGAGTACGCAAGACCTTAAGGGCAAAAAATCTCCAGATTTGACATTTGAAGTGACTGTCATAGCTTTGTAATTTGCTCAGCGATTAAAAATTCTTAAAATCAATACAGAAATCGAAAAACCAAGATAAAAAGACGGTTAAGAGTGGATCATGAAGGTGGGAGGGATTTAGCCTAGCCAATCCGGGTGCCGCTAAGATATCCGATATAGAGATTTTGGAAGATTTAAGAGCTTGTGATGAGAGAAAGCAATCTGATTGGCCGATTGAAATCTTTCTGGAGATTAAAATCGTTCAGATTTTGTATTACAGAAGCAATACGTTTTCGAGAACGATTTTCCTTCTAATATATCAAACAATATGCATGTTAATAATTTTTTAATCTGACGATAATTGCTTACCTACTCACCATTAACATTGCGATCGAAATTCTTACACGCATTTCTAACAGAAATATTGACAATTTTTCTTTATCAAATTCAGAAAGATTTTTCTTAACATGAATATATCAAATAAAATGTTCGAAAACTTTCATTATTTTTATTTACCGTAAAATCTGGCGTATGACATGCACCTATACTATCAAGCCGCAATTTTTAGTTTTAAGGTATATTCGCCGTATAACGTGCACCCACTTTTTTTTTACGAAGGAACTTGCAATGTACGTTAGCAGTGATATTATGTTTTAAAGCCATTTATTCGAGGTATTACCCCAGGATTTTGAAAAAATAGTATATTTTTGGAAAAACAATCATGACATTTCTTTCAAATAAACAGTATTCCGATCTTTGTAGAAGAGAGTCTTAATTTTTTTTCTATGCACGTCTATTTTTTTATTTTTGAAGTTATCATTTTTATACCCGGCGTATAACGCGTTCTCATAAATTTCGATCTTATTTTTTGTATTAAAAGTGCGCGTTACACGCCGGATTTTACGGTATTTATTGTGAGAGAGAGTTAAAATTGATAAAAATATTCAATTCATTTTAAATATTGAAATTTCTGCGAGTGATTTAAAATACAAAATGTTTTTCCAAAACTACCAATCTTATTTAGAAGAGTATAGTTAATCATAAGAAGTTTTTGAATAAAATTGTTAGCCAATTAAAAAAAATAAAATTTTAAAAGATTTTTTCAAAAAAAGACCTATAATACTTATTTGAACATAGAAATTCTTAAATAAAATATCAAAATAATTAGCTTAACCAAATTTTTCTTACTATTTTACATTGTTAGGGTCAATGAAGTACACAAGGGAAAGGGGAGATTGGCTCTCTATTCACCACTACCTTCCCCCAGAAACCGAAAGATTTTTTAATTTTAAGCATTAAGATTAAGCCTCGGCGCTCAAAATCAACCCCATCCTCCAATATTAGTAGTCTGTATACACCACTGGACAGGGTCAACAAAAGGCAAGGTCAAGAAATGCAGGTGGGTATACAATTAGGAAGGAGGTTAGGGGGGGTTACAATAAGTTTTTCAATTTCAGGTAGCTTTTATTACTTTGATTTTAAACTTGAAACAAAAGCATCGTTCAAACTAAGAATTAGCTGAACATGAAAAATAAATCTTTTAGTGCAAGGTTGCGCAGAATTGTTCTTTTGACTCCAGGAGCAAAAATGTGAATATCTGGCCCTATAACAATATTAATTAAAATAAAAAAAATATCCCAAATGCATTTATCTTGTTTCTTTACCCATAAAAAACCTTTAATCTAACACTTAAAACCAATCATTCCAATAATATAACCTTCGTTTCGATCTAAAAACACTGTACAACAGTATTAAACCATATAATCAGTCATTAAATATCACTTACACGGACACAAAAAAAATCACTCAAAATTCTTTTAGAAAGAGCTTGGACTTAACAGCCTCATAAATTTCTCCTCAATAATTTCATCCAGATCGTTTGTAGCTGGAGGAAGTAGAGTGTAGAAAATCAGGTGAAATTAAACAGGTTTGGAGGGAAATAACTGCAACCCTCAAGACCCTCATGTTGTCACTTTCCAATTTCATCTCGGAGCTACATCATTTACTTCCAACTTTTTACTTTTTCTCTCTCTCTCTCGTAGCGAGTGTTACGTGAACGAGGATAAATTGAACACTTGAAAAGAATTTTGATTACATTCGTCATTTAGATTAATTCGATTATCCATTGACTTTTTCGGCTTATTCTTCAAGTTATGGAGTTGGAAGAAGATAGAATTGAATAAAAACTTCTATCCTAAACTTACACATGATTTTTAATTTTTACGTTTTCAATATTAATTGAATGGAAGCATCACAATAGAAACTACACTAAGGGTCCTTACAAGGGATCAACACCATTTAGCACTTTTGTAAAATGATGAGAACAGTACATGAGCTTTACAAGCCCATTTTCATACATTCTGTGATGTAAATTTGCTCTTCATAAAAATATTAGACTAAATAAATTATTTTTTCATTTTCGCGTGTTCATTTCATGTTTTTTTCATTATTAAAACTGCGAAGAACTTGGGTTCCTTAAATACATGTACAGATTTCTAAAAATTAGTAGGTGTCAAATTTTAAGGGCAAATGTAAATAGTCCCTTCAGGTACGATACAAATGTATCATCTTTAAATACATTTTCGACTAAATAAGTAGAAGCGTTATTCTATATTGTAGGCTTGGGAAGTTACAAATTATGTATTCGATAACACATATATATTCGTATATTTATGCATGTTTGAGAAGAAAGTAACTAAATCATTGCAATATGCATTATTAAGCAAATGGATAAAATTATTCTATAACGTATTTAAAAAATATTAAATACTTACATCAAACATTACAACAATTATTCTGGAGAGATATAATCCTTCCAAACATTGAGCCATTTGCTAACGTTGAGGCGCCATCACTATTACTTATTACTTACAATGTGGCGGCGCCACTTGCAAGTAATAAGTAATAGTGATGGCACCACATCATAAAAAAATTACGAATAATTAAAAGGATGAAAAGACAAATAACAACTCAGGTATTTCATTGAGATTATGTCGCATTCTGAAGCCACAAGGCGAAGGACCTCGTAATTTAGAACCCTTACTGAGGATAATAACTCCTCATTTCACTGCTATTTCAAATTACGAGATCCATTACTAAAAGCTTTCGAAGAACTCTTAAAAGTGCTTTCATACCAAAAATTTGATTCTTTATTAACACTGCACTATGATACAACAAGAGGGCTGTAGAATTTTAAATCACAATCAAGTGACGATAATAACACCACAGATGGTAGCCCACTTTAACTTGCACATCAGACTAATGTCAAAACTTAAAGCAATAATCCTCAATTTTTTTTTTTGGTACACTTTTAACAATTTCACAATTTAGAGGCACACTAACAATAAAATTAGTTTAAAAGAATTTTACTTATCTGTAAAACACTATGTAAAATAATTTATGATAATAATGTTCAGCATTAAACAAAATATGTACGACAAATATCTGAATAATTACAGATTAATTATAATACATTTAATGCGGAATTTGAACTTAAATGATTTTTAATAATTTCGTTTATATTTGGTCTTAAAAAATGATAATGCCACTTTCATTTCGTTATTTACATTTTAAAGTCTCGATCTTTTAATTCTTTGTTATATTTGTTATTCTGAAAATCCGAATTCGCGGAAGTAAGATGTAGAAAAATTGTAATGATATTTTTAATTTAAAAATAATTTATTTATAAGTTAACAAACAATATTTAAACACATCTAATTTTAATCCGGAGTTACTCTCTTCCGAATGTTTTGAAATAAAATCAAGATTAGTACAGAGCGAAATTAGTTTTCCTTCTTTATTCCAAGTTAATTCATATGCAGATGCATCCTTTATCACAAATGGATTTTGAACCCAATCAAATTTTTTTTTAACCATTTGCCCACGAAAGAGTAAGTTAAATATACCACAAATAACCTTAGTTTATTTCTATAAAACTGCCGAATGATCCGGATTTTTTTTTTTTTTCCTTCAGAATATAAACAATTTTTTAAAAAAATTGGCGGTACAATTCTAGAATTGGGCGGCACACAAAAGTGCTGAATGTGAAAGGTTGCGAATCAACGATTTAAAGCCTCGACAGATTTTAACGCGATTTAATCCCTCCACTAGCATCAAAGATCGGAATTTGTTCCTCAATTGCAACCACTCCAGCCGTTAGCTCACGACCATCCTCGGCTACTTCAGCCACTCCAGCTAAACAAAACTAATATAATATGCATCATAACTACAGTTTCGAAAACAAAAACTACTTTTCCAAAATCTTTTTCTACGAAATTAATTTGCCAAGATGGCAATTCAGTAATTTTTATGTGATGCATACCAACAAAAATGAAATTTGATCGATTTAGCATTAAAAAAAAAATACTAGACGGGAATTATCAGTAAAAATCAATAATATACATTTCAAAGAATCGATTAAAAATTTGAAAGACTTTTTTTTGTTTTTTGTAAACCTACTAAAACCAATTGTGGCGAAGGAATTGAAGAGTTTCAATCAATTCATTTCAAAATTAAAAATTTATAAATCTGCAAACAAAATCCGAGAATTTTTCTATGAACTAATAACTACTGCTTTCAATTTTACAAAACAACGAAGAAAAATAAAAAATTTAACTTTCCATACATACTGTAACAATACAACGGTAATAATTCATACTTCTCTCTTAAGTTTCAATACAAAAATTCTTATTTTAACTTTCACGTTATATTTCACTTTTATTGGCCAAAATATTTGCATAAATAACGGTAATACATAAATAAAAGGCACGACCACGCAAATAAAATATACACCAGCTAGCTTGAAGTTCAAATATACAAGATGATGACGAGTATAAAAAATAGTAAGTTTGCCAATCCAAAAGCAAAGAGACGTATGCGTTTGCATAGAATTAGGCAAAACTGTAGGTGGCATTTCTATTGCTGATAGTAAAACCACCTGCTGCTTCAATCGTCGTAGAACACAGCTGTTTTAGCATGCGTTCTCGGTTACTGGGTTATTTCCATAAGGCAACCTTTAAAAAGCGATTTAATCTTTTTTTAAATATGTTCACTAATTTAACGATAGTTTCCATGATAAAAAAAGGTCAAGATGCATTAAGAAAAAAGAAACAAAAACTGGAGTGAAATTAGCTTAGTTCCACAATGCAATAGTTGCATCCCATTTTTGAAAAACATACTAATGGTTTCACAAAACCTTTCACTGAGAGAAATATACATTTTATTTTGAAATAGATTCGCATTTTACTGTGAAGGAACAAGAATAGGTGGTCATGACCAGTATGTTTTGATGAGGAATTTAAGTCGATCACCAAGATTCTTTTAAAAAATAAGTGCTGAAACTGGAAAACAAACTTAAAATACATTATGTATTGTTTTAAATATTAGAAAAGTTACAGACATTTTTTCTTGTGGTTACCATAAAATATGGCATTTACAAAACACTGATTTCAAAGCAGATGATTTAAAGGTATTTAAATCAAATGACACTTTTTTTAATGTAAGCACTTGTACTTTCCAAATGATACAAGTTGCAATTACATATTTTATGTTTCTATAATCTTTCTTTAAAGTATTTTTCACTTATATGTTATGTTAATGAAATTTCATCACATACATTCAAAATCGTCCCAATATTGTAAAATAAATTATACTTCATTAATTAAAATATTATCGTAAAACAAAAACTGAGAAATATACTTATTTTGAATTATTTCCCTCAAATCGAGATCATCGCCATCTTAATTTAAAAACTAACGAAAATTAATCCCATTTGCTGAAAGTTTTAAAAAAACTTTTTTTAAGCAACCCTTTTTTCCCTTTCCCGATATAAAAATGGGGACCTCGGTTATTTAAGGAAACCCTCCCCAAAAGGGAAAAATGAATTAATTCCGTGTGTTTCAAATTGATCCTACGATTAATTCAATAATAACTGCATGTAAATTTTGGAAAAAATTAGAGTGCACAATATTTAAAATCAGAACGCAGCTCATAAAAAAAAAACATTTTATAACAAATAAGAATAATATTAATTTTTAAAAGAAAAAAGAGCAATATAAAACATAAATAATTTCTCAGAAAAATTTTTTCACAAAAAGTATTAAAAAACAAAACGCTATTACCCAAAAAATTCTATCAGTTAAAAAAAAATTCAACAACTGTTTAGTTACAGTTCATTTCACCAACAGATATCACCTCTATACTATTCTATTCTGGTTTACAACTAAGGTAGTCTAAAAAAGTTTTCTAAATTTTATTGAAATAATTTTGCATGAACAAAAATCCTGAGCTAAAATAAAATACAATAAGGTTCGAATATTTTAAGATTTCATTCACGTAAATTTCAATATCTCTTCTGAGAAAAACATTCGAATCAAGTTCGATGCTTTACAATTTTATTAAAGCTCATGCTGTATTAAAATCGAAATATTTAACCCCGCAATTAAAAAGCTATGAATCTGAACATTTTTCTTAAAATAAACACATAACTAGAAATGTAAGTTTTCGAAAAAACCTGTGTAATGAAAGATCATACAGAACGAATTAGTAATCCAAAACATTTTATCAATATTATCAAAAAATTAAATGTAACATTATATTACGAGAATAAACTATATTAAACTCTATTAGCAAATTCCAAAATTGGAATACATAAATTACTAAAATATTCATATCTTCCCAATCAGTAATAATTACAATCACAACAAAAGTGTATTTATTAACAAATTAAAAACGCCCTTACCTATAGAATGCACTTTAAAAAAAATTCCAGATAAACGCACTAAAACCAGGAAATAAATAAAATTAAGTCATAAAGCACATCGGGAATTGTTCTAATAATCCGTATCTCATAGTGAAGCCCAACTCCATCTAGCGCATCCTAAACACTCAAGAGGCGATTCAAAAAATCACTGTTTTCGTTTTCGGCACCTTCACCACAATGTACTATCACCGTACATCAGCCTCTTCGACCAACTGTATAATGTCCTTCAAAAAAGTTTCCTCTCTTCAAGTTTCAGATGCTCATAAATCAAGCCAATGAAAGTGGGGGGAAACTCTTTCTCAAAATGGAATTTCCCTTTAGCGTGGCGGGATTCTCCTTTTGGCGATAATTCGTTTGTTTATAACCGTAAAAGGGATCACACGCTGTTTTTTTTGAGTCTCAAGACACAGGGAAGGAATTTTTCAAAGGGCGGACGTACTCGGGGGGATACCTGCCCAAGGGGCAGTGGTGGGAAAGAAGGGGGTTAAGTAGGGTTTAAAAAACAACTCCCCCCCCCGAAATTTCGTTTTTTACCTATCCACATTGCTTGTTTTTCTTTTTTTCCTTTCTGGATACACTCTCCTGTTTTTAATTTGAATCTTTAAAAATATTTATTCAAATGCTGGGTTGTCCGATTTTTTTTGAAAAAAATAATAAAATTCTTTGTGTGTGTGTGTGTGTGTTTGTTATGCGAATCACTTTTTTTTTTTCAATGTGTATGTAATTAATACACATCATTTTTTGCCGAATGTAATTTTTTATACACAGTGAAAATCATTTAACACGAAACTTAGAGGACTGATAAGTTTTTCGTGTTAAAGAATACTGCAAAAAACAAACATATATTCAACGTATTTAAGTTTATTAGTTTATACTTATATATTAGTTTTTATGCTCACTTTATTAGTTTATACTTGTTAGTTTATTAGTTTATACTTAGAGTTTGTTAGTTATTTCATTAGTTTATGCTCAGAGTTTGTTAGTTATTTTATTAGTTTCATTAGAGTTTATTAGTTCATACATTTTATTTACATACATATGTGTATCTGCATGTATTTAATAAAAACTATTCAAACATTTACACAATTTGCTCTCTCTCCTCTCTTGAATTTTTGTTGAAAAAGTATAGATAAAAGTAGTAGTAAAATACTAAAATCTTTACAGATTTCGGTTTTCGTCTCCTGTTTTTGATCAACAGCCTTATGAAGATCCATCCTCATTTTAAGACAGATATCAGTTTGTGCTTTTCCCCCTGAGGCTCATTTCCATTGTTTGCAAAAAAATTCTTCTAAAGTAGAAAAAATAACGCAATCAAAGTCAATGATTTTTACTCACACTGCGATGTACTCGTCACAGAATTTCAAAAAGCCAACTGATGAGAAATTAGATGTTTTTGTGTGGCGTGTGCAGGGGATGGAGAATGTGAAAGTGGCTTAAATAAAAAAAAATTGACTCGTGTCACAGGTTATTCCGAGGGTAGTTTAAAGCCCAGTTAGCATCCTTTCTATGAAACAGGTAAAACCATCTCTCTTTCATTTCACACCCCTCTTAAATCGGCCTGCGCAGCCGGTGTTTTCAGTATTTTATTCATTACCAGAAGGGAAATCTTTTCGAGTTAAGAGAAAAAATACATGGAAATGCATAGCAGTTTATCAGGACCGTTGTATTATTTTGTTAACCAATATTTTGTCTTAAGGCTGTCTTCGGTAAAAGTGCGAGAGTTTGAACTAAACGCGAAGCACATTTTCAGGCAGAAAAATACCTCAATTTCCATGGAAATTTGCAATATTATAATTCATACCTCTGTTAACAAATATTGTGTTTTTAAAAATTTCAAATTATTCCAAGAATTTTTTTCCCCCTTTTAATACGTGAAGGCATAGCCTATTTAACATTACGGTATAGGAGAGAAAACGCAAAACACATTTTATACCAAAAAAAAATGAATCTCACTCAGTTTGAAATGGGAAATGTGACAAAAAATGCTGCTCTCTAAAGGATAGTGAAGCCAGAATATCATATTAATTTTTCATTTCTTTTATATCTGAAAAAATGTTTCAAATTTGGGTCCTATTCTTTTACATTAACCGAAGACAGACTTAAGGTTTTCGCGTTAAACGTATTTCACTGTATATCAGTAGCGCACAGGAATTTTTAAAGGGGGGGGGTTGAAAGTTCAACATTTTTTATCATCTCCGTTTTTCGATTTTCAAAAAAACTAAAAACAATTATTAATAAATAATTAGCATTAATTTTAAAATTTCATTAATAAAAATATTTAATTAAATTTTAGTATTTTATTAGAATTATGTCAATTGGAAAAAAATCAAGGGTTTTGGGGGTCGGCCCCCTTTGTGGGCAAATTCTGAAATGTATATATAAAAATTTATTTTTATATTTTTTTTTTTTTATACTATATTTTTTTTGTCCCGCCCCCTTACTAATTTTTGGGGTACCCGACTACGTTGGGAAACCCGTGTTTTAAAAGACATAAATGGAAATTTTCATGATATTTGTGTCACTTAGTAGTACGTATAAAATGTTTTAAGGACATTTTTGAAAAAAATTATTTAAATACAATTTTTTTGGCAAAAATTAACTTAGAAAAATTTTTTAAAATGTTTTTTTAAAAAATCTATTATAAAAATTTTTTCCCTATTTATAGCTGACCCTTTACAGAGCTAAACTAGGTTTTGAAAAATTCACTTATTTTCAATTTAAAACCCAGTTGAAAAAAATTATCGGCGTTTTTTCTTGAAACTCCCCCTCTGTTGGGCGTAAAATAGGGAAAAACCCCCTTTAAGTTATATATTTCAAAATTTTTACCTCTGTACAGGGTCTGAAATTAATACATTAATATTATTATAATAAACTTTTTAAAAAAGAAAATTTTAAAAAAAATTATTCAAAATTAAATTTTTTTGCCAAAATATTTTTAAAAATTTTTTTTTTTTTTGTCAAAATGCCCTTAAAACAATTGTATACATGTAAATCAAATGAGACAAAAAATTCATGAAAATTATCCATTCCTTTTAAATGCGGCCGGGAAAAAACTCCTAACCCTCGTAACGACCCCCCAGCAACCCCCGCATCGAAGGAGGGCCCAGAATTGTAAGGGTCCCAAAGCCTGATGTTAGGGATTACAATACTTCGCAAGATCCTGCTTGGGGCCCAAAATTTGACTTTGTAGTGAGGCCTTAGTATTTTGTTTCACCACGGTCTTAAACGGTGTATTTCATTTTGATTTAATTATAATTTCCATCCGCACTCTGAGACAACACAGGGGCAATTGGTGACGAACCTCGCGCTTTAGAGCCTCGGTCAAGTGACGATGACGACACCTTAGCTGACACCACCCTCTCCAAACTTCCATACCACGCCAACAGGTGGACTTCATGCCTAGGCAGATTTAACGAGCATCTACCCCTCTACACTAAGAGGGAAGATCTTCAGTGACACAAAGACTTGAACACGTGACCCAACAACCCCAGCCACGAGTTTGTGACCATGACCACTGCGGCCACTCTCTAATGGCGTAAAACATGTGTTGAAATTTTTTCGTCGTCAAATTCCATAGCAATAAAACAATTGTTTTATCTTATCTCTCTCTCACTTTCTCTCTCCACGAATGAGTCATTTTTCATCATCATTTCCACTACAGAATTTTTTCGGCCTACAGAAGCTATTAGTCACTGGTGAACTGCTGATGAGTGAGGAAATATAAGAGAAAGCCATCAGATTTCCGTTGTTGAAAAGACAAAAAAATACAAAAACTTGGAACAACTCTATATACAGTCGGACCTCTATATAACGAACCCACTAAATCCCCGGAAAAAAGTTCGTTATATGGAAAATTCTTTACATAGAGATTCATCTTTTAATATACTTCATAAACCACATAAAACAAATTTTAAATTCATAAACACTATATACAAAAAAAAGTAATTATTCACACCTTTATTTAAATTAATATATGTTTATTTTATATATTTCCCAAAAAAAAGAAAAAAAGAAAACTGAAAGTAAAACAAGAAAAAGAATGTCGAAGAATTTTATTTTCAATATTAAAAAAAAATTTTTACTAAAATTAATGAATTTTAAGGACATTTATTTTTTAAAACATACAATACTATTAAACATCATTATTTTATAATTAGGACACGGGACAAATCACTGAATTAAAAAAGGGATATAAGATGTTTCAGTGAACTGGGAAATGGGGTTAAAGGTTGCACTTTGGATGAAAGTTAGAACTCTGTCCCCTTTTGGAAATTTGGGATCTAAAAAAACCAGTTCAGATTTATAACACCAAAAAATGGTTAATATTTTTGAAGTGCAGAAAATTTTTAAAAGAAGGACCAAAAAAATTGAACCCAAAAAAGAAAAAGTTTTTTAGTGAAAATGCACTTCGCTTATAGAGGCTTTTTACGAAGAAAAATGGGGAAATCTCAAGGTTCTAGGAAAAAAATTCGCTATATAAAAATTCGCAATATAGAGGTTCAGTGTATGATAAAATTTTCTCTGTAAAACTTTCTGATGCAAAAACTGGAAAAAGCCAGAAAAAAAAAAGGAAAAAAAGGGCCGTTTCGCCCGAAAAAACAACGCAGAATGCGAGGATCATGTTTTTCGTCATCTCAAAAGAAAGAAAAAAATTGTTTAACACGAAATTGAGAGAACTGAAATAATTTTTCGTGTTAAAAGAATTTCGTGTTAAAAATGTTACAAGAAAAAAAAAGGAGCATATATTCAACAAAATTGAATTTATTAGAATACGTTATATTTATGTATTTAATAAAAATCAATGGATCAGTCATTCACAAAATCTTAGTGATATTAAATACAAAATTTTCCAAGTTTTTTGAAAAAAAAACATTGATTGAGTTTTTGGAAAATGATCCGATATTTTTCTTTGTGTGGTCTTTTTAGTATCAAATTGTTCACAATTTGTTTGATGTTGACCATTTTGTTATACATTTCCCCAATGCAATATGCGCCTAAATAACTGCGCGTACTTTTTTTCATAATGTTCCTCATTACGGATGTTTTATGTGTAGGAGTGGAGGCAGTGGCGTGACGGAGAACTTTTGGTTCCCCCTGAAAAGTCAGATTTTGGGGGCCCCGTTGATTTTACAAAGGGTGGGGGCGCAGTCAGGCTTTGGGCCCCTAGAACCCCAGACCCCCAAGCGGGGGTTTTCGTTACGCCATGAGTGGAGGGGTTTAAAATAGCTTTGAAACAAAATTTTCTATGTCCAGTTATGGGTGGGGGCCGGGGTCCGACCCCCCCCAACCCCTTGGGTTTTTTTTCCCATTGGTTATAATTCCATATAATACGTAAAATTTAATTAAAATTTTTTTATTAATGAAATTTTTTTAATGCTAAATTTATTCAATAATTAGTTTTTACGTTTTTTCCCCCCAAAATCGACAAAATCAAAAATAGCATGATACAAGAATGGTGAACTTTCAACCCTGGCCCTCCCTTGAAAAAATACCTGTGTGCGCTACTGGTCACAGGTTATTCCGAGGTTATTTCAAAGTCAAGAGAGTTAGCCTTCTTTATGTGAAACATGTGAGAGAACATCTCTTTCATTTTACACACACCCCTCTTAAATCTCTCCTGCGAAGTTGGTGTTTTCCGTATTTTGTTCAATTCCAGAAGGCAATCTTTTCGGTAAAAACTGTTTTTGTTTTGTGTTAAGAGGGAAAAATTGCATAAAAATACGTAGTAATTTCTCTCGGACCGTTATATTATTTTGAGTTTGCTAATATTTCGTCTTAAGTGTTTTTGCGTTAAACGAATTTCTTTGTACTTGCACTTTTTCCGAAAGTGGTAGAATCGTTAGAAGTGTATGGTAGTGCAAGAAAACACTTTGAAGGATATTAGCGTAAAAATGTTTTACCTCAATATAAGTATTTTAGTTTATTATTTAGATACAACTACTAAAAGCATTGATGTGAAATTTCTTCTAAGTATCCTTCTTGGTTCTTAAGATATCGTCAACAATAGAATTACAATTTTGAGAAAAATGCTCTTTAACTTCATAAGGCAGATACAGATGTAATTTCAAACATTTGTAATCCTTTTTCCAATTTATGTCACAATAAAAAAAGTAGGACGTTAATAATTTAGAATTAATTTATTAGTTTTTATGTATTAATTAATTATAATTGTGGAAATTTTTAATGAATTTAAAAAATAAAAAGAATATTCGGTATTCGACTTTAAATGACATTTCTAACATTAATATCTAAACGTTTAGATTGTGTGAATGTTAAATCATCTATTATTTCATTTATATAAAAAGGAACTGAAATTAATATCAATATAATATATCAATTCTCAAAGTGAAAAAATACGTTAATATCCAAATTACCGCAATAATTTTCCGTGCTACAATACCGATTGGATATTGTGCTATCTGTAAAGATAACAATTATCTTTCTTCGCTTGGCAACTATCAGTATCTCTGCTAAGACAAGATGCGATAAATTATTCTTCTGAAAACAATTGCTAGATTTGAGATATTATCTATGTATATACTTTCCGGTGTATTTTCTCGTTGCACATCTTTTATAAATATATCAACTCTATATTAAGCAGAGAATAATAATAATAAATATTGTTATATATACGTAGATAGGGGTGCGAGGATTATATGCTATCAATCTCAAAGAGCACGAAACGGATCTTCAGGAGCGATGACTATTTTAGAAAAATTCCTTAAAATACAGGAAACAGCAACAAAATTCGCAAAATAAATCCCCAAAAGCCTTCACACCTTTTACAGCGCTCAGACACAATTGTGTGGCTGCGATAGCCTAGTGGTCAAGGCAGCGGCGGAACGAAAAATTTTAGGGTCCCCCTGCAAAGTCAGATTTTAGGCCCAAAGCCAAATCTTACAAAGGTACTTGGCGTCTGAGACGCATTGCCCCCTCCCGCGGTGTGGGGGTGTACGTTACGCCACTGGGTCAAGGTAACGGACTCGTGGCCAGTGTGTCATGAGTTTGAGCCTAGTACCGCTGAAGACCTGCCGTTTAGGGGACAGATGCACGTTAAATCTGTCGAGAGCTCAAATGTCCTCCCTTTGGTGTGGTAGTTAGGAGAGGGGGTGCCAGCTCAGGTGTCGTCCCCGTCACTTGACCATGGATCAAAATTGCGAGGTCCGTCATCGAAAGCCCTCAAGTAGCTGAACAGTCCGACGTTAATATTCACTCACTCACTCAGACACAATTATCAGTGTCTAAAAATACAAATACGTAATGATTAAGATTATTCGCAAGCACTCACTCGCTCGATCGAAGCAACTAATCGCTTGTTGACACTCCAACGGTCAAAACAATTCTAACTCAGTCTTAGCGAGTGAATCCTATTATTAGGTTGCACGGATCCTTCGAGAAAAATCCGCTTGCGTCATAGATCGTGAAATTAATAAATTTTTACAGTAATTTCCAGAAGCATCCATATGATCGCCAAAAATGCTGCCAGCCTGGCTATAACGCCAACATTTCTCCAAGTTTCTATTGAATCGTCTTTACAACGGCGTTGCTTGCGAATATTACAACTCTTTAGCATAAAATAAATGCAACAGAAAGCAATATTAACGTATTAAACTTCCAGATATAAATTATTTACTCCATTTTAAGCATTCATTACACAAAATTCGTAACAATATTTTTAATGATACAAGTTAGGAAGAAATTGATCAGGAGTTCGAATGTAGTATGAGATGCATGTATAAAACATTTAACTTTTTTTTAACGCAAAAACATTAATCTAGAATTTTATACTTTTTATGCAGTTCATATGCAAGATGTGCATCTGCCAGCAAAGATAAAAAAAAATATGTATCATCTGTTTCATAAAAATAACTAGTAAGATGTTCAAAAGTTTTGAAAAAAAGTGCTTAAGAATATTTAAAATTAACTTAAAAAAAAGTAACATTATATTAAAACTAATTTACAAATCATTAACAACACAGCTGGTTAAAAAAAAAATCTGGTTAATTTATAAATTATGGATTAAAGAGTACTCACTTTTTAATTGGTATTTAATTTCGATCTGTCAAAAGCTTTATGGAGAAAAAACTTATTTTCAAATGTGTTACAATGAACTGTTTACTATGTATTATATAATATACAGTTGTTTTGTTTTTTCAAAGTGGTCTTCGTAAAAACTATCATTAATAAAAAGTAAAATTTTATAGTTTTCTAGTGATGTACGGTGAAAGATTATAATTTAAGTTTCAAATAATAATGGTTGGCGAATAAAAACTTGTGTTTGGCGATGGAGTTGGCGAGTATTAACTTGATCTGTCCAAGCACTTCACCACTCGGGGTGAAAAAGAAAATAAAGCTCTACAAAAGGAAAAAAAAGAAAGAAGAAAAATGAAAAAAGCGCGGGGAATGAACATTGAAGTGGCAACAATTTAATGTTAGAGTTACTTTTTATGCTGCTTTTTTTACGCCCTTTGGATGTCAAGGAATAAGGGTAGTTCGCGCATTCTGGATTCGATTCCTATAATTATTCGCTTTAAAAAAATACTACTGATAAATAAATATAGCATTTTTATATTTAAAAGTAACTTTTGACTTTTATAAAGAAAAATAATTTCCTGTTTCTAGCGAAAAACATGTCATCTATTTTCTTTCAGTAGTATAATCTTATCTCCATATGAAAGAGAAAAATTGTTTTCTTTTGCAGTTCCTTTTTTTAAAAAAAAAGAAATACCGTCCTGTGATGTTTGAAAATATTTCGATCAAAACACTTTTTATATTACAAAAAATACGAAGATTTCTGTATGTGCAAAAAATGCAGTGCTGTTATATAACATCCATTTCATCGGATGTATAAAAAAAGTTTAATAAGTTTTCTACAATGCTGGAATTCCACGATATTCAAAAAAAAAAAACTCATGATCTTTATCATATGTATTTGTGACTCTTTTAAATTTAATTGGATCTTGAAATCCTTATGACAGTTGAAACTCAGCATTGCAAAATGTAAAAGAAAAATCATCGAAAAGTGTTGTTTTAAATCACAAATTTACCAGAACTCTATAGTCGAAATGTATTTCTTTTATCCCCTTTTAATTAAAAAAATCTTCAGCCGCTCTATGTTCTTTCTCTGCTATACTTACCACATGAGGGAGTGGATTCTTTAGATTATAAATACAAAACGTATATTATACTATTTTTGATCATATGTAATAGTTAATAATTAAATTAGACACATTACAGTTATAAAAATATATTAAATTAGAACATTATCTTAATTTTAATATTCAATCAGAGTATTAAATTATAAGTTTAACATCTCGTATTGTGTTTCAGTAACAAAAACTATCTTTGATTGTGACAAAAAGGGGAATGGAACATGTTTTCCTCTTTCACAATTTTAATTTTGTACAAAGAATTTGTATGGAATGGACAAAATAATTATAAAGAAACCAGAGAAAAGAGATAGAAAAACAAAGTAATCACAATTAACTCCAATATTAAAATCGTTTGCTCCTCAAAAACTCCAAGAAAGAAGCCGAGTTGAGATGAAGTTATTGGGCTCCAAAACAAACATGGCGGCCAAACAACTGTCTTAGAATTCAAAATATTTTTATGCTGTTTTCAATCATATTTCAAATTTCCTGATTATATATAAATTACGGTAATATCACAATCGATATGTAAAATAATACTTTCATGAATTTTAATTTAGTATAATAAGAACTCTAAGAGAAGCTTTTCATTGTTATACAAGAGGTTTTTTTATTCGTGGAATATTGTACTTATTATTAGTGAAAGCAGACGTTAAAGAAGACACAGACAAACTTTCTTTTTATGTATTAGGTAATGGGGATTGCAAATGCGTGAAGAATTGATCATTCTTTTTATGTTTAATGTACATATTTCCTCATTTATGCTATAATTAAAAAAATAATTGCTTATATTGAGCGAAAATTATTCCTTTAGTAATTATTTGAGTAAGAAAAATGACTATGTATACAGCATAACACACATTTCCAGCAGGAAAGATGTTATAATTATCTTAAAGGAAATGCTTTAAATATATCTTCTTTTCCCCTCCATTTCTTGAAATAAGGTGAAATAATGATAAAAGAAATTCTTTGTCCTTTATTTAAATAGGAAGAAAAAGAAAAATGTAAAAATCCTAGAACACAAAATTAAATTTGTTATTGTTAGAATGAAGGAAATAAATTGGAAAAAAAAAATAAATAAATCATTTGGGAAAAAAAATAGGAAAATTCTGAATACCTTTTTGTACAAATTTACTGATATATATATTTTTTTTATAAATTAAAATGAGTTCCTTTCGTATTATCTTAAATCTTTGTTCAGTTTTAGGTGAAAGCTTAATTATTAAAACTATAATTTCAAATTCTGAATATTTAAAATTTTTGCAAAACTTGCGGATGTTTTTTTTTTATCTCAGAACATCTCAAAACAACTCTTCAAAAATAAATTGCAAAAAATTTATTCATTTACAATTTGATCAAATGAGAAATTAAAATATGGAGTTTTCGTGCTCATATTTTTATGGAGTTCATATAAAATATAAATATATAGTTCATATACATATATAAATATATAGTATTGTGAATAGATATTGAAACACACACACACATTTTATTCCTCGCTATTTTTTCTGTTCTTGCATTCAGCGCTTTGTCTAGATCACAGAGATAGGTTTTCTCGTGAACCTTTGACGAATCTTGGCCCAAAACTGCATTTACGCAGATAAAAACTGGCCTTTACAGAATTAATCTTGCGCCACTGCCAATAGCGGAAAATTAATGTATGAAAACCATCCAAAAAAAGTAAAAAAATAATGCATACTTATTATTATGGGAATTAAATAACTTATTCAAAAGGATAAAAATCAACTAGAAGAACTGACAAATCTCATGACCATTTTACACAGCCATTTTTAATGGTCTCATTCATTCTTATTAACTATTAATCAACCAGGATATATAGCACTTATCGTATACTTTATCTATTGCGGGCATAATCAAAGAGGTTCAAAATACTTATATACTTCTAGAGCTGTTTTTGAAACGTGTTCTTAATTATTCACCAGTTTTGAGTTTTTATTAATTCTGCTTACTCAACAAGATGCAACAAATGATAAAATGTTTTTTCAACCAATTTTATTTTCCCTGGATCAATTTGTAGTCGTAGACAAAGACCAAATCTCCTGATAATATTTTACGGTACACCTTCATCTAATTAGACTCTTAAGTTACTGAGGAGGAGCTGGCATCATTAAAATGAATCATCCTCATTAATAAATCATCTAATAATCATAATCTATAATCATTGGATAATATTTATCTTTTAATAGGGTGAATGTTGATATCAGTTCACATCCTGGAAACCCAGACATATATTGCAAACGATATATTTTTTTTTTATTTGGAGTTTAACTGACGATATTTATTTTTGAAGAAATAAATAATTTATTTTAAGGCGAAGAGTTCATTTCTAAAAGCATAGTAACATCGTAGGTTATAAATTTTTTATTTCGTAATTTTTATTTATTTTTCCCATACAGGTCTTATAAAACATGTAATGAATATAAACAAATTTCATCAGTGTTCTTAAGACAAATATATTAAGAAAAATACGTCATATATTTCAAGTCAATTTCAATTTTATTAAAACAAGTAATATATATTAAAAAAATTAAGTCAATTCCTGTGGTTACTGCGGCCACTTATTCCCTGGAATACAGTTTTGTATACAATTTTACAATTTTTTATGAACAAATTTGTATAACTACCATCGGTCGAAAAATTTGAGGAAGCCTAAATAATTTTCAATAATGGTCGATTAAATACCATAAAATACGGCACATAACACACACCGGTGAATAACCTATACTTTCAAGATGCATTTTTTAATTTTAAGGTATATTCGCCCCAACCTGCAATGTACGTTGGCAATACTATTATGTTATAAAGCTATTTATTCGAGGTATATTATCCAAGGATTTTGAAAAAATAATGTATTTCTAGAAAATAACCCTTTATATATATATATATATATATATATCAGTGGCACACACAAGGGGGTCCTGGGGTCCGGACCCCCAAAGCCCTTGATTTTTTTTCCGATTGATTATAATTCTAAGTATATAGTACGTAAAATTTAGTTAAGTATTTGTTATTAATGATTAATTTTATTAATTAATGCTATAATTATTTATTCAATAATTAGTTTTTTACTGTGTTTTGTTCCCGAAAATCGACAAAATCAAAAGGAGCATGGTACAAAAATGGTGAACTTTCAACCCCGGAACCCCCCTTGAAAAATTCCTGTGTGCTCTACTGATATATATATATATATATATATATATATATATATATATATATATATATATATATATATATATATATATATAAGCTTATAAGGTGTATAACACACATTTTCCTTTTAAGTAAACAGAGTTCCGATCTTTGTAGAAGTTTAACTTTTTTTTATAAGTACATCTCTTTTTTTATTTTAGAATATATCATTTTTATACCCGGCGTATAACGCGCACCCGTAAATTTCGACCTTAATTTTCTGGTTAAACGTGCACGTAGTACGTCGGATGTTACGGTAATTCATTGCAAAAGTAAAGACAAATAAGAGATGAACTAATATTTTTCAATCTTTTTTAAAAATTTACGAAATAAAATAATTACATTCTTTTACTAATAAGTATTTTTAATAAAATATTTAATAATAAAAAAAATGAAAAATAAGAATCAAGTAGCTGAGTAATAGTATTCCTAGCCTTGCACAAAAAGGGTAAACAAGACCACATAAATGGAAGAAAGTACCCTGGTCTTTTAAAAAAAAAACTCTGATATTTTTAATAAAGTAGTTTTCCCTTATTTTCATCTTATTTTCTAAACCATATACTTAAGAATCTCCTCTACAGTTTATAACTAGGACTCGTATAGATTTCAACTCCAACCTAGGTGGTAAACATCATAAATGTTCTTAATGTGTGTTTATCCTTCTAAAATACCAGAGTATTGTTTCTTTCATGCCCGACAGCAGACGATTGTGTGTTTCTTCTTTTTTTTTTTTTCAAGAATACCCAGACTGAATCAACAGTGGTCTTGGACATTTAAAATGACGGTATATTCCTCAAAATGCATAAAAATTTGACAGGACCTTTCAGAATAGGAGACACTATCTTTGACCCCGTCTGACTTGTTTACGCCAGCCCACAAAATATGGAACCTTACTTGTTTTATTTTTTCTTTTTGTCTGTCTGTCCCCACAATCAGCGATATCTCTATCCCTTACCTGAAGTGATCCATCAAAACGCGTGAAAGGTGAACTGTCAGGACAGCAAGAAAAATACTTCTTGTGCCGTTACGTCGCAGTTATGGTTAGTTAGCTATAAAACTAGAGCATTTTTTTTTGAATTGTTATGCCTTTCTTAGCATCTACCTGTCCGATCTGCAAATCTTTTTGGAGGGAGGGATTGGAAAAATTTGACAGAGTTTTTCGTTCTTTTTCCCCAAGATAAGATTTTAAATGTTGTTTGTTTCGTTGTGTAAACAGGGTTTTGAATGTGATTTGATTTTGATGGTTAGATTTGAATCTCAACAAATCTCTTCTTTTGTCATAAGGAAACTTGTCAAGAAACCTTCTTTTCATGGCAAAATAATTCAAAACCATCCACAGATATCAAACAAACATGCCTTTTGTATAATAAGCCATCCATCCGTGTTCCATTTTTAAAAAAATGAAGGGTTATCTCCATGGCCTTTTATTTCTGTACTATGAACTATTGATGATAATCCGCGTTCAATCTAGCTTTATCCGTAACAGTTGACAATTGGTAGCATTAGCAATGACACGTTCGAATTTCCAGCAACCATATACGGGATCAAAGAACTCTGATGACTTGTCCAATTTCTGCAAATGACAACAGATTTAGGTCAGTAGTATATACAAGGACAGGGATTGGGGGATTCAAACCTCACCCATACACCAACAATTTTCTAATTTTTAGCATAAAGATTACGTCTCAGAGCTTTCGTCAACATTTTTTTAAGAAATATAACTCCTCCCATGAAAGTAGTCTGTATACGTCACTTAGATTTAGATGATAATATATCGTACATAGAAGTTCAATGATCTCTTTTAAAATTATATGAGCTACGTGCTGTTGATAACAGACCTATTTCAAAAGTAACTGTAATCTCTGTCATTAGTCATTAAGGCAGTTTTCCCGTAGAAGTGTGATTCAACCAGTAACGTAGCATACACCCCCGCAAACCCTGCTTCGTGAGGGGGGAGGGGAGCAATAGGTGTTTTTTGTGTCGCATCTCGTATAAAGTGAAATATGATATATATACACGCGCACACACACAAAATTCTTTTTACCGTAAAATCCAATTATCTTAGAAGCATCAAATATATTTATGTTCAGGGATAATTTGAAAGGTGAAATCCAAAGTAATGTACTTTACCATACTGAGTTTACCACGCAAATTTGATTAAAAATATTTTTAATGCATATTTTCATATATTTAATGCTTATTTTTTTCTCCATAAGTTATATTTTAACCCTTATCATCTTATGAAGTTATTATTTTTTTAAAATCGATTGTGTGTGGTTCATTATTTAAACTCAATTTTCCCCGATCAATAGGTTGTTTTATTAATATCGTACTCTGTAGCTACGTGAAGGATATTGGACCAAGCTGATCCGAAAGGGTTTGAAGTTATGCCCCCCGCATACCGGAAAAAACTACCTCTGTACCACTAGCGTAGCTAGCCCTCAGTGGGACCTGTATATAAATGACTTGGAAGGGGGCCCTCTTTTGAGGCCTCTTAACATTTAACGATTCTTAACTTACAGAATTTAGGCCCCTAAAGATTGAGGACCCGTATCATTGGTACGGCTGATACAGCGGGAGCTATGCCTCTGCTCTGCGCTCAAACTTTATTGAAAATACACTTCTAAATTTCAGATAATTTTTCTGTTTCAATGCCCAGGAGGACCGAGCTCCCCCAAAAGAGTTTAAAGCTACCCATCAGCTCCCCCTCCTCTCTCCTGGGAAATAACCGCTACAGCATTTTTACAGGCAACTTTTAACAAAGCTTGTTAAGATTGAAATTGCAGTTTCAAAACATAAATTCTAGTCTAAAAAATATAAAGAAAAAAAATAATAACCCACAAATCTGCTTATGAAGACAACATCTTCAGTTCCATGCTTAAATTGTGGAGGTGGAGATCGGTGGTGTCGCTATCTATCATCCCTTCAAAAATTTCTCCGAGCTAAATCGTACTGTCACCTGTTTGGTGCTCACGGCTAAGGGCAACGACAGGCGTACTTCTAGCCCCTTGCCACGATGAATTTCGTGGGCCTCGATCTGACTACGTCAGACAGGTGCCACTAGAAACAACATGTGAAACGAATATCTCCAGTACTCCCAGGGTGTTCTCCCTAAAATTGGAGTGGAAACGAGCAAAATGGCACTGTCACCTGCATGGTGCTCAAAGTTAAATCTAACGACCGGGGTAAAAAATTTTAGCCCTCAGCCACGAATAATTTCGTGGACCTTGATCTGATGTGACTGTCAATCAGGTGGCATAAGCAACAACTCCGTATCTCCAGTACAAGTATGCAATCAGTACAAGATCAAAGATAAAAAAAAAAGACAGAAAAAAATGTCTCGGAAGAGTAACTCAAATCATACAGTGAAATACGTTTAACACGAAAACGCTTAAGACGAAATATTGGGTAATACGAAATAACACAACGGTCCCGAGAATTTATTATGGATTTTCAAACATTTTTTTTTTCTCTTTCCGTAACACGAAAAGATTTCTCTTCTAGAAATGAACGAAATAAGAAAAATAACAAAGAGATTTAAGAGGGGTGTGAAATGAAAGAGAGGTGGTTTCGCATTATTTTTCTGAAAGTTATTGAACTGTCCTACTCTGTCATTGGAAGAATGCGTTGCAGTAGATGATGATAATGTGTGTACAGCCCCAATTATAACAGACATTTTAGAATTCGTTCAGAGTTTAAACAAGTAATATAAGAAAATAGTTTTTAAGTCAATTCCTACTTAGATCAAAACCGAAAATTTTTATTTTAGCTAGTTTTTATTAAATAGTTACAATTAATATAAATATGTATATACATAGGACAGAATCACAACATTAAGTGGTAATTAGTTTTTTTAATTATCATTAAAGTATCTTATTGTGTTTTTAATTTCAGTCCAACTGAATGCTTTAACACGTGAGAAAAAAACATTTTCACGTTTTGACACAAGTCGCCAAAAGGGTCGCTAAGTCGCCAATGTGGCTGTATTTGTAATTCTTTAAATAATTAGTTTTAATCAATTAATTTTTATTAATTATAATTAAATTATTGTATTGTCACCCAAAATGATCCTGTATATAAAATTTCAGCTCAATTCAGCGCTTTAAAATGTATTTTATTAACGATTGAAAATTCCACCAAGATAAATAAATAAATATACAAATATAAAAATAAATATATAGACAGTGCGAGCTAATAGTAGGAATTGAAAAAAATATCATGGATACAGATTCCGACGCCGAAAATGAAGTGAATAACGCAGCTCCTGTTACCACATCATCTGAAATGAGGAGCATCATGAAAATTATGCGCAGTTATTTAGAAGCCCACTCTAATGGTGAAATCAATAACAAAATGAATGACATTGAACAATTTGTTGACAATTTTATGTTAATAAATAAAATTCAAAGAAAAATATCAGATTAATTTCCAAAAACAATATAAATGTTTTGTTTCTTAAAAAACTTGAAATTTGAACCTTTTTACACTAAAAAAGACAATGCAAAGAAAAATAAGAGAATATTTTCCAAAACTCAATAAATGTTTTATTTATCAAAAAACTTGAAAATTTGGTACAAATTTTCATTAAGTTTTTGGTGAATGTTTTTGTTTCATTGCTTTTAATTAAATACATGCATATATGCATATCTATGTAAATAAAGCGTGTTCTAATAAACTTAATTTTGTAGAATATATATATATATATATATTTTTTTTGCAATATCCTTTAACACGAAAAAATATTTCTGTCCCCTCAGTTTCGTATTGAAAGATTTTCACTGTATATTTGTTTGAATGCCTCGAATGTTGTTAACGGACCTAGTAATTTTTAACCTCGATCGAGCGATGAGGATGATTCCTGAGCTGGCATCTCAGTCTCCAAATTTCCACAGCACATCAACGCGATTATGTTAGGCCTCGACCAGTAGCGCACACAGGAATTTTTCAAGGGGAGTGTCCAGGGTCGAAAATCCACCATTCTTGTTTCATGCTCCTTTTGATTTTGTCGATTTTCGGAAACAAAAACAGTAAAAACTAATTATTAAAAAAAAAGTATTAATAAAATTTCTTTAAATAGCAAATACTTAATTAAATTTACGTATTAACTTAGAATTATAATCAATCGAGAAAAAAATAAAAAAGGGTTTTTTTGGGGGGGGGGCAAGAAGCCCCCCCTTGTGGCGCCACGGCCCCCACAGATTTTGTGCGGGGCCTCACATGAGGGTTTCGCAAACCCGGATCACCCACGGCACGACAAAAGGGAAAACTGGCCACGGTTCGCATCATGCAACCGGGCCTTTAGGATTTTTTTTATAACAAGTTTAAGTTCTATTTCATATTAACGTGCCCCTCTAAAACAATGCAAAGGCTATTGGAGATAGATCTCGTAATGCTGCTCTACTGTCACGTGAAAAAGCACACCCCCCACCCGGAAAGTTTTTCCACGATAGATTTAAGGGAATCAGCCTCTACATCAAGCAATGGCACCGGGACAATTCCCCCTCCCACGTTCGTGCCCAAACCATTGTTCCCACGTCCCCTTTTATCACCAAAAGCTTTTTTTTATGCTTGATATGTATTGATTCTTTTTTGAGTTGAACCGCATTGTAACGGATCTATTCACGAACTTCCTACTAATCCTCTTGGGGAAAAACTGTTTCTTTAAATATTATTCTATTGGAAACTTTCTCCCGAAAAGAGCTTTTTATTAAATCAACGTTATATTTAAGCTTAACTTTAGGTTCGATAGCAAAAGGGTTAGAGCTGATTATAAAGTTATTAAGAAAAGTAGAAAGCTATTCAAAAGTGACTAGTGATTAATTGCTTAATATTTAAAATTGATAATTGACGATTTTGTCAATTAGATATTTAAATTGGAATAGTGTCGGCTTAAAACAGATTAGCTTTGAACGGAATTTCGATTATTTGGATCGTGAATTGCCAGGACGTTCCAAGAGTAAGTGATTCAATTCATAATTAAATATTAATTATCTCGTCTACCTCGTTTTTGCTCCAACACTTACTTATAGGTGCAATTCCTAACCCGGGTTGTTGAGATTTGTTAATAAATTGTATTGTTTTGATTATGGCTGATCTTCATTCCAACCCTTAAACAATGATGCATGTGGAGCACATCCATCACAGCTTATTTGAATAACTGATATGATAGATTCTAATAAAACCAACACGAACAAAAATTGATATGCAATAAAAAATAAATAAATAAAAAACCTCCCTAATTTTATGAAAAATCAAGGATTATCCAAAAAGGAGTTTCCCCTCTGTCTCACTCCCATTTCAGCAACACCTTTTGAGCAAATTGCAGTTCAAAGTAACATCCAAGGAGATTAAAATCTTCTACATAAAGATTCATACATTTAGAGAAGGCCTCTCACAGTGTATTCCGAATCGTTCCTCGGAACATGTCTTAAAGCTTAAGATGAGATAGCATCTCTTTCACGAGGAAGAAAAGGCAGCCTGGATTTGTCTTTTATTCTCCTGTGTTAAGATGAAAGTTCAGAGTCTTACTGTCCTAAAAATGGTTATGTACGTTTGATAGCTTTTATTCTTACTGAAAGGAACAGGAAAAATAGGGATTGTGAAGGTCAGGATGCTATTCCTTTTCTTTCTTTCTTTCTTTCTTCTCTTTCGCTTTTATTTGTGCGTGTGATTTTTTGGAGGGAAAATATATACAAAATTGACATACATTTACGGATGTATAATATAATATATGCAGATAGTGCATCCGGATTCGGTGCTAGTTTGATATCACGGGCAAGGTGCCAAGCGAGGTTTGGCGAGATAAAGGAATTCCGCCAAGCAGTGCTTGTTGCGTGGAATGGAATCCAAGATGGCGGCCTAACGGTATCAAATCGTCAGGAAAGTAATTTAAATAAAATGTTTTGAAATGCATTGAAATATATTTCAAAAAAAGAATATAAGAAGAGATTGAGATCAATAAATAATGAATAACAATATAATATAATAAAAGTTACAAGTACTAATAATATTATGCAGTATACAACACAATAATCTTATAAGATAATTTAATAGTAATTATACATAATATTCATATAGTGTGATTTAAGAATGATTATTATATATAATAATAAAATCATGTAATATAATTTAATAGTATTATAAAAAAGAATAATCATCGTATATATATTGTAACATATAAAAAAAACATAAGAATACTCATATAACGTATATAACAATTTTAAATAAATAACTTAATAATAATTATAAATGAATAACAAAATAATAATTATAAATAAAGAGCATCAAAATTATAAATAAAGAACATAATTTGTAATAATATTTATAAACAAATATAATAAAAAAAATTATTATAAATAACGAATATTATATATAATTATTACATATAATAATGATTGTAATTTTATATTATAATATTAATGAAATATTTAAATTAAAATGTGTGAATATGTATTTAAAATTACTAAAAATTTGCAATATTCCAAAAACTGCAAAAATATCAAAGTAACATATTGTAATGTTATCGCCCATCTTGGCAAACATAAACAACAAATTGGCGCGTGCCCCGTGATATCAAACTAGTTCCCCGGATTCAAATGGAGGGAATGTTTATTTTAATTTTGTAATATCATATGTCACATCATTATTTATTTTTTGGTGCTTACGCACTATCGCAACCATGTCGATTTTCAAGATAACTCACCAAATTGACAACCCCAATTTCGTACATGTTGTAGGCGATGAATTTGCAACCTTGTGCTTCCTTTCAAATTTCTCCGATTACCACCATTCTAAGAATTCTGTGCCGTTCGTTGATAAAGCAAGCTTGAATAGTAAAATACGAATCTGGGATTTACCCAAGGGCGTAGTTACCGCCGTATCAGTGATGCGGAGTTCCAAAATGCTTGAGTAAAAAAATAGGGGAGTGTTAAGGGCCCTAAAAAGAGCACATAAGAAATTTTGATACAGGGCCCACTTAGAAGCAGTTACGCCAGAGGACTAACCGAATTCATAAATAATGAAATGTAATAATAAAATTAATAAAAATATACTTATATGTAATAATTATTATCAATATATTATTATTATTATTACTATATGTAATAATATAATGTAAAACTAATAATAAAACTTAAAAATAAAACTAATAAATTAAATAACTAAGTAGCTAATAAACTAAACAATAAAACTTAAAAAATTAAATAACAAAAAAATAGCCATTTTTTTCTTTACTGATTACTATTTATTTATAATTAATATTTTTCACAATTTTTCAACTAGAAGCTCCATATTTCCTCGTCAGCATATTCCGTTTTTAGAATTCCCGCTAGGTTTTATTCAATGTCGCCAATATGGTTGCGATAGTGCGCAAGTACTATTTTGGTGAAGACTCACTTTTCAGAAACAAGTAATACAAAAAAAAAGTTAATTCCTACTTAGGTCAACAAAGAAAAAAATTATTTTAGTTACTTTTTATTAAATGATTACAATTAATATAAATACGCATATGCATATGACAAAATCACAATATTAAGCGACAAAATAGAAAGCGATTTTCCATTTTCCTTTCTATATAGGGTGTTGAACTATTTTTTGTTTTTTTATTACTCTATTTATTCATTAATTAAATTATTCTAATAAAATAATATAGTTAAAAAAAAATCACATTCTCAGAAGTTAGGCCATCCTGGGTGGGATTCGAACCCGCTACCTATGGATTAGAAGTCCATTGCGCTACAGGGACACAAAGAGCATTTTTCCTTTTTATATAGGGTGTTGGACTATTATTTTTATTTGTTACTATTTATTCATTAATTAAATAGAATTAATGAATTAATACATGAAAAAGAAATGTATTAACATCAAGTGTCATCCACTCCAAGTTTTAAAAAATGTTTTTTAATTCGAGTGGATGAATGAAGAGTATTTTATTAACGATTGAAAATTTGAACAAGATATATATATATATATGAAATACTTCAATAATATTTCTGGAGAGTGTGGTAAAAATAACTATAATGTCGTGGCGAGTGGATGATTATACTGTAACAACGAAAGGATAGGGCGTGGCCACTGGAAATGATTACTGTATATTAGATACATTTCTTATGCTGGTTGATGTTGCGTATTCAATATTATTGATGAGGCAGTCTTGTAAGTCAATCCAGTTTAATCAACATTTAACAATTTGCGTTTCAACATCACAAGAAGCAAACATAATGACACAAACACTGAACAAAGAAACTACGACACTACGAAATGCAGCCGGTTACATGATTAAAGACACAGACAGAAGAGAGCGGGATTTCCAATGGTTTCGGTATTTATACCCAGAGGAACATAACATGATTTGGGGGTGAATGGATGTAGTTCAAGATACTCTCGTTAGACGGGTGGCTAGATTAATTATTAATTAAACGCATACCCTGAAGGAATAGACCATAGATAAATCAAAAGTTATTAAAGATTAAATTACTGGGAGAATTATATTACATATATATATATATATTTAGGTACAAGTGTGAACTAATCGTATGAATTGAATTATAACATGCATAAAAGTTTATAAATACTGCAAAAAATTTGAAAAAAATCCTTGACTTTTTTCGAAATATCTGCTTTAAAAATACAAACTTACACATTAAATTAAAAATAGTTTTTGGTACATAAAACATGCAATTGACAACTGTCGCGAATACCACTTTGTGGTTATGTACTACATTTATACACGAAACAAACAGAATAATATCAAGGCACAATAAATAGTTAATTACATTAATTGATATAGAAATAAAATATTACAATACCCGATAAAAGAATACTACCTATAGGAGCTCCCAGGGACGACTGCGCAAGTTCTAGACCAGGGGGCGACAACCTTGTAGCTACGGAGTACCAAATCAATCTACCAATATGATTCAGAAAGCCACACTGAAATAGTTCAATTCTCGCGATAATGCATGTGGAGTTAGGGAATAAAGGTCAAGCATACAGATTTAGAATTTTATTATACGTTAATTTTGCATCATTTAAAGATATTTATTAGCATAAAAATTAACAGAAAATATAACTATTCTTTCAATATAAATACAGAAGTTCGTTCACACTTTATTTAACGATTTTGATAGTTAATTTTTATCAATAAATTCCGTATTTTTTGTGAAAATTTGCTTCTATCTGATAGCCATGATTCTTAATAATAGCTTTAGCCCGAATTTTTCATGAAAGCAAATTTTTTCTTAGTACTGTCATGCGAATTTTACTCCATTCTCTTGAACCGTTTTCCAAAATCAGTTCAGTGTTCTTGGGTGTCGTTATATTAAAGGTCGTTTTAATAAACCGAAAGCACAAAAGTCCATTGCAGAACCGTAGGGTGATTTTACACGTATTTTCTCAGATGGGATGTACTTTTTTTCCTGTTTCTAATTCTTTCTTTCCTAAATAAGGGTCAGTTGACTTATAGACGTGTGACCAGAGGCTTTGTCCATATGAAGCTCAATTTTATCAATGTCCTTTCTATACAAATTCGGAATTTCTTCTTCAAAAATATTTTGCTGATATAGTAGAGTAAATTAATTTTGACTTTACTTCAGAATTTTTTGACTTTTAATATGCCGTCGTTAGAAAATCCGGTAACTATCATGAATCCCTGTTAGAACATAACTGTTGTTGTGGCTAATGCCACCTGTCTGATGTAGTCAGAACGAGGCCTACGAATTTCATCTTGGCAAGGGGCTAGAAGTAAGCCTGTCGTTGGCCTAGACCTTGAGCACCATACAGGTGACTGCATGAATTAGCTCGGCGAAATTCCCCGAAGGGGAAATATATGGCGACACCACTTATCTCCACAATTTTGGCATGGCACTGAAGGGGAGGAAATATTCTTCAGTCCCCCTCACTCGTGATTCAGCCCACAAGACTTTCGGACCCACTGATTTAACGAGCACTTACTCCGTGTGTACTCGGAGGGTATTTGGAGGAATCGAACCCAGACCTTCCGGTCTGGAGCCCGATGCTCTAACCACCAGGCTACCCACGGCCCTTAGAACTTAACTGTATACTAACTAACTTCACTTCATTGATAGCTGCCTGCGTTTGAACAATCTTAGGATGAAGTTTTGTGTGGTCATGTTTTCATTTTTACTTTCAGCTAGACGCTTTTTCCCTTTAAAAAATTTAATATATTATAAATATCTTTGATTGAAATGCAATAACCGATTTAATTAAAATTTTACACCGCTTTTTAATTATATAGTGGGATGTTTCTTTTTGGAAAGCGTTATTCCGTAACCTTCGAACCATTTTCAGGAACCATTTTTGAAAAAAAATCTTTTATTTTACATCCCGTTCAAAAGAAAATCTTAGCAGACAATTATTCTGAGGTTGCCAAAGTTTTATCTCAAAATGCAAACCAGAAAATTAATTACAAAATCGTTTCCATAAAGTGTGAACGACCTTCCTGTAAAATATTAAAATTGTGTACTTATGTTACTGTTACACATATGTATTAAAATAAAAAATAAACAACTTGAAATAGAATTCCCCTCCAATATAGTGAAATAAGAAAAATAAATATTTTAAAGCGAACCTTATCTCTGCACCACTCTACTTCATATAAGAATTGTAACTTTCAGTCTGACACGGTCCTAAACATTCATTTGTTAAACAACTTTTTTGCGGGCTCAAAATATTTTTCATATGAGAAAAAGTTTGTTCACAAATATGTAGAACCAAAAGTGGAAAGCGAGAGCCCATGCTATTTTTTCTCTTCAAACAATTAAAAATTCTCATTCAATAATTTAACATAACTGTCGATTTATCGTTAGTTATTTACTTCAGTTTTTTCATAATTCCGTAGATGTTGCTTTCCATAATTCTTAAGCATCTTAGTCTAATAAACATTTTAAAATTATCGATGTCCATCTACTCAAAAATTGGCAATTTTTTAGTGTAGAGTATCACTGAGGATTGTACCACTTCCCAAAGGTTGCCTACGCCTGGTCTAAGCCTTCGCGGGCTGGCGTTGCGTTACGACGGGCAGTTATTTATGAAATTGCAATACCTTTCTTAAGACATAGAATTCTGAAAATGTAAAATGTATTGATAAAAACCAAGATTCCGCAATCGTACACACATTGTTATATAAAATGCAGACGAAATTCACAAATAGTATTTTCTATTTTCTAACAATTGTTCCTCTGAAAGAAAGCAGATTTTGGATTATTTTTTTTGTCCATTGAGCGCTTTCACCAGGACATTCTTGCTCGACAAAAATTGTTAAGGTATCCAACTACGTTCGGAACCGTGATTTTAAAAAAGCGCATAAATGGATAATTTTCATGATATTTAGTGTCACTTAGATTAGAAGACATGTATAAAATTGTTTTAAGGACATTTTGAAAAAAGAAAATTATTTAAATACACTATTTTGGCAAAAAATGAACTTAGAATAATCTTTTTTTCAAAATGTTCTCCTTTTGTTAAAAATGCTTCTATTATAATAATATTTTGCCTGTTTATAGCTCAGACCTCTTTACAGAGGCTCAACTATGTGTGTGTGTGTGTGTGATTTTAGAAAAATTCACATTATTTTCAGAGTTACAACCCATTGGAATATATATAATTATAGGCGTTTTTTTCTTAAAATTTCTCCCCTCTGTTGTCGTAAAACATGGATAAACCCACTTCTAAGTTATACATTTAAAAAATTCTAGTTGAGCCTCTGTACAGAGGTCTGAGCTATATTCAAGCAAAATATTATTATAATAGAAGCATTTTTCACAAAAGGAAAATATTTTGAAAATGGGTCATTCTATGTTCATTTTTTGTCAAAATATTGTACCTAAATAATTTTTTACTGTATAATACTATTCTTAAAAACAATTTTATATACATTTTCTAATCTAAGGGACACTAAATATCATAAATATTATCAATTTATACGCTTTTGCAAAATCACGGTACCGAACGTAGTCGGATACCTTAAACGAGGCCAATCCGCCACATAATTCTGTCCCACTTTTAGAATACGAGATGTACTTGTTGCGAGGGGTGGGGGTGGGTATATCAATTCTGCATAACCCTCATAATCCTGTATATCAATCACTCTATTGGTCTCTCACACTCTTCACATAACACAGAAGCTAGAGTTCAAAGCTCTTTAATTTAGTCAAATCACTTGAATAAAATCTAGGATGGGAAATAATGTTTATTAACATTGCACTGTAAGGCAACACGAGGGCTAATGGTGAGGGATCTTGTAATTTTAAATTTCGGTGTAGGACGACACCTGAGCTGGCGGAAGGACTTTGAGACTCAGCAGATTTAATGTGCATTATTCCCTTTACATGGCAGGCCTTCAGTGGCACTGGGTTTCGAACGCATGACACATCGGTCACGAGTTCATGACCATAACCACCAGGGTGCTGCAGCTGCCTAAACAAAGGGGAGTTAATCGAAATAAGATATAATCAACAGCCCGGAGATAACGATACGACTACTCCGTTACTACAGCTATTTGTGATAATATATTTGTTTCTAAATTATATTGTCTGTTTGCTGGTTTATCTAGCAGTACTGGCTATTTCTTTCCCTTACTATTTTCACTAACCCCCCAGTGGTGCACACAAGGATGGTATTTGAGAGTTTAACCTCCCCTCTTACAGACTATAAGATTTTTAATTTTCGGCGTGAAAATTATGGCTCGGCGCTTTCGCGCGCGTTTTCTTTGTGTGTTTCTTTATGTCTTCTCCCTTCCATCCATAAAAGAGGTCTGTGTATATATCACTTTCACTAACCACAGCAAATCCATCTCGTAATTTTGAGCCACGTGGTGAACATTTGAGCTGCCACCGCACTCTTCCCAAACATTATTGGCAACCGATAGGTCGGGATTTGAGGTTCAAACCTCTCCCACAGGCCTAGGCCGAAAATTTTCTAATTTTTTAAATGAAGATTACGTCTTCAGGGATTGTGTCTATGTTATATTTTTAATACAATCCTTCGCATAAAAGTAGTCTGTGGTAGCCATAGTTGGTAACATTTTTCTGCCTTATTATAAAGTCTACTGAATTCAATTACCTGCCTAATAATTTTGATCGATGGTCAGGTTGACACCGTTAACATTCTCATTATGTTCAAGTGAAGAAAAAAAGTTTACACCATGATATGTCTATCGTAGGTTAGACCCGAATAATATTTGTCTTCACAACTGTTGTTTCGGACATTAACTGTTGCCTTTATCCATCCGACACAACTTGAGAGAGAGTAAGTGAATATTAACGTCGAAATGTTCAGCTACATGAGGGCTTTTGGCGACGGACCTCGTAATTTTGAACCATGGTCAAGGGACGAGGACGACACCTGAGTTGGCACCCCCTCTCCTAACTACCGCACCCCACCAACGGGAGAGGGGCTGCGGTAGCCCAGTGATCAAGGTATCGGATCATGGCAGGTATGTAATGAGTTTGAGCCCAGTACCACTAAAGACCCGCCGTGAACGGCAGCGATGCACGTTAAATTTGTCGAGAGCAGAAACGTCCTCCCGTTGGTGTGGTGTGGTAGTTAGGAGAGGGGGGTGCCAGCTCAGGTGTCATCCGTTACTTGACCATGGTTCAAAATTACGTGGTCCGTCTGCCAGCCGCGTGAGCTGCACAGTGCGACGTTAATATTCACTCACTCACCCACCAACTGGAGGACGTTTGAGCTTTTGACAGATTTAACGTGCATCACTCCCCTACACGGCGGGTCTTTAGTGGTACTGGGCTCGAACTCATGACACGCCAACCATGATCCGATACCTTGACCACTTGGCTACCGCGGCCACCCGACATAACTTGACCATCGTTTCAAATTACGAGGTCCATCATCAATAACCCTCATGTTGCCATATATTGCGATGTAAATAAACACTTCCTCACCAGCTCGACTCAAAACTTCGCTAATTGCAGCCAATACGCATCGTAATTTTCAACAATGATCAGATGACGAAGTCGACACATCGACTGGAACCCTACTGACCGCATCCAAGCCATGTCAAATGTGTTGCACAATGTTTTTTAAATTGAAAAACCAAAATTAGCCGCGGCAAATCCGTTTCCATGTCAACTAGAGTATAATGCTATTCTTAATTTTGAAAATCAAAACAAAAGGGATATAAATAGGATGCCTTAAAATAAAAAAAAAAGGTTTAAATACCAAAAACAGTTTTTCATATATAATTTTTTATCACTTTTCTATGTAAATAACGTTAACTACATTCCGGACTATTTTATTTTAAATTATGATTTTAAAGTCTTGTTCTAATGATTGAAAAAATGTCTAATTTATAGATGTAAAAATGAAAGACTCATATGCCTTCTTAAAAGAAATAACATGGTCACATTACAGGAAAAAAAAATCTCAAATTCTAAAAAAACTTCGCTCAATTTTTTTTTGTTTTCGAATTACCCAAAAATATACCTTTTGTGTGTGTGTGTGTGTTTTCCCCCCTTTCACACAGCGTGAATAATCGGAAAATATAAGTTTACTAACATTAAAACGTGTCATTAAAAGCAAAGATATGTTTTACTTCTGCCACGCTTAATTATAAATATTTTCCCTTCGCGCGCGCGAAACATAAACTGGAAAATTTGAAAGGAATAGTTCGGAAATTTAATATAAATCAAGGACAATGCATAGAAATTCGAATGGTGGTGCAATCATTAAGGAGAATTTGAAGCTATTATGGAAATTGACTTTATAAATGGATTGGTTAATAATTTCACAGGTGTTCTTAAGAACGGATATAACTCGTGGAACAGGTAAAAGGCGGGAACTATTAGATAATACACAAAAAGAAGTAAATTTCAAATATAATCAAATGGTATTTAAAAAAGTTTGCTGATAATAATGCAAAGTGTGCTATATTTATGCGGCATTTTCTTTGGTAATCTGAGAAAGTAATTTGGATTTTAAATATGTAAATTGCTTTTTAATTCATGGCCAATTTATTGAGCTGTGTGCATAAATATACTGTGCAAAATTGCGTCGATTTGAGTTATTATACACGTTTGGCTTTCCAAAATAAGTATAATAGGTATAAAATCATGCGAAATATTTCAAATCTCTTCATTATCACCTCTTCCCTTTCCACCGAGAAGCATTGTGGCTAAACGGCTTTTATTTTTTTTACGGCCCTCATGCCGCAAAGGGACGATGCATTGATAAACACCCATGTTTTCTCAGGGATTCGAGCGCAGGCCCTACGATACAGCAGTGAGCATCACTAACCACTATACCGGAAGGCCTGCTGCTGATTGAGGTTTAACGGTGTATCATCTCTTTTAAACGACTGGTCTTTAGTGACTCCAGGAGTCGACGTCGTAATAGAAGCAACACCGACTATAAGTTCGCGACCATGACCACTCGCAGTGGCGTAAAGTTCACCACCGCAACCCCTGTATCGCGTGAGGCCTAGGATTCTAGGGGGCCCAAAGCCTATGTTAAGTTATATGTGTCGCCCATCCGGTATAGTGGTTAGCGACGCTGACTGCGGTACCGTAGGGACTGGGTTCGAATCCCGGAGAAGACATGGATGTTTGTAAATGTATAGTGCCTTTGCGGCATGGGGGTACTCTAAATAGCCGTCGAGCCGCAAGTCCTCTCGTGTGGACCCCTGACCACCCCCAGGTGTCCCTCAAAATTGGGGTGGAAACGAGCCAAATCGTACTGTCACCTGTATGGCGCTCAAAGCTACAGCTAACGACAGGCGTCACTTAGCCCTTTACCATGATGAATTTCGTGGCCCTCGATCTGGCCATTGCCGATCAGGTGGCATCAGTAACAACAACAACATGTTATATGTAAGATCCAGCTTGGGGCCCAAAGCTGACTTTACAGGGGAGCTTTAATATTCTCCGTTACGACACTGACTATTAGGCTACCGAAGACACGTTAAAGTGAGGAAGGACCTTGAGTTTTAACAGTCTTAATACTAGCCCATTTTCAAGAAAGGTCTTTGGTGAGTGAGAGTGTATCAACGTCGCAGTATAAAGCAACACGAGGGCTAATGGCGACTGACCTCGTAGTTTTGACAATGAGTCTTTGGAAGGAAAATACACGAACCCGCAACGCGTCGATTGGTAGTGTAAACTCTTTGTTTGGTACGTACCCCGCCCATTCCATTCACGTCAAAGTTTATAGCTCAGAACAGATAGCTAAGTGACCAGTGCACGTGGGTTCATTGTTTATTGTTTGGCCTCGGAGCCACGTCGACACTCTGACTGGAAGTCACAATGGACAACGGAGTGCCCACCGGGTGACAAGAGACGAAGCCTGTCTGACCAACGAGTCTGACGCCTTGGAGGACTACGAGAGAATTGATTTAAGAAACAAAAAGGCGGTGTGATGGACAAGTGTGTCCAGATGTTGGACGAGAAATCTGGCGCCATTAGATGCCAGAAGGGCCGAAGTGTGATTGTGTGTTCTACACGAATAGGAACACTAATGAGGCCGAGGGCCATGGGCAGATTTTGGTGGCCTGCCAATGATAAGGGACGAGAGGAGTGTTGTGGACTCGCCCCTGGTGTTTAAAAGGGTTTTTTCTTAGGAAAATGATGAGAGACCTGAAGAGAGGGGAGAGCAAAGAAGTGAGCAGAGACGGAGATGAGATGCGAGGTCGAGATTAGAGCGGATAGCAGAGGTCGGATTGAAGTCCGAAACGGTTTTTTCCTGGAGAAAGGAAAGAGAATGAACGCCTGTGGTGTTGCAGGAGTTATCGAAACAACTTCATAGAAATAAGGGCAAGTGTCCTTCGGACAAAGCAGTGCGGTGAAGTGATTGATCTATCCTGTGGAATAGACTGAATGCACCGGCTTGGCGCAGAGACTTTACTTTATTGCATCAATGATAATTAATTTGATGAGAAAATAAAATTTTCTTTTATTTTAACATTTGTCTGTGACGATTCATTCACGCTACCTGTATGCTACATCACAGTAGTATGTCATTCTACCAACCTAGCTACTGCGTGCCCATGAAGTGGCCGCGGTAGCCTTGTGTTCATGGTCAAAGACTCCTGGACAGCGTGTTATAAGTTCGAGGTCAAGTACCACTGTAGACCTCCTCTCCCCTCATGTAGAGGGGCTGATGCACACTAAATATGTCGAGGTACAAAATCCTCCTGTTGATAGTGGGGGATTTAGGTTCGTTGGCGCCCTAGGCCTAAGTTAACTTGACGCCCTTAAGTATAATAATAATACGAATAGTAATATGGGAATCGAATTGAATTTAGCCATGAATTATACATAAATATATATTGGTATAACAAGTAAACATACAATTTAGAATAAATTGCTTTTAAGTAAGAAATAAATCACACACACACACATATCTATCTAATTAATCAAAAATAAATTTGTTTTTTGCTTTCATCCGCGCGAAAGCATTAATGACACATCCTCATACTTAACTTCTTAAACTAATTGTGCTTCATCGCTTATTAATGCAAGTGCATTGAGCCTATACCTGCACGTAAAAATTTGTAAAAAATCTAACGTCAATAGATAAATGCTATACTTAACGAAATTTTTTAGTGCCTATTTGTTTGATATTTTAAATTTTACTACTTACAGAGATTAATTATTTTAAATAATATATATAATTCCACCCTTTTAATATTGACATCTTGAGGTTGTCAAAGCAAAAGAAAATTCGTTCTCACAGAGATAAAAAATAAATTTTACTGTTTAAAAAAACTAAAAAACACTCTTTTATAGTTAATCGAACTAAGTTGTAACTGAATCTTTTAGTCTCCACAAATCTGGAATTAGTCGCCAAATCTGGAAATGGGATCTGAGATTAGTCGCCAGATGCGAGATGGGATCTGAAAATGGGAAATCGTTAATTATGATGATCCTGATCAGGACAATGGACAAAATTATTAAATTATTGTATTGTCATCGGTCCTTGACAAGTGAGCAAAATTTTGAATTAATCTGACCTTTTAAAGTGGGTAAAAATTGAGTTTAAAGATTCCGTTACATACAAGTGAAACTTATAAAAGGGTGTTAACAAAATTGATTTCAAATTTTTCCCACCTCAAAAATTTTGGTGCCCCTAAAAATATGCCCGGGCCTTGAAGGGCCTAAGCCTAAATCCTTCAGTGCCCGTTGGTGTGGTGTAGAAGCTCGGAGAGAGGATGCTAGCTCAGGTGTCATCTTCGTCACTTGACCATGGTTCAAAATGAAGAGGTCCATCAGCAATAGCTCTCATGTGTCTTCAAAGTGCTACTTGAAAAAACACTTACCTTTACGTTATTAAACAATTTGTGATATAAGTGCTGTTTAAAAACTCATTGTAGAACTACGTCCATTTTCTTTCATAAATTTAATTGATCCAATTGAAGCAGTGATTCTTTCCCATAAAATCTCTTACTCATCGTCTATTTGACAACCTTTTTCGGAATCGGTAAAAAGGAACATTTCGCACCGGAAACCGCCACGTGCAGCTGGGACAATGTTAAAGATGGAACATATAACACATGGCAAACCAAATCTCAACAGAGTGTGTCATTTGGAATCTGTTTCGTATAACGCGCTTTTGTTTGCTTTTCAGATAAGAGACTTATAAAGTTCTGTGTTTATTAAGGGGAGATAAGAAAGCCGATTTAAAAACATTCGGAAGAACTTCGGTACCGTTATAAAAGTCTTATCTTTACGAAAAACACTCCTAAAACATGAAATACGATTCCATTTCCACAGAAACTGTTGCTTCATAAATAGAAATGGCATGAAGAAATCGGCCCCAATAACTTTCTTCTTTTAAAACCGAAACATAATTAACGCGAGATACCAGTTGAAATGGATGTTAATTAGCTTCAAGCTATTAAAATTATTTATAAGTTTTCCTTGTGTCCATTAATTGCTTTAATATATATATATACATATTATTGGCAACATCAATTCGAGATTTTCCTTCAGGTTACTGACTCGTGCAAAAAATTCGAATTTGATTATTTTAACTTTTTTTTTAAATGATTCCAAATTATTTAAAGTAATGGTCACAGTTGGTTAATTTTTTTTAATTAACTTCACACTATAGAGCTGCCCATTTGACTAACGGCAACGGATATCTAAATTTTGAACTGTAGTAATGATTGGTCGGCTAGAGAAATAACGTTATATACAGAGTGTTTCAAAACGACCGCATAAACTCTGCACAGTTAGATTCCTCATTGAGAGTACATAAAAAATTCCCAAAGAAGCATTCCTGTACGATCCACAGTTTACGAACAAAATACGAAAAACAAAGTATGACATCACTGCCGGTGCAAGAAAAAAAAACACTTTATTGGACATATCAACAACAGTATTTGCATATCTTTCCAGACGATAATGTTTGAAACGTTCGCCGCAAATACCGCGTCATGGTGTTTCTCAATGAGGTCTTAAGCGAATTCCTCGATGACATATCATTAGCGACAATACAGAGACTTTGGTTCCAGCATGATGGAGCTCCGGCGCATTTCTGTGTTCCTGTACGTGATTGGTTGGATATCACATACCCCGGCCGTTGAATCGGACGTCAGGGTCCTGTTCTATGGCCTCCACGTTTGCCAGACCTTACACCATTGGAATTTTTCCTATGGGGCCATCTCAAGGAACTGGTGTATCGAGACGTGGTGACGACACAAATGTAATTAGTTGCTCGTCTACATGTTGCTTGTACTTTGGTGGACCCCGCGGTGATGCGACATGTGATGACATCCATTCCACGGCATGCTCAAGCCTGCCTCGACATGCACGGCAGACACTTTGAACATATGTTTTAAACTGTGCATATACTTCTGTTGATATGTTCAATAAAGCGTTTTTTCTTGCACCGGCAGTGACATCATATTTTGTTTTTTGGTATTTTTCTCGTACACTATGAATCATACAGGAACGCTTTTTGGGCAGTTTTTATGTACTCCCAACGAGGAATCTAGCTGTGCAGAGTTTATGTGGTCGTTTTGGGACACCCTGTATATACCTCATGGTTACACAATATTTACAAACACCAGGCCTTTTAATATGGCTGAGGTAACCTAGTGGCTATGCCCACACGAACTCGTGGCCAGCGTGTCAAACTTTGTACTCTTGTGCCACTAAGGACCTACTTTGTACTGGGGCTGACGCACGTTAAAACTGTTGCGGCTCTAAGTTCTCCCGTTGGCGTTGTGTGGTAGTTTAGAGAGAGGGTACCATCAAGGGCATAACGTACAACCTCGCATCGTGGAGGGGTAAAGCCTAAGCAGTCAGTTGGCGGCTAGTTTTTTTCTATTATTGGGCATTCAACATTATAAAGGAGACGATAGTCTAGTGTAGGGATGTCCAACTCGCGGCCCGCCTTGAATAATTTTGAGGCCCGCGAGATTCTTTACATCTTTACAAAATTCGACAATTTTCTACAGTATTTTTTTGTTTAAAAAGTTTTCTTTCTTTTTCTTTTTTGTAAAAATAAATCCCATAACTGTTATTATTTTATCACGTTGCTTCTGCTACTGCTAATCTCTCTTTTTTTCTTAACTGAAATTTATCAAACATAAATCGTGCTCAAACTTAGCGCACGAAAATCTGCAACATCAATTACGATACGCAAGTACACATGCATTGAGATCGACTTGCAAAAGCGAAGTGAAAGAGTTGAGAAACAGATATCTCACTAATTAAATAAATTAAACATTATTTGATCATTGCATTATTATTATTATACTATCTATGTTTGTATACATGAAAAACAATAATAATATATCAGTCTGTTTTAAATTTTTACTCCAACAAATGTTTGTAATGGATCCAAATCTAATATAAAGATATATATTTTTATATGCGGCCCGCGGGATTGTAAAGTTCTTCCGAAGTGGCCCGCGAGGTCATTTGGGTTGGCCACCCCTGGTCTAGTGGTTATAGTCACAGGCCGTGAGCGGCGCGTGTCATGATTTAGAGCCACTAAAGACCTTCCATGTAGAGGAGTTGTTGCACGTTAAATTTATCGTAACTCTGTCCTTCTGGTGGGGTAGTTTGGAGAGGGAGGTACAACCTCAGGTGTCGCCATTGTCACTTGACCGAGGCTCAAAATTACAAATCTATTATCCATAGGCCTCAAGTTGCTTTAAAATGCGATGTTAATAAACATTCACTCAAAGAACATTCACTCACTTAAATTAAGTGGCGTGACGTACACCCGTGCAACTTTTTCATTGCGTGGGAGCCCAGGACTATAGGAGGCCCAAAGCCTATGTTATGTTATGGTTTTGGAATAATTTGTGATATCCATCTTGGGACCCAAAACCTGACTTTGCATTTAAGCCCTAGCATTCTCCGTTACGCCACTGCATACACGAACTACTTTTATGAAGGGATGATTACATATCTAAAAAAACACGTTGAGGAAAGCCCCGAGGGTAGGCTAAAAATTAAAAGTCTTAAAATCTGTGGGGGTTGGACCTCCCTCCTCCTTTGTGTATTCACTGTAAACAAGTTAATAACTGAAATACAACTTCCTCATTGGTTAATACGTAGGTGTATAAAACGAGCCTAAGTGTAAAAAGGACACCCCATTTAAAACCAACCTTTCAGATTAGTACAATCCGTTCTTGTCCACTTACGTTAATGGACCATCAGAAACAAACAATGACCAGGGTTGCCTCTCCCAACAAAGATCCTTTGACGCGACGCCACGTGTGAGTGCAGCTCCCCATCTCTTAAAAGCCGGCTTTGTTTCACATGAGCGACGATACGATGGCAAAGATAAACATCTTTTTAATCTGACAGATTTGACACCTCCTGTTAGTCGGAAAAAAGAATTACTAATTTGATTGCGGGTGCATCCATAAATACCCCAACAGTTCGAGTTCCTAATCCGCGAATTATAAAGGGACGGTTTGATGCGTTTTGCAGTCGAGATTAAATCTAATGGCGTTTTCTGCAGGTGAGCACTCAACCGTTTCGTGTGTCCCAGAGATGGTAGGAAACGAAACGGGAATTAGAATGAAGTGGGTAATGTTTTTTGTGGGTTAAAAGCCTTCCCCTCTTCCTCTCCCTCCCCGTGGAGTAATTGATTGACAACTTAGAAATGAGTGATTGTTTTTTAAAGAGATTGTATCGTGTTTAAATTTTTTTTTTCGCGGTTGTTGACAATGTTTACATGCGATTAGGAAACAGTTCTTACAGCACGTTTTATTAATAATCACGCGACAGGAAAATGAAACACATGTAGTGACGGGTCTCGTAATTTCGAATGGACACACACACACATACACAAGTGACATTAATTTAATCTCGTAAATTCCACAGCACAAAATTATTTTGAAGCCCAATTTCATGAAGTGCTCTCATCATTATGCAGGACAGGAGGGGGACCTGCGGGCTACTTGCGGAGTTTTTTTGCAGCTTGCAACAGAATCAGAAAATCTGCCTTGCACCAAAATTAAATTAAAAGTTGTAATGAGAATCTCAACAAGCAATCTCACTCCTAATTTCAAAAATGTGTACAAAAGTGTGATAGGGTACATTTGTCTCATTAAACTGATTCTTCAGTTATAGCTGATATGAAATTAGCGCAATAAATGTAAATTGGGTACTTATATATACATACTGTGGCAACCTATTGGCGACGTTGTATGAAACGAAGCAAATGGTTGCCAATTCAGCACGCAAGATACATTGGAAATCGGGGTTGCCTACTTGGCGAGTTAGTAATAGAGTTGGTGATTGTTGTGTAATACCAAAAATTGAATAAAAAATTACCACTATATTTTATTTAACTCATATTTATTATTTTTATGGTACATTTGTAACTTTTCTGAGATACAAAGTTGAGTAATGAATGGAAAGAAAAAAAGGTACGGCTCTTCGGTATTCCCCTTTCCACAATATGGCCCTCGAGCCAGAAGAATTGCCCACCTTTGGCCGAAGGCTAGCCGAACCCAAAACAAGTGATGCACATATGAACTAAAACGATATTAAACGAGCAAATAAACTGCCGTTTTTCATGTGAATTCCTTCGTCTCTATAGGTCTGGGAAATATTGCTGGAAATGCAAACCACCATGGTCCAAATATCGGTTGACCCGATGAATCACATTAGGAGGGATTTGGTGTTACTCGACCCGATTGAAGTCAGTGATGCTGTTGTGTACATTGAATACCACAAGAGCTCGTAAATGGTTCTGATAAGTATCCTCCAGAGTGCTTCCCAAATTCAAATACCATCTGGATAGATCAGTCGATCGTAGGGCCATCATAGATCTTTGACAATACTGTCAGAAAACTGAGTTTCTAGGAGGATTAAATGCCTGTTGCTCGCGTTCCCCCTTCACTTTCTTGCACTTTCCTCATCTTATAATTCAAGGTAAATCTGTATCACTGTTCCCTGTTTAGTACTCGAAATGCCATTGTGTATTGCTACGTTAAATACACTAACGCGCTTTTCAATTTATCTTCCCCCATGTCTGGTTTACTTATATTGAGCTACCCAGTTTTATTATAACTGAAAACGGAATCTTTGCTGCCCAATAAGGGTTCGGAATGTCCTTTATAAAAGCTTCCGTTGAAAGATGCTTATAAATCCAAAGGATGGAATCCTCAATTCACAAATACGACCAGTTATGATCAGTGTCCCACCACATATTTTATATATATGAGACATTTTTACAGATTGCATTTTAATTCTATCTTTTCTATTGTTAATGCTGTGAAAATTCATTGGTATACGAACAATCGAAGGCTCAATGGGTTGAACCTTCCACAGAGACATAAGTAAAAGAGCGAGAGATTTCTTCTAACTGTGCATGTTCTAGTCCATTCGCGTATTAGAGTTATGATTCTACTCTAGACTTGATTAAGTCTAGAATAGAGTTGTGACATGAACATGCAGTTGGATTTGAGCATCGTCATTTGAAAACTCGCAAAATGAACTTTCAACTACTGCGAGAAAGAGAAGTCTTACATTCTCCTCTGAGCTGATATGACTGAAAAAGCTCTTTTCATAATGTGTTTGCAGGCCCCAGTAACGTTTTAACATTTCTCGAGTCCTTAGGCCTCTATTCAAAAGTAGGTCCCGCCTGCGATTCTTAAGTAGACATTATACAGCATACGTTTCCAAATAATTCTATCTACAAACGGTATCCCGTAGCAAATAAAGATGTGTAACACAGTCTCACAAACCTAAGCACAAACTTACTCAAACGACTAATTGATGGTATATATGCTGGTCGACTTAGAACTAAACTCTGACGAGGGATATGGTATAATATTGTAGTTTTGCCGTTGTTACCAGTTGGAACATCCTTCGAAATTTTCAGTCTTTTGGAGAAAATATCGGGAACAAAATTTAACGATTAAAATTATTTGGATCATAATCTTATTGAAGTCGAGGTCGAGAACGAAATGAGACCTTAGGCTCGGGCACAGTTAGCCCGTGCCTTAAAACGTCCGTGGCACACTAAGCAAAAAATGTATTTAAAAAAACCTACGTAAAATAAGGCATAGTTTCTTATTTACTTCTAAAATTTTTGACCATCATAATTTTTTTAATTTATAGAATATTTTTCTTTTGAAGAAACCAATGCAAGAATGATCTGTCTGCGTTTTTATCTAGACATAGAACCATGTCTGCTGCAAAACCATTTAACTGAAAGAAAAAAGAATAATGCTTTTTTACCTATACATCTCATTCAGACATATTATTCCCAATTAATTTCATGTTGTTTACTTTTCTATCATAGAAACAATTAAATAGTTAAAAGAAATTGTTATTGAGAGAAGAAATTTTTAGTTATCTCATTCCCTTCAAAATCCAGTTTCTTCAATTCTTTGGAAATCGGTTACCTCTTAACCATTGTGTGCGTGTGAAAGTGTTCAAATAAAACAAAAACACTAATCAGCCTACGATATTGTCAAGTTAAATCTTAGCAGAGGTTGGAAGTGTACGGACTTAATCCGTTCGAATGTCAAATACTTGTAGATGTGGGAAGTGGACAGATACTTGAAAGTACAAGTGGAATTAATGCGAAATGTATGGCCTGCAAAAAAAGCTCTTCAAATAAACAAATTCTTCGAAAAACACCTAATTTGCAAGAAGCTTCAAGGACAGTACTACACATTTAACAAAGGGAATTGGCTTAAAAATGCTCTTGAAATGCATTTTCAAAGCGAGAATTAATCAGCCATGTAGGAGAATACACCAGTTTGTTAGAATATTAAATGAGTTAAAACTATGCTTCTCAAACTTTCAATTTTTTGGCCCCCTTTTCAACCACAATTTATTGCACCCCTCCGTACAATAACAATGTACTGAATGCAATGAAGATGTACCATAACGCTAAAGCTGCAATACGACTTTAATTACAAACCGTATATATTATCAAGACAAGTATTAAGTATTGTGTATGATTTTGTATATATATGTGACAAGCCTATAGAAATCACTATTAATTATTTAACGTGTTCTTAAATTAGTATTAATAAATTAATATTCTAATATATTCTGCAGTACTGATACACTTATAAGTATATTATATCAGTGTAAATGTGTCAGAATATAATTTTTTTAAATTTTTTGCTTCTTTTCAGTAGATTAATAATTTTTTTAAGTGATCCTTTATTTTAGACTTTTCGATATGCTGGCGCCCTCCACGCAGGGTGATCACGCTCCCCTAGGGAGAGGGGTGCCTCACAGTTTGAGAAACGCTGAGTTAATATAAGATGTTTTATTACATAAGAGAGATCTTAGATGTATTATACATTATTAATTAGCGTGCGTGCTGTTTAGCTTTGCTTTTGGCTCTTTCCTTTTCTCATTGGAAAAAAAAAACCTCGCAAAAGCCTTTTAAATGCTACTTATTTCGTTTCCCTATCTATCATTTTTAAGAATTTACAGCAGGAAATTCGTTTGAATATCCCTTCTACAGAAATTCTACTTTAATAGGGGAATATTTGTATCTATGCAGTCATTCATAGAGCTAATTCGATACGAGGAAATTAGAATAATTTAACACGCTATCTTTCTGATTAAGTATGTCAGACACTGCATTCCAAGCCAGGAAGCCTCCCATGGGGTGAATGGGAGGGGTTGTTGATATGACCTAGGATACAAAAGCCTCCAAGCCCCAAAGTGGGTGGCTGGTCGATTTGTTGGGCGCAAAAAGTGTCGAAAAGTTTCCCCGATGAATAAGACCGATGTCCCAGTCAACTGGTTTCCTGTCACTACAACTCTATGATTTGAGAAAATTCCTTTCACACACGGAGACAAAGTTACTGGAAAAGGAAGTGTCGAAGAGCAGCGGTTCTTAAACTTTTGATCGCCGCAGCCCCCTTTATGTATCAGCTTGACACAGTGGCGCACACAAGGGGGGCGATGCCCCTGGGTCCCCCAAAGCCCTTAATTTTTTCCGATTGATTTTAATCTTATGTATATAGTACAGAAAATTTAATTAAGTATTTGTTATTAATAATCAATGCTATTAATTAATGCTAATTATTTATTCAATAATTAATTTTTTACTGGCTTAACATTGCGGATCCCCAAAATTTTTAACATCTTTCCTTGACTACCAACATGGGCGAGTAAATGAATATTAACGTCGCACTGTTCAGCTACACGAGGGCTTTTGGTGACAGACCACGTAATTTTGAACCATGGTCAAGTGACGTGGACACACCGAGCTGGTCCTCCTCCCCCTAACTACCACACCACACCAACGGGAGGACGTTTCAGCTCTCGACAGAATTAACATGCATCGCTGCCCTACACGGCGGGTCTTTAGTGGTACTGGGCTCGAACTCATGACATATCTGCCATGATCCAATACCTTGACCACTGGGCTACTGCAGCCCTCTACCAACATGGGACTGAGTGACTTAAATTTGTCTCAATAGTCCTAAGACTACATCTGCTATTTATACAGACTTTTTTCCTTCAAGAAAATAGTAAACATCTAATTATATATGGATATAAAAACATCACAAAATACTAGTTTCAAGTAAATAAATAATGTAGGCGGAATTCAATAAAAAAACCAGATGGATGCAATCGTTATCGTATTGGAGAACGACGTGAATTCAGTTCTTAATCTTTAGACATATGTACTTTTACTATATGTTTTTGGAAATATTACATTTTAATAAGGCTATGTTGTTGCATACAATAAAAAACTAAATTAATACTCTTGTTCGAAATACATCCCCTAGTAAATATCTTTATTGGGAACAATTTAGTGATCTAGTCGAGGATGACATCTTTCAATTTTTCCCCCGAGTTCTTTCAGAATCTGTGAAAGAGAAAAATCTTAACACTAGAGGAGAGACCTTCGCGGACCCTCTAGAAAATCGCTGTGGAACCCCCGGAGGTCCGCGGGCTAGAGCGAACACATAATGGTCTGCGTCCTCCAACAGATCCACAAAGACAAGTGGGAGTAGCTTTTAATTTGGAGCGCGATGCAAATAAGAAACAAGTGCCATGGTTTGTTGTGTAGCTTAACTGGAATGGGGATTGATATCTAAACTGGGTTTGGGAAAGAAAGATTTGACTCGTAAGCCATTATTAGAGTTTGACCACCAAATATCTCTCAGTCTTCAATTAATTTATTTTGAAGGAATTTGATGACATAAGAGCGAGGAGCGGGGGAACTCACCTCTACACCATTAGTAGTAGCGACTTTAGCAAAATGATCTGCAATATCACATTAAAAAAAATTGTTATTATGAGCCTTAACCCAGAAAATATTATAAAAGTTTGCGGTACGTATAGATAGTTTATTCTTTATTAAATTAAGATAGGCACAGAGATTTATTGTTAGGACTTTTAAGGAAAAGAATGGACGATAAACTATCAGTGAAAAGATTAATTTTAACATTTTTTGCAACTAAGTCTGGAGTACGGAAGTTAGTGCTTTAATCATTCAATCCCTCTATAATTGTCGACTCTCTGACATCCATTTGTTATTTTTTCGAATTAAATATCGCCATTTATATATTTAGTTTCTAAAAAGTTAAGATCACTGAAATTTTGAAGAATAATATAAATGCACAGCTTGTCGAGCATGCGTTCTGGTCTCTTACTTCTAAACATCCCATTAAAATACGATTTTTTTAACTTTTTTAAATTAAAAATTTGACGTGTGAAGTATGCTAATATTTACATACACGTATAATTACATTTATTTTAAATTTTTCCTGCTTTTCTAATCTTAAAAAAAATAAGGCCTGATATTTCTTTTGCACCTGGGACTTCAACCGACCTTAATCCGCAAATTTAAAGGGGTACAAATATCGTCCACTCCCCCCCCTCAATACATAAACAAGAGTATAAGAGTATAATTCATATTCTTTTTTAGGAAACAGTTAACTTTTTTGACAGCATATTCCTAATCATCGTTGAACTTTACATTTTAATCACTGTGGCCAAAAAATACAAATAATATGCCAACACGCAAAAATAATTTTTAAAAACAACTTTTTCAGAATAAATAAGTAATATTTTTACTTAAAGTATCCGACTACCCAAAAATTACGATTTTTTGAAAAAAATTGACATTTTTTTATGATTTTATTTTATAGACCATTTTATTAGCTGTATAAAAATACCAAGTTTCTTTTATTTTCCGTTCACTAGAACAAAAACTACAAGTGTTTTAGTAAAAGCAGATGCCATAACTTTACATAAGATGTCAAAAAAAGAAAAACATTTCGAATAAAACTTATTTTAAAGTTTTATTCGAAATGTTTTTTTTTTCCTTTCAAAAAACTCAAACGGGGACAGCGATTGCTCAATCAGTTTTTGAAATAATTTGCTGAAATTTTTTGTGTATGTTCTGTATAACGTAGAGGGGCCCGCGGTAGCCAGTGGTATAAGTTTTGGGATCGTCTGCCTTGTCACGGTTCAGAGTACCACTAAAAGACCCACAGTGTAGGGCGCGATCCCGTTAAATCTGTCAAACGGGAAACGTCCTCCCGTTGGTGTGGTGTGGTAGTTAGGGTGCGGGGGGCCCGCTCGGTGTCGTCCGCCCTTGACCATGATTCAAAAAATTTTCGTGGTCCGTCACCAAAAGCCCTCGTGTAGCTGAACAGTGTGACGTTAATATTCAATCAATCTGTATGACAGTAGAAGTGTTTCAACTTTCAGATTTATCAATCACTGTTTTATTACAAAATTTACAGCTCCTTATGGGAATATAACCACTTTTTTTTTAAAAGCAATTTCATATAATAACTAAGATGGAGTGCTTTATTTCTTGTGTAAAAATTAAAATATCTCATCTCCTGAAGGTCATTTCAAAAAGGAATAACAAAATATTGCGGCAAAATTAAAAAATTTAAAATTTGTTCATTTACTCTTTGTACAGCGGGGTCCTCCTTTATGTAATTTTTTTTGTCAACATTTACTCTTTTTTTCCCATTTTAATATTAATAATTTATTTTTCTCTTACTTAATTTTAACCTTTTTTTTCTTAAAATGTACTAAATAAATCTAAAAACAACCAAAAAAAAAAACCCTCCACATCTTCATTTTTTTTTTAAAAAAAAGTTGTCGCAAGTAGTAAGATACATTAATATGTGTTCTGTACAGTATTTTCTCACTCTTTCCCCGTCTTGTCACTTATCTTCATCTTCAAACCTCAAAAATAATTTCTAAAATCTCAATTGCATCCCATTTTAAACGTGATTATTTTCATGCTCTATCCAAGAGCATTCACACATTTCACCAAATCATCTCTGTACTCTTAGCGACATATCGTCATCTATCAAAAAATTACTTAAGCGAAAAAAAAAAATCATCAGAATACTTATTACTCATAAGTGAATTTCATTTTCTTTACGACTGAACCTAATGACACACGCGAGAGTCACAGTCATGTAAATCACGAACAAATCACCATCCGTTTTTATTAACAGCCATAAATCATCTCAGAAAAAAGCACAGCGCATGTGCGACAGAGCATTTCACATTTACAGTACAAGCTTTCCTGTAATTACACCAGATAATACATCTCAACGGAAAACGAAACAAGCAATTATACTATTCCTCGCTCGCTCTGCTCGGCTGGTAATTTCCCTCTTATCTCACAACGTCATCTACATCTACGAAGACTTTTTCTCTGGGGTTGAATCGGCAACAAAACAATAATCAAAGTAAACACGCCTTTTTGGAACAAAATAAGGAAGCGGAAAAATGGAGAAATATAACGGCAAATTTTCATTTTGTGGCCATGACACCGTTTTCCTCTTTGGCTCGTGAGTCACATGCATTCACCTCGTTCATGACCCGTGTCCAGTTATAGCGTCCGAAGGCTGAAGGGGTGGATGGAGGACGAGTGGTCAAGATCCAGATATGGTTCGTGCGGTGCAATTAATTTCGGTGATGAGAAATCCACACTTTTTTTTGGTGAGGTTTTGTAAATTGGGTAGAATGAATTTTGCAGATAAGATAAAGAATTGGCACTGCTGCGCATGACTTGATGAGCGCGCATGTCAAGTAGGTCGTAAATTCGCGTGGTTTTTATTTACGGGATTAATGCGCAGGAAATGATAATTCAAATGAAAAGGAGTTTTTTGTTTGTTTGAAAAGATGTCTTTATGCTGTTCAAAAGACAGTGCGTCCGATTCATAGAGAAGATGAGTGTGAATACTAGGGTGGATCGAGGCTATATGGAGAAAAAAATTAGTATGAATTAATCCAGCGGTTTTCAAACTGTGAGGCGTTATAAATTTAAGTGGGGGGACGCGAGCGTATCGAAAAGTCGGAAATAAAAGATTTTTTAAAAAGTTATTTTTTAACTGAAAGGAGCAAAACAAAATACGTTCTGACGTGATAAAAACAAGTAATATATAAAAAAATTTTAAGTCAACCCCTACTTAGATCAACGCAGAAATTTTTTATTTTAGCTACTTTTTATTAAATAGTTACAATTAATATAAATATGTATATACATAGGACAGAATCACAACATTAAGTGGTAAATAATTTTTCTTAATTATTATTAAAGTATTGTATTTCATCCAAAACAATCGTGTCTGTAAAATTTCAGTTCAACTGAATGCTTTAAAACGTGAGAAAAAAAAACTTTTTCAAGTTTTGACACAAGTCGCCAGAAATGATGCCAACGTGGCTGTATTTGTAATTCTAAAAAATAATTAGTTTTAATCCATTAATTTTATTAATTATAATTAAATTACTGTATTGTCATCCAAAATAAACATGTATATAAAATTTCAGCTCAATTGAGCGCTTTAAAATGTATTTTATTAACGATTGAAAATTCCCCCAAGATAAATAAATAAATATATAGAGAAGGCGAGCTAATAGTAAGAATTGATAAAATGCACATTTATACTGATGCAATATACAAAAAAGTATATTTACTTATAAAGTATACTTATATAAAAGGAAGTACGCAAGTAAAGTATGCTAGCATAAAGTATTTACTAGTTAAAAATATAAGGTACTGTTCAATGTATTTGACTCCCCCCTTGTGTTGCGCCAGTGGTATACTCGAAAACAGGAGGGGCAGATTTCGAACTGGAAGGTACCGCGTAAAAAAATAACTCAAATAATAGTCCTAGCTGTGGAAAACTAAATAATAACAGATACCTTACACACATATAGGTTAATATCTAATTAATACAAGAAAAATGATAATGTCACCTGTGGAGTGTATCACGACACAGTTCAATGATAATTTAATTATCTGGCTACACATATCATTTTTTTAAAAAAATTCATGTCCTAGGACAAAATTTACTTCTCCGTTTTAAGAGCCGTAAAAAAGGTTCAATTTTCCTGAGAATGCACCAGACACGAATAAAATATTCAGGAGACTTGGCCTACTCTACAATGTAATACAATATGTGATAAAAAATGAATTTCAAAAATGGGATTTCAAAAGAGGTATCGTATTTTATTACTAGGATCAAATGTGAGTTTTTTAACGAGAATTTTAAAGTTATTCCGGAGTTTATAATTTTGGCCTACATTTAGCTTACGTTTTCAATGAAAACAATACAAAGTCAAAAATTTTTTTGTTTTTATACAAACGTAAAACTACTTTTTGATTACATCTGTCATTGACTCTACTAAGTATAGAAAGACAAAGAAAAAAAATCGGGGCTAAAAATTCAATTTGCCTAGAACTAACTATAAGAGCAATAAAATTGTTTCCGCATAAACTTCATTTAAATATCGTATTTTTACTTCATATTATATTAACTGTTGCATACCTTTAAAGGTTTTAAATCGAAGAATGGAGAGAGAGAATGTAAAAAAATTTCTTTCAACTAAAAAGGTGGTGACCCCCCCTTTTTTCTGTGTGGAAAAGAGAAAAAGGGAGTTCATTTTAACCCTACTGTGGCCAGATGGGGAAGTTCGTGTATCCCAAAGTCTCAAGATTAAAAACCTATTCCTTAAAATGCATAGACAAGTTTGGGTGATTATTTAAGACCCTTTTTTAAAAAATTTTTTTTCTGCTCTGAATTATAAAAAGATCGTGAAAATTTTTAAAACAATAAAGAGAGTTATTAGTAATATTTTTTAAAGAAAATGTTACTTATCATTTATTAATTTTCTTTTTGGGTTTGTTCAAATTTTTTAAAAGGTTAAATCCCCCCCCCAAACCTTCGGGGGGTCTATTATGTCTTTTGGGAAAAGACAGGTCACAATCGAACGATTCTATTTTCTGCATTTTTGTCTTTACAAATAAGGTGTCGCTTCTCGAATCCCCCACGATCCTTCTCAATTTTCGACTCTTCTGCGTAAAATTACATTTCTTTTTTCGTCATTTCTATATTTTCAGAATTCTTATTTGATCACAAAATAATGCTTTTTCATTTGATAATATGAAAGTTTTTGTTGTACCAATGAAATCAATCAAACTAACCTTTTTCATTTTGTTAAACCTTTTCCCAAAGCTGTTTAAAATGCTTTTTGGGACACATCCACCACTTTCCAGCGTTTACAAAGCGTTGTCTAAATTATACAGACACATTTTTTCGTAAATTAGCTAGTATTCACAGCAGCTTTGCCAAACATGACTTTTACACCAAGACAATTAACCAACGAACCCTCATCAATCGAATCTCAATCAATATAACTTTTAAAATATTATAAAAATAAAAATAAATAAATAAAATTTTTTGGGGGGTTTTTAAAATTTTAAATTAATCAAGCAGCTGAATGTTTCAAAAGAATGAATTTAACTTACAAAGATTTCAATTTATATCAGGTTGACATTTAAGGTATCCGACTACATGCGACAACTTTTTTTTAAAAAAAATGGAGATATGGGGATTTTTTGGGGTTTTTTAGATTTATTTAGTACATTTTAAGAAAATATGCTAAAACTAAGAAAGAGAAAAAGAAGTTATTATTACTAAAATGGAAAACAATTGATAAAAATTGACAAACAATTACTAAAACGGGGCCCATTCTGTACAAAAAGTTATAAACAAATTTAAAATTTTTCAATTTTGATGTGTTGTTTTGATATTCATTTTTGAAATGACCTTCAGGAAAAGAGATATTTTAATTTTTGCAAAAACTAGAGCACTTTGTCTTAGTTATTATATGAAATTGCTTAAAAAAATCAGTGATTATGTTCTCACATAAAGGACTGTAAATTTGGAAAAAAGTACTGGTAAATATAAGGTTAAAAGATTATATTTGGACTGGTAAATATAAAGGTTAAAACATTTCTACCATTATACAGAAAATGCGCAAAAAATTTCAGTTAGTTATTTTCAAAACTTTTTGAGCAATCTCTGTCCCCATTTGAGCATTTTCAAATTTAAAAAAAAAACACTCACACACATTTCTAGTAAAACTCATTTTAAAGTATGACATCTTGTTTAAAGTAGTGGCATCTGCTTTTTCTTAAACACTTGTAGTTTTTGTTCTAGAGAATGAAAAATAATAAACTTGGTATTTTTATAAAGCTAATATGATGGCCTATAAAATAAAAACATAAAATTATTTGGCAAAATTCATGATTTTAGGGTAGACGGATACCTTAACGGCCATTTTTAATTTCTGAAAGTAATATAATTCTACCGAATTTTTTCTCTACTTTTCTTTCTAAATACAAGTAGACTAGACCAGGTGTTGGGCAAATAGAGGCCTGAATTGACACATGCGGTTCACAAAGAGCTTTTTTTTTGTGGCCCATCAAAACTGTCAGAAAACCAAGTATAGAGAAAAGATTCTCCATACTTTTGGGTCGACATATATTTGTGAGCAAAGTTTTTTCTTGCACGAAGAAAGAATGCAAATTAGCTTAGATGCAAATTGGCTGACATTAACTTAGAGGCTGTGATGAGATCTCCCTCCTGATTTCAAAAAAAAATTATAGACAAATGTGATAAGGTGCATTTGTCTCATTAAACTGATTCTAGAATAAAATATTCTTGCGGATATAGATGATATAAGTTAACACAATAAATAAATTGAATAAAACTGCCTCCATTTATATTTATTGATTTTATACTACAATCAGTGGCGCACACAAAAATCTTCCAAGGGGAGAAGGGAAACCAGGGTCGAAAGTCCGCCATTCTCTTATCATACCTGAATACGACGACGCCAAACGTATTATTTTGATTTTGTAGATTTTGGGAGCAAAAAGCAGTAAACAATAAATTAATGAATTAGTAATTAGCATTAATTAATAAAATAAATTGTTAATTACAAATATTAAATTAAATTTACGTACTATATACATGGGATGATCATTAATCGAAAAAAATTCAAGGGTTATAGAGATGTCCAGACCCGTGGTCTTCCCCCCTCCCCCTTGTGTGCGCCACTGAGTTCAATTTATACCTTTTCTGAGGTGCAAAGTTAACTAATGAATACAATCATTTTTAAAAGGGGCGGACCTTCAATATCCTCCGCTTCTACATTGTGGCCCTAAAGCCGAATCAACTGCTTGCCCCTGGAATTGAGCATCTGTTTGAATGCAATAAAGTGCATCAGAAAGAGCAAACAATATTAGAGGTTTCCCTAAATTTTCGTTTTTCTTACGCTTTCTGAGAAAAACTGTGTATTTTTAATGATTCCTGTGTGTGTTTTCAGATTTCTTCAGAGCTATTTATTGAAATGTTTTCAAATATCAAAAAAATATATATTTCTTGAGAAACTTTCATTACTTTTTTACTCTTTCGAATGCTTTTTATAATTACGTTGGGCGAATTCAAAGGAACATGTAGACGAGAACCTTAAAAGAGAATTTGATTTCCATAAAACTGAAATCGAGGATCAATTTGCAAGAAATTTAATTTTATTTAAAAAAAAAAAAAAAAAAAAAAGGGGGAGTATGGAGAGGAAGGTTTGTTTATTTAAATACCAATGTAGGCCGTCGATTTCATGTACCTATATGACAGAAATGACACAGTGCAAGAAAAATATTCTTAAAAATGTGTTTCGCGTGATGCGTTCAACATTACACCGAAAATTACTTTGCTTTCATTATGTCACAAGATGTAGCCAAAACACAGGGTTTTTTTTAGATTGTGGCGATTATTTTCGATTTTTTTCTCTGGAGTGCTCTCTTTTATTCACTCCGGCAGTATAAAGACATGCATTAGAAAGGGAACTGAAGCGGAACCAAGGTCAATTTTTTAAAGGTTAAGGGACTGAATTTTTCGTTTTTATTTGAAAACAACACTTTAAAAAACTGTTTTGTTCCATTCTGCTAAAATTCCTTATATCATGTTTGAAAAGGAAAGAGAGTGTGTGTTTATTAACGTCACCCTACAAGACAACACGAGGGCTATTGGTGTCGTACCATGGACGTTTTAAGGTATGGGCTAACTGTGCCCGGATCCATGGTCGGCGAAAAAATGGAAGCTTCGTCTCGTTCTCGACTCAACATTAATAAGATGATGATTGGAATAATTTCACCAGTCAAATGTTTTTCCGATTGCATTCTCCAAAAAACAGGGAATTTCGGATGATATGTCAACCGGCTATATATGAAGACCGTCATCCATGTACTGGCCTAGCCCCACCACTATAGACCATCATTACTTATTCAGTCAAAAGGCGGCAATTGGTCGCGAGCCGGTTTGTGCTATTGTAAGTCAGGCACTTTTATTTGTTTGGGTTATTGTTTGTACGAGTATTTGACAACGTATGCTATGTACTGTATACTTTTAAGGGTCATAGGGGGAGCCTACATTTGCTTAGAGGCCTAGGACCTACTTTTACGTAGGAGCCCAAGGCCTCAAGAAGTCTAAACATCCCTGGAACGTACTTCGTAATTTTGAGCCTCGGTCAAGTGATGGGGATCACACTTGTGAGCTGGCACCCAATTCTCCAAACTTCCGCACCATGTCAATGGGAAGATATTCAGCTGTACAGATTTAACGTGTGCACCAGCCCTTCTCAACGCCAAGTTTTCAATGGTTCTAGGCTCGAACTTAAGACACGTTGGCCACGAGCTCGTGTCCATAGCCATTATGCTGCCACTGCCTGGACGCCTGTTGGATACTTCCTAACTAACCTTATGAACTAACTTTTGTAAGATGAAGAGTTAAATAAAAATGTTCATGAATACAAAAATAAGTTTAATGACATGCATATTTGTTTGACATTTGCTTATATAATTTTTTTAAAAAATTGGTTTTTCTTGCATTAAAGAAAACATTTTATTTCGAGAGAAATGTGAAGTTATTTTGTTTTTACTTAAAAACAAAACGGGATTGTGTCAGTGACATTCAAGCATTTTTCTGATATTCTTAGAAGGTGGTTACTCAATATGTGTTTTTAATATCTTGTTTTTATATCTTTATATATTCTTGGAGAACTCGTCCTAAAAACATTAATTTTTCCTAAATCATATATTAAAGGTTCACATTTAGTAATCTCAATATTTTGATTTTTTTTAAATGAAGGGTTATCATTCCTGTTTCTTGGAAACCAACAGCAGTAAGCATTATTCAGCAAAAGCGAAATTGGAAGAAAAAAAATAACAGGTTGTCTGCAATTGAAACCCTGACATAAGAAGAGACACGATAAAGACAAGCTCTCATTATTTTTGGCGCCATCAACAACATAATGGCTCTAGTTGCTACTCATGTTCGTTTTTCATACCATATTTTTCTTCTTCTTTTCTTTTTAGTATAATTCCCGCTTAAACGGCATTGCGTGATAGGCAGGTGTGTTCTTCCAGTTTACATTCGAATAAAAAGAACAAAAATAAAAGTCCATAAAAACTTCTGTTACTCCATGTTCTTGCCAAACGATTTAGAAATCTCTCTTCATTTTTATTTGTTATAAAGATAGCAAAGTCTGAATATGAAGTAAGATAATTTTTAAGATGAGATATTCATTTTTTATTTGTTTTTCAAGGACTCAAAAGCTGCATTAATTTCTGGTTCTGCAGAGATATTATACAATTTGTTTGTATAATTTTAAGCAGATAAAGATGGAAACCGTTGCTTTTCAAAAGAAAGATATTTTTCTAAGACACATAGGTTTTTTATTTAAAAAAGAAGATAATGTAACGTCTTTATTTTTAAAGGAGATTTTGGCTAAATTTATAATTTTGCTTAATATTTAGAAAACCACGTGTATTTTATTTATTTTGTAACCTAAATTATCACCTTTTACTTTAAGGTATCCGAAAACTTTCGGAATACTTTTTTTAAAAAATAGCATACTTAAATATTTTAAATGCTTTTTTAAGAATCGATACCAATAAATACTAATTTTTAACTATGTATAACAATGTTAAGAAAAAAAAATATCTAATTTTTACAAAAATCCCAATTATAAATAAAATTTTAGCAATATTTTTGAAAAACTTCAAAGCAATTAGAGAAAAAAGTAGATTTATGTTAGTAAAAGTATTATTGAAACAAATTAGATACATTATCTAGAAAATGTACTAAAATTTTAATGTTTTGTTAAAATTTAAAAATTTTACAACTGATCGAGTAAATATAAGAAATGTTACATTCTCTATGAGACTAGCTATAAATCAAAAAATATTCATACAATAAAAACATATTTTTGTACATGCTCTAGAAAATAATATAAATATCAGCTCCTGAAAGTTTTATAGAAATACATTTATAACATTTTGAGTTATCAGACTGGCCATGATATATTTTGAACAAGTTAAATACCTACTTCTGGTAGATCAAAGATCCACTTCCGGTTTTTCTAATGTTATGAAATTGATTGCAACTTGTTCTCTAGGTGGCGTAGGAACAAAAAAATTATGTTTCGTAAAGCCAAAAGAGAGATAGCTTTATTTAATTAAATAAAAAAAGACAAAAGGTATATATTTTGAACTAATTTGCTCATTTTAACGTGTTTGGATACCTTAAATTACAGTTTTTCAAAAATTATACGCTCAAAACCTAGTAGTAGTGGAAATATTAATATATATATATCTTGAAAAAAAAATGTAATAAAAATCTTTCATGTAATGGGCTTTACAATTTTTTTTCTTATAACCTATGCACATGAAATAGAATTTTTGCTCAAAGTACCTCAAAAATCAAACTATTTTTCTTTTAAAAAACAATTTTAATTTATGAAGTGATCTTAAAATGCTCTTCTTCCTATAACAATTGATATAGATGTATAACAGAAGAAATGTGATTTACGAACAAGTCGAGTTATATCCTAAATTGATATGGGTTTTGTGTGGTTACTGAAATTCATAAAATATTTTTTCTGTGATGACTGAAATTCATAAAATATTTTTTTGTGCGAATGCCTATTAAAAATACCGTAAAAATGTATTGTCCAAGTTCAATTATTTTTTGAAAATTAAATACTGTTGTGATTTTAAAATGCAAAGCAACTTTTGTCTTACATATTAAGAGTAAGTTAGAAAACATATTAAAACATTTGGCATCATAGAAAAAGTAATTTTAGCATTTTGAACGAAGAATTAGTGACTTGTTTTGTTATAAAATAAATTAGCTTCAGGTTTGTTTGTTTTTTTTTAAATTTTTTTTTACTTCAAGATTGTCAGGATAATCGATCAACGGGAAAGTACCCGTATTTAAAATGGAACGGCGGCACTTTTGATTGCTGAATTTCATATCTACTTACCGTTTATCCGAATTCGTACGTCTTCTGAGAATTTTTTTAAAAAATTTTCCTTCATATTGAATCAACGACTTTTCCTTTTTTCCGTTGCGAATATTTCTTTCGATTAGTTTCAATTTATCTCGACAAATTTCTTACGAATATGCATGTTCTCCAAGAGTCGACTTCCTACGAGGCATGTGAACTGCACTGTTCTTAATATTCCATGAGTTTTACAAATGAAAATGTGACGGGGCTTTATCAGTATTTCTACTAATTGTCCTCTTGGGATTTCTTTGGGGTCATAATGGCAATTCTTTCCAACCAACCCAAGAAGAGAGCGTGTTTACGAAAATTAGAAATCACATATATTGGAATGTTAACATTCGCGAGGATCGCTAAGTTAAGCTCTGAGCGCTAAGTGGAGAAGTAACGCTAGAAGTGAAGTGAGATAAAGTCTAGGAGAAGAGTCTTAATTTTGTGAGTCGGTCTAACAGTGCTACTGAAGAAAAGCAAAAGTGGGTCCGAGACCATAGGAGCATTGCCTTAGCCAGAGCCAGCCAGATTAAAGGACAAATTGAAGATTTACGGACCGTAGCTGTGCGTACAAGGAAAAAGCGGTAAGCTTGTTCATTTAAACTTTAAGGATAGAGTGGATATACTATTAAGATAGGAATTAATCTATAACGATAGATTCAGTGGTTAATTGCGCTATTTATCAGTAATACGTTTTGTGTTATTTCACTCTTGATCATTATCCTCCTAGACTAGTATTGTTGTTGTATTATATATATAAATTAAAATCATAATAAACTGATTTTTATTATGGCAGAATTTAGTGGTTCCTCTTTTGTTCCCTCAGACATAGGTCGCGTGGATAGTGGAGAGAGGGTATCCCCATCGGTGGGGATATCACAAAAATCACAGCGTGATCCAAAGCGTGACTTATACGAAATACTGTTGCAACAAGACTCAGATTAGACAACCATAGTTACAAACTTCAAAAACTGTGGAAATATTATTTTAAAAATCAGTTATAGAAGCAATCATCAGTTAGTCAGAAATAGCAGATGATTTTTTTAAGTGAATATTTAATATTTCGAATGATTTTAAGTAAAGTGTTCCAAACTCCAAGGAGAGAATGCGGTTCAGCAAATAAAACATCGAAACAAAACTAATAAATATAGCTGAAATACCCAATAAACTTCCCAGATTCAGTTATCATCAGATGTATCTAAATATTATATAAGTCAAATGCATAAATATTTACTTTTCTGTAGGCGACGATTTCCTTTCTTAGCAGATGTCTACTCAACAAATAAAAAAGTGTCAGAGAGAGAGAGTCTAATTTTAAGCAAGTAGATCTAAAAGAGTTCCGAAAATCTCTTGAAGAGAGCGTCACTTTTTTTCTGAAATTATAAAGTATAGAAGGGATATTATCTTTTTACGCCCCTGTAGCCCCCTTGGGGATCCATTTCCGCAAAACTCGTTCTTAGCTAATCTCGACTCAACCAAAGAGACATGGGTACCAAAGTCTGTAGGTCTAATTGTTCAAAAACGGGATTTTTTCCCCTTCTATAACGCCCTTTGCGGGTATATTTTCGTAAAACCCGCTCTTAGTGAATCTTTAAACGTCAAAACAAGCACGGTTGCGAAATTTCAAGTCTGTAGGTCTAATAGTTTCGGAGATCTTGTGCTGAGCACTTTTTTCTTATAATATACGGATGATTTTTTACGCACCTGTAGTTCTCCCGTGTGGAAGTGAACACTGGATCCACAACAATACAGAAACGGACATGCTGTTGATCTTCGGAAGGAAAATCTTGGGACCAGTAAAACATAATGACGAGTGGAGAATACTATACAATTATGATATTAATAAAAAATATTGCGAAGCCAACATTGTAAAAATGGCCGAAACATCCAGCAATAGATGGATGGGTCACATAATTAGACATAACATTTATTTCCAGCTAAAAAGATAACTTTTTCAAGAATTGATGCAAATTGAAAAAAAGGACCAATTAGGTGGCTGGATAACGTTGAAATTGACTCAAAGGTAATCAGAGTACACCGAGGGAGGGCTGTAGGCCCGGATAGGGCCAGATGGAGAAGACTGCGAGACAGCCTGGGCTTACAACAGGCTGTAGTACAAAAGAAGTTCTTATTGATAGTTGGTTTTCTTAAAACTCGTGCAAAGTGGATCTCAATTCAACAAAAGAAACATGCCTGCAAATTTTGTAGTGTGTCGTTGTAATACTTCTGAAGATCTCATGATGGGGGAGTCGCTTTTCTCCTATTTACACACTACCAAAGGACTTTCAAGACAATATAAAATTACCCCCCCCCCACCAAAAAAAAAGATTCTTAACAACTACTTTATTCCGAGAAGTAATCCAATGACGAGTTTACAAGGCTTAAAAAAACAATATAGTTGATGAATTCTGTTGAAAAGCTTTTATCTTAAAATAATTTTTTTTTCACAGAAAAATTTCTCTATATAATGAATAAAGGTCTGTGTGTTAAAAGAATTATTTTGCAGTAAGCAATAAAATTAGTTGCTTGGCCTTTACTTAAGGTTAATATTATTCGTTGGTTTTATTAAATTAATAATAAAAAGTACTACCGTCAAACATACAACAAGAAAAAATTCTTTTTCTAACATGGAATAATTTTACTCTTTCATCCACATTTCCTTAACATCCCAGAAAAAACAAAAAATTTTGGTTCAAATCTAAGTACATCGACATCCAGTGTTGAAAGTAGCTGTCAATTTACGCTCGGTCACTACAAGAGAAAAAGTGAAAAACACAATAAGAATGCAAATTGTCGGATCAGCATCTCGAGCACAAATGGAACGTTTCCGCACCGCTGCTTTACCGGTGAAACTGAATCCGAAAGTGGCGTGACTGACGTCAGGTGACCGCGTCTTCGGAAGATCGCGCCATATCGTCTGCCATTGGTTCGTGATTTTTTTCCCCTGTTCTCTTTGTTTCTTTTGGCGGGAATTGATATTTGGAATTTCGTTATTTTTCTTTGTCTTTTATTCCTTTGTTCGTGTGAAAGCGAGACAGTGTAGTAGAATAGATTTTGAGAATTTTATTTACAATTTATTAATAGTGTATTTTTAAAGCTGTTGTGGAATATTATTAAAAGTTTTTAATATCCTTTTCAATATTTACATTTAAAAAAAATGCGCTTTAATGTTTATAGAATTGTTCGAAATATAATTTTTCTAACTGTTTAAATACAAATATTGGGAAAAAATTTTGTTTAATTTGGAATATGTTTTGATTTCCTTCCATATTTGTAATTGAATGCAATTTTAAGAAAAGGAAAAAAAATTCGTAACAGACTTTTTTTTGATGATTTTTCGTAAAAAAAAAATCTTCATGTAAATATGAATAAATTGTGATGGGTCACAAAATATTTTATAGATTGCCTAATAAATTGAGTTTTGACTTCCGTTTCTAAGTATTTTAAATATTTATATAATGTAATTTTCTAATATAGGTTCATAATATTTGACATAGAAAATAAGATATGCAAAATTATGATTATTGTGAATAATGTGTGATTTTTTAAAATGTAAATATAAAAGTGTGTGTAAATTTATTTCCTGTAGAAAAAAATCTCCTACAATTAATTACAATAGAGCTCCAGAATAAATTTTATTCTGAAGAACCTGCCTGTTAATTTTTTACATTTGAAAGACGATGAACTATGTAGCAAATACCAAATTCCGAACAACTCTTATTTTTCTTTAGGTCACAAATTTATTTTATGAATGTTTTATTTTAACATATTAAGCAATCCGTGTCAATTAATATTCTTCATTTCCTGTATATTGTTTTTTTTGTTGACGGGGGGGGGGGCGGCGGATTGGTATTTTATCATTGCAGATCAAGGACATTTCCCGGGAGCTGGTATCACATTTTAGTGCTGCACCAGAAATGTGGATACTAATTGCCACAATGTAATTTTGAAGCTCAGTTTGGCTCTGTCTATTTTCTGCATCGTGAAAATTCACCGACTTGAGCCAAGGTCGAATCCTCAAATTTGGGTGTACAAGGCCAGTTCCAAACCAACTACGCCACCCAGCTGGCTCCTATATTTTAAAGTACCTTATAAAGTCATAGCAGAAGTGATATTTACACATTTTATATTTGTAGTTCAGTGATTCTAAACTTTTTTTTTTTTGTTTTGTTGCGGTACACTTCTAACAATTTCAGAATTTGGCGGCATAATAACAAAAAAATAAGTTTAAAAGTATTTTCCCCTAATCTGTAATACGCTATGTAAAATAGTTTATGATAATAATTTTAAATGTTAAAAAAATATGTATGGCAAAGACAACAAAATATTTACAGTATAATTAATTACAAATTAGTTTACAGTAACACATTTAATGCGAAATTTGGGCTTGATTTTTTGATAATTTCGTTTTATTGGGTCGTAAAAATAATAATGACACTGTCATTTCTTCCAAATTAATTTTCCAATTTTAATCCAAAATGAATTAATTAACTCTTCCGTGAATGTTTTAAAATTAAATCTCGATTATTACAGAGCGAAATTAGTTTTTCCTTTCATCCAGAATTAATTCATATACAGATATATCCTATCACAAATGTATTACGGAACCCAATCAAATTTTTTTACATCCATCTATCTACGAAGAGATAAGTTAAATATGCCACGAATGCCCTTTGTTTATTTCTGTGAAACAGCCGAATGTTATTCGGTTCCAGATATTATTTTTTTTTCAGAGTGTAATTAATAATTTTAATAAAATATGGCGGCATACAAAAGCGCCGTTGCACAGTGGTTGAGAATCACTGATACAGTTATATCATCAATTTTTTAGGAATCTGATATTTTTAGTAAATGTTTCCACACATGCATCTATAAATTACAGTTTATTACTCTTGAAGATTTATTATAAATTTTGGATAAATTACAATAGTCGCATATGATGTGTAACATCTGACATGTTATCGTGGTAAATACGCAATATTAAATTTTCCTGAAAAAAATATGAAAAAAAAAAAAAAAAAATTGGGTATGATTGGAAATAATTTTCTATTGAATAATTATATCTTAATGAAAATTGTATTTAATTAACAAAAGGAGTAATGTTTGCAATATTTTATCAAAAATAATTATTCTTGTTCAATTTGGGGAAGAGCGGAGACAATAGACTTATGATAACTAAAATATGACACATATACTTGTGATTTCAAAGTATTTAAAAACAGTGTCAATAACAGTACCACTGTTAGCAGACGAAACATTTTGATTTGTGTTCATTTCGAGCTTGAGTTCATCATTCATAAAAGCTATGAGCGGCTCAGCTTTTGGCAAACTGAAAAAGTTAAAATCACCTCAAAATCAGGGGAAGCAAGTGATAATTTTTTTTAAATGAACAGAACCACCTTCGATACATGGTAAGAGTACAAAATGCAGGAAATCTTAATTTTTTTTAACCGTTTGATTCGAAGAAATGTATACGACCACCGAAATCACTGTTTGTCCATTTTCAAATAAGCATTCTGCCGCACTTATGTCCCCTAATATCGTGACTAACAGATTTAGAGTCAAGCGCTCGAGTTCATGATGGCTACTAGAGTTGGACCCCCATGCGAGGGTAGCGAAAAGATACAGCCAAGCACTCTCATTGGTCAAATCAAGTAGCGCGCTTACGTCACATCCTGTTACACACATCTGTCCCTTTTCACGAAATCACTCCCACAAAAACCAGCAACCGAGAGGAAAGATGTTACACATAAAAAAAAAAATGTTTTGCTTACATGAAAAGCAACGGTAAAAATCAAAGCATTTCAAACAAATCCTAAAAGGGAGAGGGAATTTAACATAGTGTGTGTAATAACATTTATCTTGAAATACAAAAAAAAAGAAAAAAAAGAAAAAAAGAAGTTATTTATGAGAAGGAATATCATTTGTGAACTAATATCCTCTTTCCTAATCTTGATTCATGAAAGTGTCAAGGAAATGAGTCATTAATTTACAATAATAACGTTTATAAAAGATTCTTATACATTAATAATATTGCAAAACTTACGGAAAAAACTGTCTGCAATTTGCAAAGTATGAATCATATTCACTTCAACAGAGAAATATCTAAAAAGAGAAGATTCTTCTATTTTTTTATCACAAAATTCTATTTAAAATAATCAAAACAAAAAGCTCACAATAACCGTTATAATTTACAAATGTGATATATTGTGAGTAATAACTAAGCATCACACACATACTGCTGTCAACATTTTAGAAAAAATTATTTAAAAGATATTTATTTTGAATATTTACTAATGTTTTATAATATTAACAGATCATTGCAGATAAAACATTTCCCTCATCCGGAAATTTTATATATCTCTTGGAATAAGATTAAATATTACATTACAAACCAATGAAGTTAAATTTAAATAAAAGGTTTTGAGAATTTCGGAATAATTATAATAAAAGTTTCTTAAAACAAGTAATATAAAAAAAAATTTAAAGTCAATTCCTATTTAGATCAACAAAGAAAAAAAATTTTTTAGCTACTTTTTATTAAATAATTACAATTAACATAAATATGTATATACATAGGACAGAATCACAACATTAAATGGTAATTAATTTTTATTAATTATCATTAAAGTATCGTATTGTCATCCAAAACAATCTTGTATATAAAATTTCAGTTCAATTGAATGCCTTAAAACGTGAGAAAAAAACCTTTTCAAGTTTTAACACAAGTCGCCAAAAATGATGCCAACGTGGCTGTATTTGTAATTCTTTAAATAATTAGTTTTAACCAATTAATTTTTATTAATTATAATTAAATTTTTGTATTGTCATCCAAAATGATCATGTATATAAAATTTCAGCTCAATTGAGCGCTTTAAAATGTTTTTATTAACGATTGAAAATTCCACCAAGATAAATAAATAAATATATAGACAGTGTGAGCTAATAGTAGGAAATGAAAAAAATGTGCTACCCTCGCAACTATTGAATTTTCCTGTTGAATTTGAATATCAGCATTAAGTTGGATTTATAGTAATTTAATGTATTATTACATTACATTGTAAATTAATTGTTACATATGTGGGCCGAAGACATGAACATACACTGAGTCGTCAAATTATTATGACCACCCCTTCTATACAATATTTGATCACCTTTTGCCCTTAATACTGCATGGATTCTTCTTGGCATGGATATGAGATGTTGGTATGTAGTATGAGGAAGCTGTGACCATATCCGATGAATTGCTCTTTCCGCTGCTTTCATATTGGATGGTACCGGATTTAGCAACCAGATGCTCCATTCGATCTCATCCCACACATTCTCAACTGGATTGAGATCTGGTAATTGTGAAAGCTAACTAAGCAAGGTTAAGTCTCAGTCAGGCTCCTCGAACCATTTGCAAACAATGCCAGCTGTAAAGGCCGTATCACACATACATTTTCCATGCAACTTTTTCGTCCAATTTTTGGCCTAATCTGAGGGGGAAGGGTTGCCGTAAGCAAAACGACATGCTCTGACGTCAGCCGCGCTCTATCTCCACATTGAAAAATTACTCGCTGATTTTTCTGCTTCGGAAAACGAACATCCAAAATTATTTCTTTTATTTCGCTTGCGCTTTTATTGATGGGCGTAAACAGAAATTGAGCACCATCCTGTTTAAAATATTATGCGCTGTTATAATATTATACACCATTAAAATATTATACGGCATGTCTGATGTGCTAGACGAAAACGAAGCCGCCATCTTGTTTATGACGTAGGGCGCCGAAGAACCCCATTGGCTAGAATTTCAAGCAATTTTCATTTGGAACAATTTTTTGAGCTCACTAGCAAAAAGTTGTTCTAAAGCCATTGCTACGGCAACTGAGTAAAAATTGCACGAATTGGTCGAAAAATTGCTTGAAACGTGTACGTGTGATACGGTCTTAAGACTGGGAGCATTGCCCTGCAGAGAGTATCCACCCGCAGCAGAATAGATCATTAACATAACAGGATGTACGTGATATGCGATTGCACTTAAATACTTTTGGACATTCATAAGTGCCTCCACATGAATCTAAGGACCTATGCAATGACAGGAAAAGATCCTCCAAACTGTAATATGACATCCGTCAGCTTTAAAAATTGTGGCAATGTAGGTTGTGTTCAAGTTGTCGTTCTGTCTTCTCCATATTCGCAATTCATCAGACCACATGACCCTTTCTAGCCATCTACTGTCCAGTTCTTATTCTCCTTTGAGAATTGGAGACTTTTGCTCTTGTTCAAGGCCGACAGTAGAGGCTTTCGAACAAATCCATAGCCTACCATAGTTGGCTACCGTAGAATATGTGGTATGATGTACGGTGAACAGTTCATTCAGAGATGTTCACAGTTACTTTTTGATCAAGATCCATCGCAGTTCGACACAGTTTTCCTTCTGTTGGATTGGACAACTTTAACAATTCTCGCATTCGGTACTCTGTGACGACCACAAAACCAAAGTAGAGAACCAGTTTTCTTCTTGGTAATCCTCTTATTGCAAACATTAATAACTGCTGCTATCGAACACTTCACAAGAGCAGCAATTTTGCTGATACTGGTTCCGACATTTCGAGCACCTACAGTTATCCCGCGTTCAAACTTAGTTATATATATATATAAATCACGTTTCCTGCCCAATTCTTCGCAAATAACACAGTACAATTTATACTTCATTATATATTATTCCTGCATTCCCTTTTAATAGCCATCTCACCGTGTAAGTTTGAAGTGGTCATTATAATTTGGCTCCTCAGTGTATATTCGTGTATGCTTATTATATTTTTAGTTAAATTACCTAATATAGCTTCAAGATTTAAATTTCTATTTTTTACTAGCTCATGTTCAATAATTGTGAGCCAATCTACAGTTGAAATAAATCTTTTACATTGAAAAAGTGGGTTCGCTAGATGAGTGGTCATGGTCATAAAATCGTGTCCAACATTTCTTCTGTCTGTGATGCCACTAATGACCCATCTTGTAGAGGGTAAGTCTGTTGAGGTGTGAAATCCTCATGTTAGCTTGATAAGAGAGTCTGGAGAGTGGGGCGCTAGCTCAGGTGAAAGTTAATGACACAGTCTTGAAAAATTTTGTAGTTATAAAACATTTAAATAAGTACCAAAAATATTACATTTTGTACTTTTTATATGACCTTATCTATATATGTAAGCAAGTTTTTTAAAAACAAAACCAAATTTCAAATCAAAGATGTTAAGATGCCCTGTTTCAGAACAATTAGGCAATGTAGGAAGCCTCTTATCTCCATATAACATCATACATATACAACCTCTGTCAATAAAGTTCGGTGAATAGTCATGTAACATTAATGTAAATGAAATATTAACGAAAGTTACCTTACTGTTCTTCGAAATAGTCCCCTCCCATAACTATGCAACGCTGAGACCTGCTGTACATGTCCTGGAAAGTTTGCAAGAAGTCTTCACATGGGATGGAGTTCAAAAGCCTCGTCCCGTTTTGTTGAGTGTCAGGAATATCGTCAAATCTCTTTCCTTTTTCAAAACGAGTTTGAGTCATGGGGATAGGAAGAAGTCTAAAGGATTGAGATCTGGCGAGTATGGAGGATGTTCAATTCGCTAAATCCCTCTTTTTTACTAGGAACTTTTTGACGATATTGGCTGTGTTACGGCGAGCACTGTAGTAAACAAAAAAGAATGAACCTTGTTGTGCGTACTGCGTAGGTATTTCATGAAACGGGTCAAAACTTCAATGTACCTTGCAGCATTCATCATCGTTCTCTCAGGTAGAAATTCTTTATGGATATAATGCCTTGACTAAAACCTTGACACTCACTTTCTCAATGTTTTTGTCACTGACGGAGGTCACCGGTCTTTCGCTACGGGAGTTGTCAGAAACATTGTCCCGGCCTTCTCGAAAGCGGGCGAACCCCTCGTACACACATTTTATGGATAGTGTTCGGTCTTCATAAACACGCGCCAGCATCGAATAAGTTTCTGCCGGTGTCTTGCCAAGCTTAAAACAAAACTTACTACTGATCTTTTGTCCGTTCATTTCCCTGTACTCAGTTAAGAACCAACACACTGAACAAGCACTTTGTAAAACAAGTCCTTACAGGAACACAAACGACGCTCAACTGTACAATGGTGGGGGCAGATGGTCAACACCTGCCGCTACGCATGTGCAAAGTTTTGTTTTGCAAGTGTTGCCAGATTTTCCGTTCTGACTTCATTTTCCGAACATTATTGTCAAAGGTTGTAATACAAATTCTTAACTCTATTCTGCCGAATAACTTTTATTTCTTTCTCGTCACACACAGTTAGATAAACATAATATTTGATTCAGCCAGATTTTTACCAATAATGACGTAGAATGGAAGAAGTAAAAAATCATGCCTGTGGAGATTTTGAATACCAAAATAGTTAACATCAGAAAAAGAAAGAAAAAAACTAGTGTCTCACATCCAATTGCAATTTGGAACTCATAACAAGCATTTGATGATCTCAAAAAATATGTTTCAGACGTATGAATTTGCTTTAAGAAAAATTCAACACATCAAAAATAGTTAAAATCTCTCCGAAAGTGTCATTTTTTTAAGCCAAATTCTCGTTTCGGTGATATTTCTCGATTCATAGACGATGGATACCTGCACCGCAATGAATTACATAAACAAGCCTACAATTTTTATACTTGGTAAGCTTAAAAATTTTTTAGCAAAAGTATTTTTTAATAAAAAAAATTACATAAACTTTTTAAAAAAATTATTAGAAGTGCTTGCAAAATTTAAGATTTTAATTTATATTAAATTCTCTATTTTCATAAATATGAATAAATTAGATAAAAATATTTAAATGAATTAGATGTATTACTAAATTTTTGCATTTCTATTGAGCTTATACTTGGCGAAAGTATTGGATTTCTACACTTGCGCAGTACTTGCTTTTTCTTTAGAATATTCAGTTCTTTTTGAATTTTCGAAGAGTGGCACATTAAAGAACCAGATGCTAAGTGTCTCACGAGTGATACCTGCTCGAGTTGAGTGCATACTTGAAATAATTTCTACTACTAAGAGTTGCCATTATAACTTAAAAAAACATTAGGTAATATGTATACTTTTAATAAAAAAAAGAAAAGAAAACGTTTTAGTAGTCGTACTCTATGAAAACTACATAATTTTAAAGCAAAATCTGAAGAATGTTTTTAAAGAAAAACGATATTTTTTGGAAATAAGAATAAATATTCACAAACAATTGAAACAGTGTACGAATTAAATAAAGCTCGCTAACCTTTATGCTTCTGAGGCGGCTTAGAAAAACCAAGAAAAATTTATTTCATCCTCTCTCTGCTTGTGATATATTTATCCAACTTCTATTCCAATGACAAATGACATTTATTGTTTGTAATTTTAAAAAGATGTTAGAAAACTTCGGAGAATTTGGTACATGCAGAACACGGTGGTTATGAAAAAGGAAAATAAATCTTTGTGTTTATCCAAGCTGTTTTCTCTATTTTAAAGCATATGATTATGCAGCTTGATTTCTTTAGTGTGTATTGCAGTTATAACAACGCTGAGATAAAAAATGCTTATATATATATATAATTTGTTGTATTAGATAAACTTCGCCTTAGAACATCGTTGCAAGTATATTGTTTTAGAGTCTTAATCAGAACGTGATTATGCAGTTTTTATTTAAATTAATAAACGTAGATCTAAAACAAGCTTTTTGATGATTGTAACTTGTAATATGCAATCGATGCTGAACTTGAAATCTCACCCATTGAAATTTATTTCACCATGCTCCAAAAAGAATATTTCGAGACCTTGTAAAAATCAAGCAAACTACCATCTTCGTTATTATATTAGCCACTATCCACCAACTTCGTTAGGTATTTAATTATGTCATATGATTATGTATAGTTTACAAGTTATTGAAATCTAAGTCCTAACATTAGCTTTCGATTTTATTCCAAAACATTGTAATATATATATTTCTTGTCTTTTGATTAAAAAAAGGACAGGACCTGAATTTCTAAAAAACGGAAGTATGTTTATCTTTTAATCTTCCTACCCACCCCACACACACTCTACTCAACAAAAGAAACATGCAAGCCAGATAAAAAGTCTGTAGGTCTAATAGTTTAAAAACTGGAATTTTTTTGTCTATAATATCCCCCATAAAACCCTTAGGCGTTGATTTTAGCAAAATCCGCCCTTAGCGGATTTTTTTCTTAACAAAAGAAACGTGCTTGTCAAATTTTCAAGTTTGTATGTCATAGTTCCGGAGATCCCGTGCTAAGTGAATCGTTTTTCACCTACATATGTATGTGGCCACAGGCTCCTGGCTGGCGCATCACGAGTTCGAGCCTGGTGCCGTTGAAAACCCCCTGTGTAGAGGAGACCACTGCAAATTAATTCTGTTGAGGCTCAAAGTCCTTCCAGTGGTGTGTTGTGGAAATTAGGAGAGGGAGTGTTCGCTCAGGTGCCGTCCTTGTCATTTGAAATTGGTTCAAAATTACGAGGTCCGTTGCCAATAACCCTCTCTCAGCTTTATAGTTTGACGTTAGTATAACACTCACTCTCTCCTACATATGTACATATTCTATATTTTCAAATGATCTTTATCTATCGAATATTACTAAAAAACCAAGTTTCTAATGATCAATATATCAGAGCCTTATATTTAAAGAGAAAACAACAAATAATAATATATGTATTTGATAAAGCAGTGGTCAGCTTATCTGCAATTGGTGGTTAATTTTTGCATATATCAAACACCCCCTCCTCCCTTTCTCTTGACATCCCTTAATTTTAATATATGAGTCAGAATAACATCGAAAAGGGGTGGGGGAGGAGAGAATACATTACATTTACAAAAAAAAAACATGAATAATGATACATAAGTATACTTCATTGGATAATTATCCAATTTTATTGAAAATGGTTCCGAAAATATCATTTTATGCAAAAACGATAAGCAGAAGAAAACTTAATTCCGTTCCAGCTCACGTCCTTTTAATCAAAAACCATCAATTAGTCAAAATCTGAAGGAAAGAGAAAAAAAAACACTACTACTTCAACTCCAATAACTAGCGAACCATTTTTCTTGCACATCAAAGCAACGGCGGACGCATAAACATGTCCTGCGCTAATAGACATCCAGAAAAATTACATACAAAAAAAAAATAGAAAAAGAAACCGTAAGGAAACGGGTCTGTGGTAGACAACCTTCGCGAGTCAGGAAAGACGTAAAAATTCCGATGAGTTATTGGTTCTAAAAGCAACGGACGAAGAGTCGTTTGAATTATTTGACTGAAAAATGTGATAGAGTGAGAAAAATCTTCACGCTCACTGTCATTTGTCGCGACGTTCAGCATTACTTTCCACAACCCCCTGCTCCCCCAGTGCGTTCTAAATGTTTGGTTGTTCCAGAAATGCACTGACTGCTTTTTTCAAGGTTGTGACAAGTATAGCGTACCAACCGGAAATGGACAACAGTCCGCGATTTCTAATTCGAGAATAACCAGGCGCCGTTTATCTGTTTTGTTGCTACATGCCGGCTATTTATGTATAGAGTTTATCAACTTGCTGTTCGTTTACGGTGTGAAAAAGTTACTATAAAAGTTATTTTCTTCTTTCTACATTGGAAATACCACTTCCTAGATTCTATATCAGTGCAGCAAATGACTACTTATATAGCCGAGGTTCACTCTCGGAAGTATTTTTTTGGAACTAAAAAAAAGTTCAGTAAGTATCTGTGCAGATTTCGTTGAAATATGATTGTTTCAGAAGAAAGATATTACGAGAGAGAAATGTAATTGCTGAAGAAAACCGAGAGACATCAAAGTTTGGGTGCAGTGATAAGATAAACCATGGAAAAATCTCGACCAACGTCGCCAAAGATAAATTTTTAGACTTAGTAAAAACAAAAAAAAAAAAAAAGCAAATCTACAGTTTTAGAATATTGTAATAAAAAGTCTTTGATTTAGTGGAGGCTAATTATAATACATAAAAAAAAAAATTCTTATACTAATTTATTGAACGTTAGCAGTCATGAAGAGTCTTGGAGAAAAAATTTTTCTTTTAGATGTTTAAAAAATTCCAAAGGTTACAATTATCCGAATCTTAAAAATCAATGTTACGAACGAGTTTCATGAAAGAAATTATTAAAAACCTTGCTATATTAACTTTCTATTTGTATTTTTTTAAAACAAATTAAAAATTAAATTCAATATTAAAGTAATCACGCTAATAATGAAAATCATTGAACACAACTGCGATTTTGCACTTGAACCAGTTAAGTGTGGCGCCCTCGTTTGAAAGCGCGCAACTGTGTGGGTCATGGAGCGATGACGAGTATACTCTTCAATCACAGAGTAAATGTCGCGAGGGACGGCTCAAGACTTCTTGAGGCCCTGGGCCCCTACACAAATGTAGGCCCCACCTATGACCCTTAAAGTAGACAGTACGTAGCCTACTTTGTCAAATACTCGCACAAACAATAATCCAAAATAAATAAATGTGCATGATTTCCAATCGCACAAACCGGCTTGACCGACCGCCGTCTTTTGACTGAATGAGTAATGATGGTGTATGCAGGGGCGGCTCTAGGGCCGGACAAACCGGACCCCTACCCAGGGTGGCAAATTTTAAGGGCGGCATTTGGATCAAATTTGGAAAATATTTTTTGTTACAAAATATTTGATATATTTTCTGAAATGTTATTGGGTGTGTGAATTCGGTATTTTTTTTAACGTATCTTATTTCCTTATTTTGTACTCTGTATATTTAATGACAGTTTTCTTTTGCATTGAAACTTCAAGGATTCGAGGTGGGAGTATATGTTAAATAATGAAATTCGATATATTTACACATCTTTCACTAGTAACTTTCCCCCCATGCAGGAGTGGGGTCACAACGGACATTCCTTTCACCCATACTATGTCCGGTACGAAGAAATAGGCTGATATGGGTTATTTATTCTCTTACATTTTACTCGTTTGAAATCATAACAGGGGCGTAGCTATCGCCGTATCAATAGAACGGGGCCCCCAAGTTTCAGGGACCCCAAAATGCGTAAGCAAAACACCGGAAAATGTAAAGCCCTCCCCCCCAAAAAAAGTCTCCAAGGAATTTGGATACAAGGTCCACTCAGGACTAGCTACGTCAGTGAATCATAACGGGTAATTTTGTAATTAATTTCGAATTATTTTGTATTTCTTTAGGACAAAATATATTTATATAAATAAATATATAGATTAATTATAGTTTTTTTTGCTTTGGAGAGAGGGGCGGCATTTTCCATTTTTGTCCGGGGCGGCAAAATTGCTAGAGCAGGTCCTGGTGTATGGTGGTAGGCTTGGGCCTAGACATGAAAGACGGTCATCACACGTACTGTCCGAAACTCTCAGTTTTTCGGAGATTACAACCGGAAAAAACATTTGACTGTTGCAATTATTCGAATCATGATCTTATTAAGGCTGAGTCAAGAACAAGATGAGGCCCATGCCTTAAGACGTTCTTGAGAGTCTCTGTTAAAATATTGGATCAAAAAGATGGATTTATTTTATAAAATTACCAATTTTATTACTAAAACTTATTTACTTGGTTTACATAAACATATCGTCGGCCTAATTTTCAGAATGCGTAACTCCTTCTGGGGTGCTAATTTAATACAGGAGTGCTACGTGCCAAGTTGCTATTTATGTTCGCCAAGATGGCGATAACACTACAATATAATTACCTTGATATTTTTATCGTGTGGTTATGTGGTTACCATGGGGATAACGTATATTAGAGTAAATTGTTTTTATTAGTTTTCTTACCACGGTAACCCTGTTAATTGCAAACGAATTTTTAATTCGATTTCTTTAAAATATAACCATTGCATTTGTTGGATGAAATTCATTGAAGGAACTCGCAGTTTTTGGAATATTGCAAGTTATCAGTATTTATTAATTGATATTCATTATTAATTTTAATACATATTATGTCATTATTTTATTTATAATATAATATAATAACTATAACGTATAATATTTTTTATATTATTCATTTATAATAATTATTTTTTATTTTACTTTTTTATAAATATTACAAATGTTATTTATTTACAAATGTGTAAGTTATTATTATGTTATTTATTATTATTATATTACATGGTCATAATTGTATATAATAATTATATTACATGCATATTATTGCATATAATAATTCTCTCTTATTGTATAAACATTCTATGAATATTATCTTACATCATAATTACTATCAAATTATATGATACGATAATAATAATATATTACATATTATTATTATTATATTCAATATTTGTTATATTATATTGATATTGATTATTTTTAATCTATTACCACATTCTTCATTCGAAATGTATTTGAGAGAAAACAGTTCTTTACAATTATTTTCATGAAGATTTGTTATCGCTAAGACGCCATCTTGGATTCCACGTAACTCAACAACCGCTGCTTCGATCGATTAAGGAATCAGGCCAAACAGCTCTTGGTGCGTAGCACTCCTATATCAGATTTAGTTCCTTTGTACCACGTTATGTACCACCTGAAGGAACCTATTATAAATAAGTTTTCCGACTTTTGCCATTGCCCCTTTTCGTCTGACATCAAGAAAATATTATCATCGCACATAAATAAATTCGTTATGCGAACTTATACTTTGTTTCAGCAGGTGCAAACGGGAACGCATGAGCTCATCTTAAATTTTTCACATCTTTTATTTATTTGTATTAATCCGGCCTGGCCTCAAAATATTTTAAGCATCTTGAAATTGGAGAATATGTTTTATTTTTTTCAAGAATTACAATTTAAATAGCCGATGGTCACTGCCTTTTATGCTTGTCGAGTATATTCGTCATGACACAAAAGCAGTGACCATTGGATAACTGGTTAAAAGATTTTTTTATATCTGCAATGAAAACGTTTTACCTATGAAATTATATGTTTTCTTTATAGGCCAGAAGGAGAGAGAAAAGAAAAGTTTATACTATTTAATTGTATTTTATTGAATGACTATTCCTTTTTTTCACGATTTTTTTTTTTTTTTTGGATAAAAACCATAATACGAAATGTTTAAATTAAAAAAATATTTAGATGCCTGTATTTGTTGAATAAAATAAAAATAGTCACTTTATATTGTGAATAGGAATTAATTGAATAAGATACAAAATTATAAGAAACAGCATATTATTTTCGTAATTTAAATTGAAATTATTTGTTTCTATTTTGGTGTCATGCTGAAATCTCAGAGTTAAAAAAATAGTTCAGCGAATTTTTTAAACATAATTTTATTGATATTTTTAAAGAAGAATTGAGAGAGAATGGGAGAATAAATTATGAAAAGGAGACATAAAATAAAAAAAAGCAGTCATTCCGCACTACTAAAATTATAAAATTAGCACACATATTTTGAGGTCAGGATTCCTTCCCCACCCCCCAATATTTTCTGGAATAATTTTAACATTAAATTTGTTATGGTGTATGCACAGTAGGCAACATTTGCATGAATAGTCAACGAAGTGCGAAATTTATCTCCACTTCAGACAAAAATAAATATTTTTCTTATTTATTTAGCTGGTGAAATTTTACGGCAGCATTTATTTTTGACGTTAACAAGATGTATATTGATTGTAAAAGAATAAAATTAACTTTATTTAGGATATAGATGTATAATATATTTATTTAGCTTTGAATAGTAATGCATTTTTAACAGAAATAATTTTTTTTTGTCATTTTATTTTCGTGTTGATTAAAATAAGGTAGACTTTCTTATGTTTATTTTTAAAAAATCCAACATAGTTATTATTACTGATTGGCTTACCTCTGAAAATAAGGAACTTCCTATCCAATATTAGAGAATTATAGCAAATTCACACTTGAAAATCCAGTGATGCGCGGATAAGTGGAAACAATCTGTAAAAAGAAAACATTGTTAATAAAAACACACAAAACAAAGCTGCTTGAAATTGTTTGTAATTCCTTTTAAAAGTTAATACAACAAATAGTTTCTGTTAATAATTTTTTTTTGTAGAGTATTAATATAGTTTCATATTTGTTTATAGTTTTTTGTCGCGTTTTGTGGTTGTTTTTCCCCCCATTTTTTAAAACTTGAGCTAAACTTTTTAACACATACTGTAGAACCAGTTTTTGTGCGGTTCTTTATTTTTTGTATGCGTTTTTTTATTTTTGAGCAACTGTTTTTATGCGGTATATGAATTTTAACGTCTTTGGCGCTACTGTAATGTTTTCTATCAATGTACATATATATATATATTTCAAGGCTCTCTGTTCATTTGTTATAAACAGTCTCTCGACCAAGCTTTTCAACAAATTGGAAAAGCCTTTTCTGAAAATAGATACCAATTCCAAAAGGAGTTTAAAATTCCAAAATGAGCTTCGATCATGCACATCTGGTTATCGTAACGTTTACTAGCAACTCTGACCAGCCCCAATTGTCTTCGCAAAAACCTATCTGACTTTATGGTACCAAAAAATAAATCAACTGAAATTGTATCTTCAAGTGATGAAAGCGATTTTGAACTAATTCTTCACAGGAAGATGATCGCTATGAATTACGATGAGTAGCAGAGAATTATGTATGTGCATTTTGAAAACTTCTCCATGTATACAATGAGGCATTAAATGTTTTTAAAATGCTTTTATGTGGTATTTAATTATTTATTTTGTTAGGAAGCACCTTCTCATAAATTTCGTAAATAATTGACGTATTTTCTAAGTGCGACTTTTTTATGCGGTTCGTCTTCGCCGCATAAAAAAAAAATGTCTGTAGTATGTTGACAAAGTCTTTTTTAAATGTAAGTATTTACTAAATATCTTCGAATATTTTTTTGTGCGGATTCTTTTTATGCGGTCTCTATCTATCGCACAAAAACAGGTTTTACTGTACATCGAAATGAATTATTAAAACACTTGTTATTAGAAGTTAACCAAACGCATTGTGAAATTCAGAATTTTTTCTCTGTTAATTTAATTTGAATTGTGACATGATTTGCACATGGAATTTGAATAAGTTGGTTTTTTACGTAGTGACTTTGCACTTGGAAGCTACTGGAAGGCTATTGGCGATGGATCATTCTAAGTTTCAACTTCGGTCAAGTGACTTGGCTAATACTTGAGATGCTTTTCCACCCTCCAAGCAACCACGCCATGCCAATGTGATTTTTGAGCCTAGATAGATTTAACGTGCATCACATTCACCACCGCTTTAATAACACTAGGATTCGAACCCACGATTTGAAATTTGCGTGAATGGGTGGAATTCAACCCCTGACTTCAACAATTGAATTTGAGCATTTTAAATAATGTACAATTTGTTCAGATACATTCAACATTAAAGAAATCAACAGAAATTGGTAGCTGTGGTTTGCTGTCATCTTTTGAGAGTTAAGAGAATTTTTTATTATATCGGTTAGGATTAAATGTTCATTTTGCTTCCACCGAATGTTTTCTACAACATATTGTGGTTAAACTAAATAAAAGTTATTGAAATTTTCAATGTCTCCTGATTCCAGCTTGCTTCAATGTTAGTTGTCTTAATTTGTAAATAACTTCTTCAATAACTCGACAGTCCTGTGTAGGCCCTGGCCTTCTTTAGAAGTTTTCTTTAGGCATCTCTATTTTTGGCAACTGTTTTCTAGTTTTTAACATTTAAAATATTTAAGTCCTTTTCGACACAGTCAATTCATCTTAAGGTATCCGACTACGTTCGAAACCGTGATTTTGCAAAAGTGTGTAAATGGATAATATTTATGATATTTAGCGTCACTTAGATTAGATAATGCATATAAAATTGGGTTAAGAATAGTATTACAATAAAAAATTATTTAAGTACAATATTTTGACAAAAAATGAACCTAGAATGACCCATTTTCAAAATATTCTCCTTTTGTGAAAAATGCTTCTATTATAATAATATTTTATCTGTATATAGCTCAGACCTCTGTACAGAGACTCAACACTAGAATTTTTGAAATGCATAACTTGGAAGTCGGTTTATCCATGTTTTACAAAAACAGAAGGGAGAAATTTTAAGAAAATACGCCGATAATTATTTCAAATGGTTGTAACTCTGAAAATAATGTGAATTTTTCAAAAATCATAGTTGAGCCTCTGTACAAAGGTCTGAGCTATATACAGGCAAAATATTAATACAATAGAAGCAATTTTTACAAAAGGAGAAGATTTGGAAAAAATTGTTATTCTAAGTTAATCTTTTGCCAAAATATTGTATTTAAATAATTTTTTTTGTCATAATGTCCTTAAAACAATTTTATACATGTATTCTAATCTAAGTGGCACTAAATATCATGAAAATTATCCATTTATGCGCTTTTTTAAAATCATGGTTCCCCGAACGTAGTCGGATATCTTAACGGGGGTCTGCCCCGAGGTCTGTTTCCCATGGGCTTTGCCAGAAAGATTTTCTTGCAGCAACGATCTTCATTAATTCTAGCCAGATGACCAGCCCATTTAAGTCACTATAATTTTACAAATTTTACAACATCAAGTTGTTTGTAAATTTTGTAGAGTTCTAAGTTAGATCTCCATGATCCATTCACTAGGATCCTACCAAGAATGCAGCGTAAGATCTTTCTCTCGAAAATTCCCAAAGCTTCCTCATCACTTAAAATCAATGGCCAAGTCTCTGATGCATAAATCAGGGCAGATCTTAAAAGATTTTTTTGCAAAGAAGCAACTTAGTTCTTAATTTGAGAAAACTGGATTTTAAATAACTCTTCAAAGCATAAAAACATCTATATTTGCAGCACGGATTCTTTTATAAATTTCTGGGGGCAGCTCATTTTTATTATTTATCTCCGTTCCCAAATAAGTAACTTTTTCAAAGTTATAGTTGCTAATTTCTATATGACTGAGTTATAAGTCGGACTTTTTTTTTTTATTTTAAACAAGGTAAATATTTAGTTTTATTCTCGCATTTACAGATAAGTTAATTCTTTTGGTAAGTAACTACTGGTGGGAAAAACTTTGCAATTCCTTCCACCAACGAAGCGTTCGGCAATTGTATTTGTTGTTAACTTACATGAACTTTAAAAGAGGATGATTGATATGCTTTCCCTAAATTAAATCCTATAAAACAGTAAACAATTCCTTAAGAGTACCTGGAGTCTAAGGCACCACTCAACTATACCTAGGCGTCTTTCAAAATACGGAAGTCCACCGTTAATTACATGCATTTCTGCAGTTCGTAAGAGTTATGATACAGATCCCACAAATTCTTCTTATTCTCTGCCACTCCATTCATCAAAAACGGAATGGCTGTGCCTTGACCTCCAATAAAAATCCTATTTGAATATTGATTAATGATTATTCCCCAATTTACACGCCTTATTGTTCGCTCTTTACGAGTGATTATCAACATCCGAGCAGCCGAAATGGGCGCCGCTAATGATCCCTTGTTGACTGTATCTGGAGACGACCCATGTAAATGATCCAGCTCGCAATAGATCTTCCATCCTATTCCTCTTGCCGTCACGCTCCTGGTTGAAACAATGAACAAGAATAAGGATCTAATTTTCAGGTACCGATCTCTCCATTGATAAAGGGTTGGTTATCTGAATACTCGAGTCAACCCACTTAAAAAAAAAGAATATTTTATATAACATGTTAGGAGATGTTTTTTAAGGATGCGCAACTACCGTTAGGATCAGATTAGAAGGGTCATCGCTCACTTGGGAGTATGAATAATATAGCGCCTAATGATGCTATTCATCTGGTTTTTTTTTAAAGAAACAATTAGAATGTTCGGCTAAGGTATTTAAGGATGGAAATCAGTCAATGAAAAATTATTGCTGTATTTTTATAATTACAGGATTTGTTCCAAATTTTCACCTAGTTTCGAAACCGTATAATGCAGTAGAATTAAATTGTCATAAATGCATATAGGCTTAAACTCTTTTCAAAAATTATAACAATTGTATTTATTTATAGAGCTCTTTCTTGGCTTATGGTTATCCGGCGTAACGACAACAGTAAAAAAGTTGTTAAAAATAGTAAATAAAGAGAAGCTAAACTAAACTCAGTGGTGCAACAGCCCATGAGGGTCAAGGTCTACTGTTGACGTGACCTTAGGCGCTGAGGTGCATGTACAGATGTCTCGGTCAAGTGGTCAGTCTGACGTGAAACCCCCAGTGTTTATTTCCCAAACAAGCTTGGTTCTTATTTTTTGGCCCACTGAAAGAATGAAAGGCCGAGTCCACCTTGCCCAGCCGTGGATTTGATCCCTGGACCTGTGGCGGGGAAGCGCAATACGCTACCACTCAGGTATTGGGCTTAAATAAAGAGAAAGGTACTCCTTTATTTTAAATAAGTATAAGGTTTGAAACTTGCTTCTCTATCAGAATATCATTAAGCACGGAAAAAGATCATTTGTAGATCAAGAAAGAATAACTCTTGAAAAATGTTAATGAAGTCAAACATTTAACAGTGACACTACGATTCATTTACCTTTTATGAAATTGGATTATGTATTTGAATCCCGCTGTGTTCAATATTTAAGTGATTTTTGAATCTGTGGTATTGCAGATTTATATGTATGTTAATATTTCGTTTTAAAAGAAAATCTGTAATTACTAGAGAATTACACATTTTATTACGTATTTTTATAATCGAAATAATTTAAAATTTATTGAATATCTCCGTTCTTTGAATTAAATATAAGTCGATGGCAGTTAGTGGAATTGAGAGTCGAACTCATGATCCATTGTCCATGAAACTTGCCATTTTGTCAAAAACTGTACTATAGACATTCAGTGAGCAGTTAAAAGTACAATGCATACCTACAGAAAGTCTGTGGTTGCATGAGAACTCTGGCAAAGGTCAATCTCATAAAAAGGAAGCATTATGTATTTATTTTTATATCTTATTCAAAACTTCAATTCTTAATAAAATGCTTTTTATTCTCTCATCCACTTAAGTTCAAATACATTTTTTTAAACTTGTAGTTAGATAGTTAACTTGATGTTAATAGTTTTTTCAAATATTAATTCATTAATTAAATTAAATTAATTAATAAAAAGAAACAAAACAAAAATAATAGTTTAACACCTTATATAAAAAGGAAAATCGTTCATGGGGCCCTGTAGCGCAATGGACTTCTAATCCAAAGGTTGTGGGTTGGAATCCCACCTGGGATAGCCTAATTTCGGAGGATGTGATTTCTTTTTTAATTATTAACATGCTTTTATAAGTTTCACTTGTATGTAATGGAATCTTTGAACTCGATTTTTACCCACTTTAAAAGGTCATATTAATTCGAAATTTTGCACACTTGTCAAGGACCGATGACAATACAATAATTTCATAATTTTGCTTCATTATCCTGATCATGATGGTTAGGAATAAGGATTTTAAGGATTTCCGAGATTTGGTGACTAATTCATTATATCGTTTCCAGATTTGACGACAAAAAAATTAAGGAGCGACCCTAAAACCGCTAAAAGGCTTGCATTTACTACAAACCCCCCCCCCCAAAAGTGTTATTTATGTGAAAAAGGGTAGGGTGGAAATGAAAAAAAAAAGACTCGTGCATGTGAATAAAAATAATTTTTATGTTCTTACTACTATAGATATTTTTTATTTTTATAAAAAATATTTATACGCTTAGAAGTTTAGAAGTGATGATACGAATTAACATTATAGCAATACGTTTATAAGGTGATGATACGATTGACATTTAACATTTCTTCTTGTACACTTTTATTAGTTAGACCTGTATCTACAGAGACGGAATCTTTGAAATATAACGATATGGGACTCACATCCGAGGCCTCGAACACGGAGAGAATAAATACCCTTCATACCCATTAATTAATGTCCATTGAAGAGCAAGACTAATACCAGCAGCCACATAATTCCGGCTCCAAATATCGAAATCAAGGATAAATTCAACAAAGAATAAATGATAGTTTTAAAAACTAAGAAAACACGCTTTTATTGTAGATCAAACTAAAAAATGAAAAATAAATTATAGTTTAAAAAAAAACTAAAAAAACACGCTTTTATAGTGAATCGAACTAAAAAGTAAAAAAATAATTCTTAATGTAAGAATAAAACGATTAACGAGAAAATGAATGTCATTGTGGTAAAAGCGCGGGGTGTGTGTTTTGCACTACATTTTTACACTAACTCAGCATTTCGGAATAGAACTAGTTAGAAATTATAACAATTAATATAGAGCACCCCACGCTTTTATCTCAATGACATTAATTTTCTCGTTAATCATTTTATTCTTATATTAAGAGTTATTTTTTTATTTTTGAGTTCGATTCACTATAAAAGCGTGTTTTTCAAGTTATTTTAAACTATAATTTTTTTTTATTATGCTATTTTATTAGAATAATGAAACTTAATGAATAAATAGTAACAAAAAATAATAGTTCAACACCCTACATAGAAAGGAAAATAGAAAATTGCAAGGGAAATCGCTTTCTGTTTTACCACTTAATATTGCGATTCTGTCCTATATATATACATACTCATATTAATTATATAATAGTTTATAATAAAAGTAAGTAAAATTTAATTTTTCTTTGTTGACCTAAGTAGGAATTGACTTAATTTTTTTTTATATTACTTGTTTTTTAAATATACTGTTCGAGAAAGTTTGTTTTTCCTTTCTCTAAAACATATATGTGAAGATTTTTTTTATTTGTAATGGGCTGTGGATTGGTGTTTTACCATTGCACACCTGTTACATTCCCCGGAAGCTGGTATATCTCTTTTTTTTAGGGCGGCACCATTGCCTGCCGGATAACAATCGCCGCTGGTAATTTTGGGGTCTAGTGTCCTCCCTAGAGCGAGGCATCTGAGCTCTGACGATGCGATCCTGTACTAGGATTTAATTTCGCCGAGAACACTCAAGCCAAACAGACACTCTAGGGAATATTTTACATGCCGTATGTCTGTCGCTGTCGATTTTCTGCATCATGAAAATCCACCGACCTGAGACGGGATCGAACCCGCAACCTTGGGTGCAGAGGGCTAGTGACAAACCAACCACGCCACCCAGCCGGCAAGTGAATACACAATTTAAATTAAACAAAACTAAAATTCTTTATAACATTTAGAAGAGTTCCTAGAGTTTAAAATTGCTTCATACCTATCTTCTAAATTTCTTAGAATGAATCTTATTCGTATTCACTTGCATTTCATTAAACAACATGACAAATTATGCAATAATTTCCCAGAATTAAGGAAAAAGAATAATTGCAATTATTTTTGTCTAGGTCTTGGTAGACCAGTATCACGAAGCAGATATATGTAAATTGAAACAAATGACTGTGACATAATGTAAAACCTTATCTTTATAATAAAGACGGAAGTGATGAATAAAAAACTATGCGTAGATTGTGTCGCAATTATATCAATTCGATCATTGCTGCTATCATTCCTGATTACTATGCACCATTATACTATTACAAATGAATAGCTAGAAGGGTAGGTATATTTTTTGATATTTTAAATCCAAGTAATGATTGTCTAATTCATATCCTTTAGGCATTTGCAGAATATATTTTTTAAAAATCCATTGAAATAGCCCACAGGTGTCACTTGCTTCTTTATTAAGTGTTGAAATGCTCGTGAGAAAATATGAAAAAATCGAATAACAATTCTAAGACGGAAATCTAGTTGCGAATATTTCAGAATGCAAATGTGTGATAATGTCATATTAGACTGAAAAACAAGTAATATAAAAAAAAAAAAAAATTAAGTCAATTCCTACTTTGAATGGATGAATAGAAAGTATTTTTTTAACGAATGAAAATTTGAACAAGATAAATATATAAATATATAGAGTGTGAGCTAATAGTAGGAATTGAATAAGTTCCATCACAAATGTAAAATTTCTCATTGCACTTTCAATAAAATATCCTCGTGTAATTGAAAGTGTCTATAAATATCAAGCTTGTTAAGAAATGTTTTGGAAAAAAAAATTCTGTGTAGTTAATATTAGTAAATTTTTTTTACCTAATGGGCTAGATATTGGCTACTAACCTTTGAAGGCAGGGCAAGTCCCAAATGTGAGTGTTATTTTATGGTGGCACCATCTAGTGGCGGCTCTCGCTATCAAATTTTGATGTTTGAATCTATTTTTAAAATGAATCTCTCGTTGGATGCTAAATATTGCCGTGATTTGATTTTGCTGAGAGTACTAGAGTCAAATTGACACTCAAAGGATCTTTTACATATCATACACTCATATGACTTGCGTGCCTAAGATTTTCACAACTAGAAAATCTATCGACTCCAGCCTAATCGAACCTCCAACATTGCGATTAAGAAGCGGGTGCACTGCCTCTAAGCCACAGAGCCAGCCTTTGTAAAAAAATAAAATATTCTTTGTCTTTTTTTATGCATGCTGAAATACAATTAAATTTTTAGTTAAATTGTGTTGTCAAATTAAAATATATTGTCGAAGCTTCTGGCTTAAAGGAAAAGTAGATTGAGAAAATATTTTGATTTCTTGCAGATCAGGCTTCGGCAATCCATGGCATGTGGTACAATTTTTAATGGCATTCTACTCTACTCCACAAATTTGTCAATTTTTGAGTGGATGGAAACTGATGATTTTGAAATGGAGTTTATTGGACTAACATCTTCACACACAGAATTATGGAAAGCAACATCTATACGGAGTTACGAAAAAAACCGGAAGACTGATCTTTCGGTAAATTAGCAGTTATTTTAAATTATCAGATGTCATTTCTAAAGTGATTTACCATAAAATCCGGCTTATAACGCGCACTTTTAACACAAAAAATAAGATCGAAACTTAAGGGGGAGCGTTACACGCCGGGTATAAAAACAATAGATTTAAAAATAGTAAAACAGATGTGCATAAAAAAATTACTTCTACGCGTATCGAAATACTGTTTATTTAAAAGAAACGACTTGCCTTTTGAACTAAAAAAGTTGTAGAACAAGAAGTATACTATTTTTTTCAAAAGTGTCTAGGATAATACCTCGAATAAATGACTTAAAGTATCCGACTACGTTCGGAACCATGATTTTGCAAAAACGTGTAAATATATAATATTTATGATATTTAGTGTCACTTAGATTAGAAAATGTATATAAAATTGTTTTAAGAATAGTATTACAATAAAAAATTATTTAAGTGCAATATTTTGATAAAAAATGAACATAGAATGACCCATTTTCAAAAATATTCTCCTTTTGTGAAAAATGCTTCTATTATAATAATATTTTGCCTGTATATAGCTCAGACCTCTGTACAGAGGCTCAACTAGAATTTTTGAAATATATAGCTTAGAAGTGGGTTTATCCATGTTTTACGACAACAGAGGGGAGCAATTTTAAGAAAAAAAAAAAGCCGATAATTATTTCAGTGGGTTGTAACTCTGAAAATAATGTGAATTTTTCAAAAAATCATAGTTGAGCCTCTGTACAGAGGTCTGAGCTATATACAGGCACAAATTATTATAATAGAAGCATTTTTCACAATAGGAGAATATTTTGAAAAAGGGTCATTCTATGTTCATTTTTTGTCAAACTATTGTACTTAAATAATACTTTTTTGTCAAAATGTTCTTAAAACAATTTTATACAAGTATTCTAATCTAAGTGGCACTAAATATCATGACAATTATCCATTTATGCGCTTTTTTAAAATCACGGTTCCGAACGTAGTCGGACACCTTAAAAATATAAGAGCAATGTATACTAATAGAGATTTTAGATTTCTTCGTAAAAACAGGGGTTGCGCGGTATACACCGAATTTTACGGTAACTGTTAGAAGAGAAAATTGCTGGGTTCCGCTTTCGGTTTTACATATCTATGTGAATAAATCTCTTTTAATTGGAAAAATGAATGTTCAGAATCTTGTCAAAATGAAAGTCACAAACTATAACGATATGTAATAGAGCAGTGGTTCTTAAACTCTCGATCGCCAAAGACCTCTTTTATGTATTCGACTGACATCGCAGACCCCCAAGATTTTGAACATCCCTTCACGACTTAATATCCTTGATCAAAATACATGTTCCAGTGGAGTTTTTTTTTATTAAGGGCAATTTAATGATCTAGTCGAGGGTGGCCCATCTTCCAATATTTCAACGAAGACTTTCAGAGTTTGTAAAATAGGGTAATCTTAACGTTAAATGAGAGACTCCACGGACCCCCTAGAAAAGCACTGTGGATCCCCAGGGGTCCGCGGACCACAGCTTAAGAACCGCTGAAGTAGAGCAATGCAGGAATGAGATTTTCGCATTAAAATATTTATTTATTTATTTTTATTTTTTATTTAACTATGTCGAAGGGGAATACTTATATTCTATGTTGTTTATTTTTATGTTAATATACGTAAGTATATTATGTTAATATAATGCATAAATTAATATACCAAGTCTATATTCTTGAACTTTATTCCCTTACTCTGCATGCACTGCCACGAGAGTCAAATTGTTTCAAATATATCTTACAATGTGACACTCTGAATCATATTGGTAGATTGGCTTGTCACGCCACAGCTACAAAGTTCCCGACCCTTGTTGTAGATAATTCAAGAGGAATTTTTATTGGAAGAATGTGTTTATTTATATATTTGTTTTGCCATTTCCGCGTGTTTGATTCTATTATTCAAAGGTTTGCTTACTATAGTCTTAAGTTCATAGGACGAAGTCGATATCTGAGCTTGTACCCCCATCCTCCGCACCTGCTCTGCATGCCAAAGTGAGCCATGACTCATTTGCTATACATCAACTCATGTTGCACGACAGTCCTTGAAATCATAATCGAGCCGTAATTTATAAATTAAGACAGTGTTTCTCAAACTGTGGGGCGCGCCCCCTAGGGGGTCGCGATAACTCTGCGTGGGGGACGCGAGCATGTCGAAAAAAAAAAGATTATTTAAAGAAATTAGTTTGCTGAAAGGAAGCTAAAAAAATAAATTCTGACATAATGAAAAATAGAATACATATATTTAAGCTGATATAATATGTTTATAAATTGATCAGTACTGCTCCATGAATTTGATAGTTAATTTATCGATAATAAGTTAAAAAAATTTTAATGATTACTAGTGATTCCTATGGGCTCGTCATATACAAAATTTAATATTTATCTTGCTAATTTGTACGGTTTATAGTTAAAGTCGTATGTCGTAGCTTAAGCGCGTCAAATTACATTATTATTGGATTCAAAACACTGTTACTGTATGAAACGGGGGCGCGATGAAAATTGTGTTTGGAAATTGGGTCGCGAATGTTTAAAGTTTGAGAAGCACTGAATTAAGAGGTTGCTATTGTATCAATTTGAACAACAAGGCATGGAATATTTAGTTTAAATTTTGAAATCTAAGCGTTATTGGTGGCATTTTACTTACATGTTCCACAACTGAAAATTATAAGAGGATAAAATATTTTCAATAGTATTTAGCCTCGACTCCGAATGGGACAAACAAGAAAGAAAAATATAGCTTAAAAATTTTTTTTTCTTATTTTTTTGTTCTTTCAAATTCCCTTTACAGCATTCAAATTGATGCTCTAGTCCAGATTTACGGAGGGAAAAAGTATTTCAGGAGGACTAACATACATGTTCTCGCATTTAAAATGACGATAGACAAGAACCTTAATCATTTCATTAACAGCCTAGTCAATGTTATTTTTTATTATTAACTATCCTCGCTTGCGCATAAGTGCTTGAACAATTTTGCAAATAAAATTACACATTTTAAAGAATAACTTCCAACTAGACTCATGCATCTTCTATTCACTTCATTTTAGATTTTTTTTAATCGTCTGAAAGATTGATGATAAAGTCTATGGCTAACTAGAACTTTTTTTTTTCATTTTTTTTCAGCTACTTATTTTAAACGGTAATTTATAGAATCTCTTCACATTATACTTAGAACATTCTAAATTTTATTTTATTTATATTGAGTTTGCTAAGATCACAAAAGTTCTGTTGCATAGGATTAAACAAAACCAATTAATACGCAAGAAGCGTTCATTTTTTTTTCTTTGCTACACTGATATATCATTAATTGATGTAAGAAAAAGAATCATGTCTTGCATATATGAGCATGAAAGAGAATTTTTTGAAACATTGCTTTGATATAAACTCAGTTTTTATCATAAATTCCAAACATTTTGGAAAGATATTTAAAAACCAATACTGACGAAGCCCCAGTGGGGAAAAACACATAAAAAAAGAAATCTTCAAATACTATAGTACAGGGGTGTCAAACTCGCGGCCCACAACGAACATTTTTGCGGTACAGCCGGTATATTGGCACACAATAATATATAATAAAATATCAAACTTTCTCTATAAATAGGAAAGATAGTAACAGAGAAATGGTGCTTATGCTTTATGCTAAGGCTTTAATGCTTATTATAACGTATTATTCGAAATAAACTTACGTTTCTATGAATTTATACAAAAATTTCTATGAAAATTATATACAAAAATTATGACACTTATTTTTATAATTTTTGTACGGTTTATAATTAATCCCTAACTGTGCCGATTAAAAGTTACGTGATTCGCTTCCCAATGCTAACCGTTTTCCACGTAGACGTGCATATGTGATGTATTGGGAGAGAAAGGAATAAAGAAGCAAATAGTCTGTGAAATAAATAAATCCTTCGAAAACATTGTCAAGGTCCATTTATTGCATTCTAAAGCCTTCGGAATAATTTTATGGATAGCAGTGCAGAGGAAAGATCGTACTTCGGAAAGACGTATATATACGTCCAGAGAAATTAACGCTTTGACTGAGCGAGACGTTTATCTACGCCGGTGGCACTTAAGAGGTTACGGTCGTATCGTAGTTTAGCGTCGATGTATACTATTATTGAATTCAATACATTGTTATTGTATGAGGAGGGCGCGATGAAAATTATGATTGCATATTGGGTCGCGAATATTGAAACTTTGAGAAACACTGTGTTTTACACTAATAAATTTTTTGAAATCCTTATAAATATCGTGGGAAACAGAATTTGTGAAGGAAGAATTAAAATCCTTGAAAAAGTTTAAAGCAAAACAAAAGTATTGCAATTAATTATAAAAGGGGGAAAAAAACCCACTTTTTGTTGTCCCGTGTAGCATAATTAATCACGACACACCCGATCATAAACTATATCTTAAAACTTATTTTTTATTAATATTATTTCTTCGAAGAGCTTGCATTTTAAATATTTTATACGGTTCAACGTGCATTAATTAATACAAATAATCAAAGGAAATTATAGATAATTATGTTAAACAAATGATTTTAAAAATCTGGTTTGTCACGCCCATATTAGTTATTACCTTTGATCAGAATGCGAGATAATTTTTTTACATCGTTTCTCCATTTTATTTGCAGCAGATGTTTTAATTCGTTCTGTTTAAAAAGAAGAGGAATGTTTTTTTCGTTAAACAATCTTAAAAAAAGGAAGAATGGTGACTTACTCATAACAAGATCTCCGAAACAATAAGACATACGTACTTTAAAGTTGGCATGCATGTTCATTTTATTGAGCAGAGAGAGATCCACTAAGAACGGGTTTCGCGAAGATTGACTCAAAAGAGGGGCTGAGATGGAGTTAAAGACAAAATTTCCAGTTTTGAACTTTAAGATATCGAGACTTGAAATTTGACAAGTATGCTTATTTTGTTCATTAAAAATCGTGTAAGTACCAGTTTTGTGAAAATCGACTTCCTACGGGGACTAAAGGGGGTGATAGGGTATTATCGATAAAAAAAGAAATAAAGTTTCATGTTTTTGAAATATTAGACTAACAAACTAAAAATTTGGCAAACTTGCTTTTTATGTTGAGTAGAGATACGTTAAGAATGGGTTTTGCGAAAATCGAGCTCCAAGGGGCAGTTGCGGGACATTATAGACAAAATTCCCGTTTTTGTAATATTACAGCTCTGGACTTAAAATTTGGGAAATGTGTTTTTGTTTCCTTCAGTAGAGGTCCTCTCAGAATGTTTTGAGTAAATGTACTAGGAAGAGGGGAACGCTGCAGGGGTGACATAGACAAAAATTCCCATTTTTGAACTATTAGACTTACAGACTTTAAATTAGGCAAACATCTTCCTTCTGTTGAGAAGAGATCTTCTGAAAACAAGTTTAAGTAAAATCTACTTAACAAAGCAGGTCAAAGCAAAGTCATAGATGAAAAGATATTGTTACGAATTTTGAGTAAATACTTAATAATAGTGTTATTAATTTATATTTGGATGTGTGTGTGTGTGTAACATGTTTATATTACTCTATGTTGTATTTATTTTATGTTAAGATTGTAATATTCACAAGTAACACTGTTCCTTACATAAAGATGGCGATTCAATGGAAACTTGGCGAAATGTTGGCCATAAGCTGTTGTTAAACCAAGTTGGGATCGTTTTTGGCGACCATGTTGATGACTTTGGCAACCACTTTTGGCGAGTTCGTGATCCTTTGAATTCTTTTGGAAATTAATGGAGAAATGAACTAATATCATGATCTATATATATATATATATATATATATATATATATATATGACGGTCTATTGCAGATTTTTCGAGAAAAATCCGTTCAGACTAAAAAAAAGGGAGTCACGTGCCGAAACTCAGTTGTATTGTTTTGACTAGCGATGAGTTGGTGAAGCATGAAGAGTCGACCAGCGATTAGGGATTACTTTGGCTGTTGAATAGGACGAACGCGAATCCTTGCGAATAATCTTTAAGCATACTTGTATTGACATTGATTGTTGTATTTGAGCGCCGTAGAAGGTGTGAAGGCCTTCTGAGATTTATTCTGTGAATACTGCTGTTATATTTCAAGGATTGCTTTTCGAAAATAAATTTTCATCGCTCTTGAAGAATTATCTTGCTATTTGCGACTGATTTGCATAAAATCCTCGAACCCCGATCTACGTAACAATATTCCGCTTTGAAAAGCGATCGGACTTGAAATTTGGAAAACACGTTTCTACTCTTGTGTAAAGGCCCGCTTAGATCAGAGTTTCCTGAAATTGTCTCCCAAGGGGTTGTTTGGCTTGTGGATGTATTACGTACAAGAAAATTCCCGTTTTTGAGTTATTAGACCTACAGACTTGAAATTTGGTAAGCATGCTTCTTATTTTGAGATACGCTAAAAATGGAGATTGAGAAAATCGACATCGAAATATTCTTCCATTTTAGAAATCCAAGTTTTGTTCTTTTTAAATCAAGAGGTGAAAACTATCGAAAATTTTTTCAATGCATTAAAAGTTTAATGATACTATGTTATAAAAACCCTAGCGAAGCAGGTTGATATATATATATATATATATATATATATATATATATATATATATAATGACTAGTCTCTCTCTTTTTTTAAAGTTTTAATCCTTTTTTCTTCTATTATTTGACATTTTGTAAGATGTAATGTAACAACTTTATTTAATAAAGAATTAAGAATAACTGGAAGCAATTATTTTAAATAAAAGCTATTGTCTCACAAATTTTGTTTTAAATGTTTTATGCAGTTCATTCATTAAAATAATATAATTTTTTTTTCATTGCTGAAATTCTATTATTCGAATCAAGAATTTCCGAATGGAAAATAAAACCGTTAGACAATTATCGTTTGGAATTTTTTCTGAACTCAGGATTTTTTTTTCTATATAATTCTTTAGAACAGTTAAAAGTTTATGATGAAGAGTACATAACATTGCTGAAAAGTTATTAACCTCTTAAGAGACTGTTTAAATACGGCATTTTTAAGGGCCTAAAAATAAAAACTTGGTATGTTTACTCTTTATTAAAATCTTTATAGCTCTCTCTGGCTTTAGTACCAAATATAAAAAACAACTTCCTATTATAAAACCTTTATGTAGTACTTAAGTTTTACTGAAGTGTTTATTTTCCAAATAATAATAATAATAATAGAGTTTTGAAAGATGGCTTTTCTCGAAAAATGTTTGCTATTCTGCGCTGATTGAATTAAGAAGTAAATTAATTGACTTACGCATTTGCCAAAATAATGGAGGTTTTGTTTATGCTTTTTTTGTTGTTAAAATCATTTACACATAATAAAATTTCATACTTAGTATATAAAAAAAAAAAACAACAAAAAAAAAAAGTATGCATTCTCGATGTTTAGAAAAGGAATATATTTATTGTTATGGTTCGAATATTTTTTGATGGCTTACGATTTTTTAAATTTAACTGGTATACGCGTTGCAAATACAGATTATATCGTTAAGTTTGGGGTATTACCGTAGAGAGAGAGAGAATATGTTTTACTTGTCATATGTAGCGAAAAAAATTGTACACTTCGGTTGCCATGGGCACGGACTCACGCGCCCAGTCGCGGACGACTTGCCAAAAATAACTTCTTTTGTTTTCTTTGTATTAATTTTAATTTTTGTATCACGCGCTTATATTTATTTAATTAATTATAATTCTTTCTTTCTCTTGTGCTTTTATTTTTATTGCATTTGTATTTATAAAAGTTAACTGTAATTATAATTATGGAAAGTTCTGAAATTTTCGGGGGCAATATAAAAGGAAAGGAAATATTCAGTTTGTAGAATAAAGTCTTGAATAGTGTCTAATAAGAGTTGTTGTCATTTTATTTGAGTATCGAATTACCGTATTAATTTAATTCACGCGACAGTATTAAGTTTATATTTAAAAAGAAAATGTTTAAATTTTAGAGCTTTCACCACGGAAAAATACAGGATTTATTTTTTGGTTCTTTCGTTTAAATATATAAGTGTTTTTTATTTCTTTTTTCGAATTTTACAGAAATTTTATAGCTAACAGTACATAAATACAACATTTAAATTGTCAATGAATACGAGTAGGAAAATTTATTTGTAAATGTTACTTCTCAAATAAAACGCTGTCTATCCATAAAAATGACGAGAACTTTGAACTTTTATTTATTACCAAGTCAAAAAACACAATCACACTTCCAATTAACCTATTTACAAACGTATGGTCATTGGGATTAGACTTCTACTTTATCTTTATTAACATTTTTAGACATAATAGCTATAAAAATCTAACCAATTCTTTTAAACCTTGATACATAGATATTTATAACTACAGTGCATATAGATAGCTATTTAGTTTTCTACGAGTAAAAAGTGAAAGTTTTTTTCAGAAATTGCCGAAATATAATGATGAAATTTTTTTAAAAAAATCGCCAGAAGAATTGTTTTTTATTTTTAGTCGTTGCTCCTTAAAATTATGTCATATCGATTTTGAAACGTCATTACATACATATATATATAATAAATACAGGCATATTAATCATCTAATTTAGCTGAGAAAGGAAAAACTCTGAAACCGAAAATCAAGAGAAACACAGTGCCGATTTAAGCTCATTTCGGGCCCTGGGCGCAGAAGATCTACAGGCTCCCTTGGCTCTGGGGGATCGAAATTTACTAACCAAAAAATCAGGTTAAGTCCAGGGACCCTTAGGGCCCCAGGCCCTTGGGCACCTGCTCCAAGCACCCAATGGTGAAACCGGCACTGGAGTAACAAACCGTTATATATATATATATATATAAAATAAATTGACCAAAATAGAAAACAATTATATTTTCTAAATCCCAACTTGCTTTACAAAATTATGTTGCAAAATTTTCTTACTTTACAAAATCCTAACCTTCCCCTTCAACAGAAAATTTATACATATTAGCACATGGAAAATTGCAGAAAATAAACCAAAACAGAAAAAGACTTAAGTCTAACTGCTGCGCGTGTAACCAAAGATTAATCAATTAAAGTAAAAAAAGAACGACTACTGTGTATAAATAGTCTAAGTTGCAAAAAGATACATTCAATAAGCATACATTAATTCAATGAACTTGCCAAAATATTTAGTCACATACATCAGCAGCTCTTAAACATTCAATTGCCGCTGCCCTCCCCCCTTTATGTATCAGCATGACATCGGGGACCCCCAAAATTCTGAACATTCCTCCCCGACTTAATATTCTCGGTCAAAATACATGTTCTAGTAGAGTTTTTTCATTGGGTGCAATTTAGAGATCTGGTCTAGGATGGCATATCTTTACATTTTTCTACGATGCTTTTCAGAGTCTGTAAACGATGGAAATCTCAATGTTACATGAGAGACTCCACAACACCCCTGGAAAGGCGCTGGGGACCCCTAGGAGCCTGCGGACCACAGTTTAAAAACCACTGACATACATCAAGTAATAAATTATATGTACAGTGTTATCAGAAATGAATGACCCTATTACAAAATTTAATATAATTTCCAGATGAGTAAACAGAAAATAATTAAAATGTCATTGAAAAGATTTTTCGTACTTTTTTTTCGTACGTAACGTTTCTTGACGTGAAGTAAAATTTGTTTTCACAAATATTCAATGTGACTTCCTTTAGTCAACCGTATATCATTGCGAACCTGGTCGCCCTGGACTTTTGTCTTTACACAGGCATCCAGTTTCCTGGAACTGTTCATACCATGTTCTTATACTCTTAGATGTCGGTGCATTTCTATATGGTACTTTCTTCGAAATTCACGCTGAACTGTGATTACTGACAGACTTTTAGCAAACGAGAGCACACAAAATGCCTTCTCCCGCTGCGACAACATTTCCACTTCTGTTCACAATTACAACATTGTTGCCACCTATTTGACAAAAACAATGTTACAAACTCAAAATTTCATATTTTATATTTACAATGATGTATTAATGATCATTTTCTTTTTATTCATCTGGGAATTATTAAATTTTGTAATCGGGTCATTCATTCTTGATAACCCTGTATTATAATTAGAGTTTCTGATTTCCCGGGTTTTTCCATTCCCAGGAATGTCTGGGAATTCCCGAGAATGTAACTGTCATTCCCGGAAATGCATCAAAATTTCAAAAATTTAAAAACGTTATTTTTAAATAAAATCAATAATAATTATATAAAATAAGGATACATATAAATTCCAAAAATAATACTTATTTATATAATGGGCTAAAAAGTACAAAAAATATATAATAAATTGATTATTCATTTTTAAATAGGATATCAGAAAGCATAAGCAATTTATACTTTTATCATTATCTTAGTTCTATAAGCTTTGCAACGAACAATCCGGCAGCAGAAAAAGCTCTCTCGGCTTCAACTGACGTTGGAGGAATTGTTTTTAAAGCCTCGCACAGTTTTATAATGTTTGGTGAGGAATTTTCAGTCAAGTCGAACAACTACATCTCTTGTTTCATAATTTTGTTGAAACTAGTACTTTTTTGGTTGAACAACACAAAACTTTTGTTTTAGAGTAAATTGCTTTCTCTAATTTTTCGACCAACGCCAGAGGTTTTTCTTTCAAAATCTCCATGCTCTCTTCTTCTGAGTGTGAAGAGTTGAATATTGATTCCTCTTCTTCACAGAAAAGTTTTGTCCGTATCATTTGGGCTTGTCTAACCAAACAATTTTTACCAAGCAATCGCGAAATATCGACAGTAACTGCAGCTGCTTCGTATTTTCTCCCAAAATTCAGGTATTGCACATTAATCCTATTAAATTAATGCTGCGTCTCTCACTAATTCTTTGAATTAGAGAATATTTCATATTTTTTGCAAATTCCGAATTTTGTTCATTCAATTCTTCAATAACAGAAAGAAAATACTGTTTCTGCTGTTAGCATAGTTGTATTTCGACTGCATAATTTTTCTAAGTCAATTTTTACTGGCTTTAAGCCTGCTACAATTGTAGTCACAGTTTCACATTGACCATCATTTGTTCTTCTTTAATGTCAATTAATGCTTTTAAAATTGTTGACTTTGTTTCTAAAGATCTTTCAAGCATTGCCAACAAACCATTCCCCCCAGCATGTTTTATTATCCAAACAAACAATCTTTTCACACAGCCCCAAATTCTTCTTCAACATATTTTTGTAAGACATCATTCTTGAGAGAGGTGATTTTCTGAATAATTTTACTACATTTCTAATCTTTTTTAAATTCCCGGGAAATCCCGGGAACGAAGTATAATTTCTGGGAATAGAAAAAGTTCGGAAATCTTATGATTTTTCGGGATCTCGGGAAAGAAACCCTAATTATAATACATATAAAATGATAAATATTACATATGCATATATTTTATATGCACACATTTATAAAATGAAAAAAAAGCGAGAGATCTCCTCTCCCACCCCGTTCTTTTCTTACAGAAGTATCATTGTAGAATATAATATTCAAATATGTAACAATACATGACGAGATAAGAAAAAGAAATGCAGGTAGTTTTTACCCCAGTTCATTATCTCTTGTAAATCTAGCTACCATCTCGGAAAAACCAATGCTTCTCGCACAAAGAGTTGAAACCGGTTGCGGGCACAGTTCCGTGAGATGCGCATTAAAAAAATCAGAGGCTACCGACACTTATCAGAGGCCTGCTTCCTATTAAATTACCTGATGAGGCGGGCAATTACACGGATTACCAGTAACGAACTGTCTTGTGGAATTATTTCTTGGAAGATAAGGATTAGCCGTTTTCTCTTCGTGAAAAATATGACGGCTGTTTTAGAAGATTCTGTTTTAGCGAATTGGCACTCATTTGGAAGCATGAGTAATTATGTCGGGCGGGATAATTTATTCTATAAGGTAAGCGAATAGAATGAATTGTTCAGAAGGGTAATTATGAGAGATTACTGAGTGGCCACGGTATGGCTAGTGGTCATGGTCAGTGGCGTAACGGAGAATATTAGGGCCCCCTTGCAAAGTCAAGTTTTGGGCCTCAAGCCGGATCTTACAAAGGATTACAACTTGACGTAAAGTCCTGGCCCCAGTGGCGTAACGTACACCCCCGCATCGCGGGGAAGGGCCAGGACTCTAAAGGGCCCAAAGCTTGACTGACGCTAAGTACGCAACCTTTGTAAAGTTCAACTTGGGGCCCCAAACCTGACTTTGCAGGGGGTCCCTAATGTTTTCCGTTGCACCACTGCCTGCCCCCTGCAATGCAAGGGTGTATGTTACGCCACTGGTCATGGTCGCGAACTCGTAGCTGGCTTTGCCAAATGAGTCAGTGTGTATTTACGTTGCAGTTTTAAGCCACACAAGAGTGGGTAAGGACTTCGTTATTTTAAACCATGGTCAAGTGACGAGAATGACACCTAAACTGGCACCCCCTCTGAACTGCCACACCAGACCAACAGCAAGACTTTGAGCCACGATAGATCAGCTCCTCTACACGGCGGATATTTAGCGGCCGTGAACTCGTGACACGCCGACTACGAGTCTGCGGCCGTAACGAATTGGTTACCTCAGTCAGCTGGCGTTATTGAGCTGCGGATTCCAAAACTACTGCCTCTGAAAACCGGTCGTGAAGATGGGTTGATGAGCTTTAAGATCGAGGCTTCAAGTCCTCTAGTTGGTGAGGTGCGCAAGTTTGTGATGGGAGGGGTGTCAGCTCAGATTGTTGCAATTTTTATTTTCTTATCCAAGGATTGTTTCTTATGCAGAGAGACAGACTGCAAATTTTTCTTCCATCAATTTATTAAGAAACCACTAACCCCGAACCTATAAAACAACTAGAACAACAATATAAAATCAGATTATAACGTAATGTACAGCAATCGATTAAATAAAATAAATCGATACAAGATTTATTGTTGCCAAAATCCCAAGCGAAATAATTAATTTTGTTTCTTTCAACTGCTTGAGAGGCCGCAACAGTCCGGTGGTTATGGTCACGAACTCGTTGTCGGCGTGTCCTGAGTTTGCGCCCAGTACCACTGAAGATTCACCGTGTAGAGCAACTATACTCGACCTGCGGCCCGCGGGCCGCATGTGGGCCCTTGAACCTTTCTGAATGGCCCGTTGTACTAACAAATTCAATTATTTAAGAACAATGCATTAAAAATTTAGCTATCAATGTCGCACTGGTACGAATTGCAAAATAACCTTATTTCTTTTTCTAATTGTAACAGTTAGTGACAACAAATAGCAGTAGTTTAACGACCATTTTATGGTTGAAACTAATTTTTAATTAACCATCATGTCTCCAAGCGAAAAATATCTAGAATATATGTTGCTTCGAGACGATTGGGATCTTGATTATTTCGTAGAAAAAAATAGACATGGATCAACAACTTTTTTGCTTTGCTTTTTTTCTTGAGAATGTATTACAAGGCGAGATATAAATTGGCTTTCTTAAAAGAAATCTTTGCAACAGCAACAAAATATTTTGTATGTGGTAATGTCACAAAATGCAGTGGTAACAAAAGTATCCTATAAAATTTGTGTTTCATTATATATATTGATCAACACATGAAATTGTTAAGGATAAACATATGAATTGATACAGAAATTGCTTGAGTTTCTTAAATCCTTCCGATGTATTCTTCGATATAAATTCAGTTATTTGTTCAGATATTTTTTTTTTAGTGAAATAAAATGTTTTGAAAAAATTTAAAACAAGAATGCACGAGCAACTCTGAACTAAAATTAAACAAATAATCTGATTTCAGTCCGGAATTTATCTGGAATTCACTTTGCTATCATCCTGTACTTGATAAATTAATATCTGAAAAAAAAAATAAGTAAAGCTTCGTTTGAAAAAGAAATCAAGTTATCAAAGTATATGGCAGCTTTGTTTTTATGACAGTAGAATACAAACAAGGGGATTGAGAACACTGATGAAAGAGGAAATCGATATTACCCCATAACTGGGTAAAAAATGCATAAAACCTATTTTTTGTGAATTGAGTTTGATAAAATTTAATATAGTTTTGAAAAAATCAAAAATTATGAGTTTTAATATTTAGATCAATTTTCACCACTTTTAAGTGTTCTTGCTCTTGTAGCACCCCTCCCCCTTTCCATGAATCCTAACGTTGCGGCCTGCGTGAAATAGTTGTCATATATATGATGCCCAGCGGATAAAAGTTTGAGTACCCCTGGTGTAGAGGAACTGAAACATGTTAAATCTGTCGACTCTCAAAGTTCACCCTCTGGCTTGATGTGGAAGTTTGGAAGGAGGAAGCCAGCTCAGGAATCGGCCTCGTCACTTGGTCGAGGCTCAGAATTACGAGGTCAGTCACAAATAGGGTCGATTCGTCACCAGAGGGCGCTTCGATCGTTTGCCGATCATCACGTGAATATCAAGTAAAGAATAACAGCTAATAGTATTACTCTTATGGTTGTGTGCTAACCGTCAATTTTGCACTTACATTCAAGTTTTATATTCCTTAAAGTTTTTTAGTACTCTGAATATTTTTTAAAAAATTTCTAGTCTTTTGTGTGTTTTTTGTATAGTTATTAAATATATACCGTAAAATCTAGCGTATAACTCGCACTTTTAACACAAAAAAATGAGATCGAAATTTAGGGGTGCACGTTATATGCCGGGTATAAAAAAAACGATAGTTTCAAAAGTAAAAAAAAAAGAGATAAGCATAAGAAAAATTAGACTTCTTCATAGATCGGACAATTGTTTATTTGAAAGAAACGACATTCATAATGAAATGAAAGAGTTCTGATTCTATAAATACATTATTTTTCAAAATTCTGGGATAATACCTCGAATTATATAATGGCTTAAAAACACATGCCAGCATTGTACACGCAAATTTCTCATTCTTTCGTAAAAATGGGGGTGCGCGTTATACGGCGAATATACCTAAAAATTAAAAAATGCAGCTTGAAAGTGTGGATGCGCGTTATACGCCGG